>CM019755.1:39477955-39954821 GCA_009761765.1 Phenacoccus solenopsis
TGCAAAAAACGCAGTGGAGTGACATACTTCACGCTATAGCAAGTAACGCAAGTGGAGTATGGAAGGAGACCTTTAGTATGTTAATAAGGACCTCTTTCCCTACAGAACTCCGCAAGAAAACATTCTGTCGGAATTAGTCCTGATAAAAAACATGTTTCTCCCTGGCTAATAATGCATATCTTGAATGATTTATGGTTCGCTTAAATGACATTTCTTTAAAGGAAAGTGAGAATTTATATTTCCCTAATGTAATTATATACCTATGTTTCACTTAATCACTACAATAATTTTACTGGTTGAAGAAAAATGAACATGGTGAAATGAATGTGTTTCAATTGTTCATTATTTAAAGAGTTTTATCCTTAATAATTGAATTTCTACTGATGCGTAAACATTTGGAAAATACAAAGGAAATAAATAAATAACTTATATAAATAATAGTGATCAGAGAAGCGAGGAAAACGCCGATCACATCTAGTAAGTAATACTGAAACCAATATAAATGTTTAGCCGCAGTCTTTAGATGAGGTGCTCCTCCGTGTCTTATAACATATTCAGTCCAATACACTACAGTTTGTTGTGGAGTCATCGGACGATCGTGAAATACTCTCCATAGTTGATGCATGTTATCTCGATACCTGAAATAATGTAAACGCTAAAATCATTGGTATTCACATTTTTAGTAAATTTATCGTATTTATCATTCAACTGAAATATCAACTTAAACTTGAATTCGCTTATAGGTAGAAGTCTTAATCTGAGAGTAATAAATATTGACCTAGAGATCAGTAATTTCATGGGCTTACTTCAGGAATCCTTTAACTACATTTTCACACCAAAAATTAAAAATCGATCCAACTTATTAGGTACTTACCTAGTATCATTTAGAACTGCATTCAACGCTTTCAGCACATCCTGCTTAGTGATACTTTCAATATTTAAACGGACTGCTACTCCTTGCTTTTCTAAAATGTCAGCATTGGCTGGTTGATCGGCGAATATAGGAAGCGCTATGATTGGAGTATTGCTTACAATAGCTTCATAAACTCCTCCTTGCCCACAATGACTGATGAAAGCTTTTACATTACTGTGTTCTATAACAAATGTATATTTATTTGAAAGAACCTTCCTTCACGTGTTTTACTTTCAAAATTAACTGAATAACTATCAGGGTGACAGCATACCTAAAATATCTCGTTGGGGTAACCATTCCATCGTCATAACATTTTCAGGTTGATTTTCCATTTTTTCTTCGAATTTCCAAATCACCCTTTGAGGTATTTCGGCGAATGCTTCGTTAAATGCGTTTATTATTTCAATTGGTAACTTAGCAGCTCGTATAAGAGATCCTAAAGTGAATAATATAACCCCATGTTTTGCTTCATTGATAAATTTCTCAATATTCTTTGAAAAAATGAAGTTATAAGTATTATGAAGAGATTCACAGTAAGATAGTGCATACTTTCATATACCTTTGGTAGAGGTTTCGCAGGTTTCACTTGAATTCCACCCACTTGAATGGCATTTGGATTCATGGGTCTCGGTAAAAAAGTCTCATGATTGTTAACAAAAACAAGATCAGGTTCCATATCCAAAAACTTATTCCGAGGACCAAGTAGGTCGATGTGATCTAGTTGGAATTTCCTCAGCAGTGGCTTAACTTCGTAATCGAAGGTATATATTGTTATAAGGTAACCCCATAAGTTCAGCGCACGTCCATAAAAATCGTTAGTTTGCCAGAAAGTGCTCAATTCGTAAGGTATATAAGCCGGATTATTCGGATTAGCAATAGCGTAGTCGGCGATTACATTCGATTTCAGAGTCACTGTTCCTATAACCGGAGCTTTCATCTTTTCTGCAACTCGTGAATAACATTTATAGAGGAACACGATTTCGACGAATACAACGTCGTATAGTTTTTCATCAGAATTGAGGATTTTCTGCAAACATATATGTGTAAAGAAATGGATTTCATGCAGTAGAAATGGAATTAGCGAAGGCTCTCACTCGAATTTCTGGCACATTCATTAATTTTTCGCAAGCTGCTATTTCCAGATCGATGATCATCTTCATGAACTGTGGTACGCTCATCGACGCGAATTCTTTGTGCGATGATTGGCTAACGAAAATAAATTGACCCTCTGATACGTCGATTATCGTGGTATAATTTGCCTCCGATGCGTGTTCTGGAAATGGTGTGATGACGGTGACCTCGTGGCCAGCGTCGATTAGGCTTGACAGCATGGCATGATTGCATGTGAAATGGCTTTTGGCTGGTAAGGGATATATACCTAGAATTCTAGCTCCATCGATGACATTTATGACCAATGTTAAGAAACAAAAGACCTATAAAAGAAAAAAATGAAAGTCTTATTCACTCTCATCGAATAAATAATTATGCAAAAGATTGTTTTTTTTAGTTGAGTTTTTAATTTAAAATGATAGCTATAATAGTTGGTCTGATTTGGGAATAGAAGTTCAGGGTGGCGGGTTTTATATCTTTGCGTTGTGTACGAAAACTGCTCAACATTTGGTGAGAGATTCTTTATAGAATTTCCCAAAACCAAGTTTTTTGGTTTTTTGGCTCATCTCAAAATGAAGATTTACTCAAATTTTGATAGGGTATGGGGAGAAGGCAAATTGCTTGAAATTTTTATTATAGAGTTCAAATATAAACAAAATCCAATTGAAAATTTAGCTCCAGTAGTGCGACAAGGCTGCTTACTTTTAAAAAAAATTATTTTATTCTAAACAAATTACAAATTATTTCACTGTGAATATGACATAATAGAGTTAAATTGTTCACTTGTAGAGTAATGACGGCATTTAAAATTTTTGTCGAAACATCTGTTAAATATATTGTACGTATTTTAATTTTGAATTTTTTTTTTTTTTTTGATTTTTAAAAAGTTTTTTATTTTTTATTGCCATTTTATTTTATTACCTAATATAATGTTACATTCATCTATGACGTATTTAATGAAATTAATACTCACATAATACGAAGATGATCTCATAGTAATGTTTTTTTTTTTTTTAAATTTAAATTAATATTCTAATAATTATACTTATGATCACTGAAAAAAAAAAAAAAAAACTCAATCTAATTCTCTCAACAAGCTAGCTTATTCTCAAGGGTTTTCGATTATGACTGAAAATTTTACTCAATTAAAAAGGCAAACGATAAAATGATAATTTTCATGAGATTATTCAAATTTAACTATGCGTGTGTAAGTATAAAATGAAAAAAATTCGGCATTGTCTTCATGTATTTTTGTGATAACGACAAGCTGATGCTTTTATGCGAACCCATCGCACATTACTGAATGCGCGACCTCGACGCAAATGTACGTATATAATGAACAACCTTCGCTAGCCTTCGCTTTATTATTTGATGTTATGCGTGTGAAATTAATATATCTTTACGTTAAGAATCTCTTCATTCGACTAACTCACATATTCTGCTAAAAGGTATGGAAAGAACGAGAAAATTCAGTAAGCGCCACTTACCTTAACAATTATATAAAAGATCGATTGATATCTAATCTACGATACAACAAACGCCCCCGCAATCGATCACCTAATCTCTCTATAATGAAATCGGTTTTGAGATGCGCGCGCATCCTTGTTTTGAATAGCAGGTATAATAAGTATGTAAAGGGTAGCACGTATACAAAGGAAAGAAAGGTTGTAAATTTTAATAAAAGCCTTGTACATGCACAAGAGTAAGTCATAAAATTGTTTTGAGTAGCAGGTATAAAAAGTACAAAGGATAGTACGTATACAAAAGGGGAAAAAGGTGATGAACCTTAATAGAAGCTTTGTACATAGGCAGGAGTAAAGGTAAAGTTATAAAATTGTTTAAAATGGCAGGTATACAAAAGTATAAAGGGGGGAGCCAATCCTGAAAGGAAGAATTCTTGGTGGGGGTAACAAATAAGAATAAATTGGGTTGTGCAGTTTGTAATGTAGCAGTACTTGTCTGATACGATAACTTTATTTTCTTCATTTAATTTTTATTGGGAGCCCCGAAGGGGCGAGGAGGCACTAGTCTCTAATAAAATTAAAATACAATACACAAAGAATACAAAAAATACATATAAGATGGAACTACAACTCCAAACAACGATCTCATACATAGAAATAAACAGACAACAAAACACGATACAAACACGATATAATAATTCCATATAAACGATTAAACCAAAAATTGAGCCAATTAAAACTAAGATACATGAATAGAATTGACCATTAACACGATGAACAAATATTTAAAGACTTCACAATACGAACAAAATCTGATTTTGGTAAAGCCTTTGTGAACACGTCGGCTAGCATAGTTTTCGACTCACAATAGACTATTTTTATCGATTTAAGATTAGTAACCTGTTCATGTACGAAACAGTATTTAACATCAAGGTATTTACATTTATTTTTATTTTTCCAATCCTTAGCTAAATAAATACATCCTAAATTATCTTCATAAATCACAATAGGTTTTTCAATACATACGCCTAATTCGCCAAGAAAATTCCTAAAATATAAGACTTGACAGGCTAAATTACATAAAGCAATATATTCAGCCGCAGTTGATGAGAGCGCGACTATTGATTGTTTTTTCGATTTCCAATAAGTAGTACAATTAAAAATTTTTACCAGACCACCACTGATGGAACGACGATCAGATTCATTTGCGAAATCAGAATCACAATAACCCACAATTAAAACATTGCTAAAATCTTTATACATTAACTTAAAATTCGCTGTACCGGCTAAATATCTAAGAACACGTTTTAAATAGGTGAAGTGTTTATGAGTATGCATTGCTTGGAATTGAGCAAAATAACTGACAGCATATCAAGAATATTTCTAACAAAATTATCAACGAATTTATCATCATTACACATTACATCTCAAAACACGTCGAATAACCGAAACTCAAGAAAATTGCTTTTTATTTGCTTTGTAAACAATGAAATACGAATTCAAATTCATCTTTTTCATCATTGAACCTTACTAATTTTTCACGTTCTTTCCAATGGTAAAGGCAGATTTTCGCAACGCAAATTATTTTTGGTAGTTTTTTGAGATGTGGTGTTTTTGCAGTCGAAGATTTTTTTTTTTGAGATGTGGTGTTGTTGCAGTAGGGGTGCGATTTGGCGTGCGTTATTCGGACTAGCGAAGATGAATAGAGTATTTATGATGACTGGTCTATGTTCTAATGGTGGTTATGTTGAAGTGTAAATTATATAAAATTATAGAGAATTAATCGTACTTTCAGATGAAACAAATTTTTTTTTTTTTTTTTTATTTTTTATTCTGTGGTTTTCAAGATAAGCGCATGGAGGGGTTACTTTTGAATCATCTTTTGTATGTAATTAACTGAGTTTTTAATAAAAACGACAGATATTACAGCCTATCAGATTCAGGAAAGGAGGGGGAGGGGTTTGAGAGAGCATGGAGTCTTCAAATCCTTATATTTCTGACGTTTGTAATCATTTGGCAACTGGCAAATGTCAAATTTTTTAGTACGAATTAATTAAAGATTCAAAATACTTTTAATACAATAACTTTATTTTAAAAAACACACAAATGTACAACGCGAACAAACTTCAACATCAAGTGATACAGTTGACTACTTACCAAAAACTGAACCGAAGCCTTCAGGCAGCATCTGGTTTTATCGTATAATATTGAGTGAGTGTGTCTATCGTAGTAATATATGTAAGGTTGTGTGTTTGTGTTGGTAAAATATCTACATTAGTGTGTTTGTGATAGTAAGATATTTTCGTTAGTGTGCTTGTGGTATTAGTTGGCGTAAGACTATGTCTTTGTGTTAGTTTGTTGTTGTGAGATTGTGTTAGTGAGCCATCTGGTTATTTTAAAAGGCTATGGCTCCAGTCTGTCCATTAAGGTAATCTGATGCAATTTTCGAGGCGATTTTTCGTTATACCACCGTACATGTGAGAAACTCTTTTTGAAGATACAGAAAATGCACTTTTTTATTTTTTCGGTACACTTCGAAATGGCGAATCACTCTAATTTTGAGGGAGGCTGAAGAAGTGGCAAATGGCCCAAAATTTTAGTTTTTGATTTGTTATGAAAGAATGAATCACGGACACCAACGTATCTAAATTTCAGTTCCTCAAGTGAATTTGGAGAGGAATTAGAGCACAAGAGGGCTTTTTGAGGAAGTTTTTGAGTCATAATATTTCTTGAATCTTCCATTTCTCCTTGAATTTTGATCTCATTATGAAAAATATAAATATCAACTTAAAAGGCTGGAATTTTTTTACTCACAATGGCGGTTATTTTTCTGAGATAAACTTTGATGAATTTTAGAAAAAGTAAAATAAATAATTTTAAACCATACATAAACATATCCAATTATCCATGTATGCTAAAAATTGCTTGTAAAATATACACGCATTTAATTATTAAAACTATTCACATACAACGACTGATTTTCGTTTATCTTTCGCGCAATCGAATCCCTCAATGATTCGCCTATTGTTGATTCTAAATATTCGTAAAGAACATCTTCCACCAATTTACCCTCGTGCATACAATAGGTATCCGGTAACTGCGGTGTGAAACGAATTTTTCTCAAATTAACCCTTATCTCAGGATCATTCAGTTGATACTTACTACATTGGACATCTTTACAAAATCGATTAATTTTTATTTCGATTTCAACGCAATGTACATTAAAAATAAATTCTATATTATGATTACTTTCTATATCGTTCTGTCTCATATCATAATTCCATGCAAATTTTCCATTCAATTTGCCACTTTTTATTCTAATAATCATAGTTTTATCGTAATCTTTACGTTTTAGTAAATTATCAACGAATGAATAGGTCGCCTCGATGTTGGAAAAATTAGTCAACCCTTCGATCACCACTGGCCCTGGGTTTAGGGTTGTAATGTGGCCAGATTGAGGTTTAAAGCTTTGCGCTATGCATAACGATATAGTGGGCATTTTTTGTAATTTTATGCCCGAAGCGATATATAGATTATTCAATATAGCGAATTTACTGAGTAGAAGTGAATTAGTAGTTTTCTCTGGTTGTTTGCTTTTCATAAGTTTCAAACAGCTCGAGGTGAGGGTCGCATTACGGCTTGAAAGTTCTGCGTTCAGTTGGTTCAACAAATAATTCCCCATTAATGATTCAATTTTGATAATAAACGAATTGATGTTGTTGTAAATGAATTGATGATTTTGAGTGTCTATTTCTAAATCGATCTGAAAAAGAAATTATGAGGTCTGATATCGTTCGTTTTTAGGTATCTTACAATGAGTAGGTATGCTACATACCGATGTACGATTATAAAACATTTGCTGTGTTATATTCGTCTCGAGATTGGAATCGTTACTTGATATCATCGATTGTCTTAGTAATGCGCTGTTTTTCATGGCGTAGGAAATACGTCCCTCAGCTATGATCCCGTTTTCTGGCGATAAAGGTTGGATAATTAAGTTAGTCTTGATTTCGACGTTATTTGGTAAAGATACATGAACCTGAAAAGTGTATTTGATGTAATAAGATGAAAAAAACTACAACAACCTTACCACATTGATGAAGCATGAGTTTTTAATTGGACACTGCTGAAATTTGCTGATAATATTAATTAATTTTGACGTTCCTCTATTTTGGATCTATTTTGATCCAAATTCAAGGGTCATATTAGTGTTCCTAACAAATGGCTCAATACAAATTTCAACACTAAGAGCACATCTGTTGAGAAGATAAGAAGATTCATGAAATTTCCTGATGTGATTGCCTTTCAAAAAGTTTTTTTTTTTTTTCTTCTCAAAAACCCATTTAGGAAGCCGGAATTTGAATATGTCAGTCATATGAAGTTATCTGTCGAATCGAATCATATTAAAAAATTTTCTATGTTTTGTTTGCACCTGACAGATTTTGATTGAATTTAGGACATGTACCTGTTGCTTCTTGTCCACAAGAGTCATATGAGCCATCTTTATCAAATTTTATCGATTTAAGGCACTTTAAACCTCCCTCAAATTTTGATCATCCGCCATTTTGGATCATTTCTTACCCAAATTTAGGGGTTTATATTTCAATCCTCACCCCCTTGGCAGGTGTTACCTTGACGAACGGTGAGGGGGCTTAAGTGGGCAACTACGACTAAAAGCACCGAGAGAAGGAAAACTCCGAGCTAATTAAACCGCGCAGAAGGAAGAGGGGCCCCACTGCGGCTAACTCGCCCCAAGAAAGCATATGAAATGTCAGATCTAAACTTAGACCACGCCATGTGAACCGGCCAGCAACCGGCGCTAGAGGGGTTCGGGCCTTCTAGTGTGAAATGGACTACCGATGTGCCTAGAGCAACTGGGGGCACAACGCATGCTACCAGAATGCAGAGAAGAGGACCTTTTCGAATTGGTACGGAGGAAATTAAGAGGAGAGCTGTGATAGCGAAGACAGCGGTATCCAAGTTAACAAAAGTGTGGAAGAGTCGGGACATAACAAAAAGAACAAAGCTGAGGATACTTCACACGCTCGTATTTTCGATATTCCTATATGCCTCCGAATGCTGGACGATAAAAAATACGGACTCGGATAAAATAAATGCATTTGAGATGTACTGCTATCGCCGAATGCTGAGAATACCCTGGACAGCGAAACGTACCAACGCGTCGATCATTAGGGAGTTGGGAATCCGGGAAAGACTAGCAACAACAGTCAGGAGAAGAGTGCTGAAATTCTTTGGCCACGTAATCAGGCAGGATAACATAGAGACGCTCACTGTACAAGGAAAAATAGAGGGTACGCGTGGAAGAGGCAGATCACCTACCCGGTACACTGATCAGATCAGGAAGTTGACGGGAAGAACATTCGCAGAATGTGTGAGAGCTACCAAGGATTGCGAAGAATGGCGTGAGATGGTCGAAGACATCTCATAGGTCACGTTGCCCGGAAACGGGATCACGACTAAGAAGAAGAAGATTCCAATCCTCAACAAATCCAAAATACAAAGTTTAAATCCTTCGTATCTCTTCAGCAAATTGACTTAAAGAGCTCAAACTTTGTGGGTAAGGTTATTTGCAGATTAGAATATGATCTCTTGAAGTTCTGTCAAAATTGATCCAAAATAATGGATTATCAAAATGTGATAAAGGTTTGAAGAGCATTCAAGTAGCTAAAACTTGATAAATAAGAGCTAATACGGGTACTGGGGATGAGGAGTACACTATATTCAAAATTAATATTTGTATTTTGTTGGGAGGGAAGGGGTCCTTGTCCTCAAAATGTGGAGGAGGCGAATGAGAGCTCGAAAATTTTCTATATATATATATATAGTTTTGTACGTTATTGCACTCGAGATGGTCTTTCAAGCACATTGTTGCACACATTGCGGGTGTTATAACGTTCTCTTAGTGTGAGTACAGTAGTATAGTTGGTAACAGTGTCTAGAGTACATGGTCAAAAAAATTTCAATTTATTATTTTTAATAAATTTCATATTTTATTTTTTTTCTCAATTTAATCAAATATATATATATATATTTTATGAATGAGATAAATTAGTACTAAAGAATTGATTTTAAATATATTTACAGTTACTTATTTATTTATTTCTTCATTTTAAACTTCAAATAAAATAATTTTAAAATTGAAAACAGTAATTATAAATTTGAAAAAAAAAATTGAATGAAAAAATAATAGGAATATAAAATTTTAAAATACAGTAATTACGTGTAAAAAGATAAAAACATCAAATAAAAAAAAAATGATCGAAAAAAAAATTTTAAAATTACCAATTTTTATAAGAATAAAGTTCAATTTTAAAATTCATTTAAGGTTTATGATCAAATTATGTCAACAATTTTATCTTCTTTATTACCTTTAACATTTTCCATTATTTTCATCATGAACATTAACTTGCAGTTTTTATCAAAAAAAGACCATTATCGTTCTAATTACATAATTAGTGTTACTTACTTTAGTAATTCCGTCTGAACTACATCCGACCGATGTGGTGAACCTTTGATTCTTATCACCATTATCAAACCATTGGGAAGCGCTTATATTATGAAATAAAGCGCTTTTATCCGATAATCCAATTTCCACGAATTTCGGAGGGAATGAAAATCCGTCGATTGATAATTTGATCACTTTGTACGCTTCGTAATTCGATGCAAACTCCGGAATCAAGATGGCAATCTTTTTGATGATTTCGTCGTTCCCACTGATTCGAGTGGAGATTATATCGTCCAGCGAAATATTCGCCAAATTACTATTTTCCAAGGGGATATCAGGGATTGCGGAATTTGTGGATACTGTATTAATGGTTGGGAGAGTTTTAGAATCAGCCTTAGGTAGTGCAATACTTTCAATTTCTGTGAAAAATGGTTATTCAAGATAAAAATAAAATTAATTTAATTCAAGTGAACGACGATGTTTTCATTTCAGTAGCACGTAAATTATGATAAAAAAATTTACTTACCGATTCCGAGTAACATTGAAATAAAAGTGAAAATAATTAATGTATTCATCTTAGTAAAATAATTCAATTTCTTCGTTTAAGAATTAATATTTTTTCTTTTTTGAATTTCACTTGGATTTCCATCAAATAATATAGATAATCAAAAGCTTTCAAATAGGTGTGAACGTATCAGAATTGATTTGAATAATGAATCATGTATTAAATACTTTATGCGAAATCATTATTATAATTTATCTGGTGTTATTATTTGTTTGAACGCATTAGATAGATTAGGTAGGTAATTATTTTAAACGATGTTATTCGTGATCTTATCGTAATTCGTGAAATTTGTTATGACCAGGGTTTTTTCGAATAGTGGCGTATTGGATATGAATGCATTTATATTGATTATATTAATTGTGTTTTCGAAGAAAAAGTATCATAAATTAGGTACGTTTTAATGAAATACGATATCCTGATTATCTTATTCTTTTTTACAAAATCTAATACCAGTTATTATAAGAAATAATAATAGTATAAATATTTTAATTTTTTTTCCTATTTTTTTAAATGAATATACGCAATATTATTCTATTTTTAATTTCAAACAAAAAATATTCTATTCATTTTTTTGAATAAAATGCTTCCCAAAATCAGAGAAATCCAATAATGTGGCATGTCTGCTTACATTTTTTTGTCTTCAAATCGTCATGAAATCAGTAACGTATAAGTGGGTAACTAAGCATGGACAGTGTACGTTGGAGGTGAGAAAAAGGGATTTTTAGCTGAGTTTTTTACTTGAAAACCATAGCTATTACAACCTACTTGATTTGGAAAGGAAAGGTTGGGGAGGATGGGTTCTTCAAATCTTTGCCTTTCAGACCATTTGTAATTATCTAGCAAATGTCCTTCGGTATATATATTTTTTCCTCTACGTGTAGCGCCGGCGGGTATTTATAAAATTCGCTCAAAATTTGGTGAGATACTCTATTTGAAAATAAGCGAAGGTACTCTTTTTGTTTTTTCGATAAATTTCAAAATGGCGGACCACTCAAATTTTGAGGGAGGTTAGAGAAGGGGCAAACGGCTTAAATTAATTGTTTTTGATTTCATATGATAGAGCGAATCATGAAAACTAACATATCCAAATTTTAGCTTCCTAAGCGCATTTTGAGAGGAGTTGGAGCAAAAAACGGCTTTTTGAGGAAGTTTTGAGTCATGAAATTTCTCGAATCTTCTATATCTTCTCATCAAATCGACGTAGAAAAGTCGAACTTCATGTGTGAGGTTAATCAGTGACAAGTATATGACTTCTTGAATTTTGGTCAAATTGGATCCAAAATGGTGGATTAACAAAATTTGAGTAGAGCTTGAGGGGCCTCAAATTGGTGAAAATGTGATGAATATGAACTCATACGATTACTTGCTAATATAAAGTATGCTATATGTGTTATTTAAATTCCCCCTCACGTATAATATTTGAGGGGAGAAGGAGGGGTTATCAACATCAAAATGTAGTGGGGGTACATGAGAGGTTGAAAATTTTTATTGCGGTGTCATATGGTAGAATGAGCTCATGTGACTAACCTATTCTGATTTTAGCTTCCCAAGTGAATTTTGAGGGGAGTTGGAGTAAAAAAAGGGGTTTGGAGGGGTAATTCTGATTACTAATTACTGCAGGAAATTTCATGAATCTTTCATATCTCCTCACCAAATTAACTTAGAAAAGTCAAACTTTGTGTGTGGGGTTAATTAGTGACCATTGCCGGTTTTAAGGGGGTGCCTTTTTTTTTAGGTGTTTAAATCAACTTTTCAGTAATTTAAACATTTACTATCTTTCTCATTTGACTTTATGGAAGTAAAACCCGCCCCCGCCAAGCAGCGATCCTAAAACCGGCACTGTAGTTACCAGAATATGACCTCTTGAATTTGGGTCGAAATGTATGCAAAATGGCGGATCATAATAATTTCAAGATAATTTGAGGAGCCTCAAATAGTTATACTCAGGGCCGCAGAGAGGAAAAGTGGGCCCGGGGCAAACACAAGAAGATAGGGCCTCTATGTTATTAAGGGGGTACTGGTCCCGGGGAAATTTTTTATGATTTTTAAAAAGCAATTTATCTGAGTTTTTGAATACTTTCAACGTTTATAAACAATAATGAACACTCCATTTTTTTGAGGAAAGCATTTATCTTATGAGAATGTTTTTAAGATATAATACAGCCATCGAGTTTTGAAAAATTGCAGCCTCACTTCACATCTAAAACATAACTAATAACAAAATCAATTCGGGCCCCATGTAAAATTCCGGGCCCGGGACAAAATGTCCCCTTTGTCCCCCCCTCTCTTTGGACCTGGTTATACTTTGAGTAATATCTGTTCATATGATTATTCCATGGACATAAAGAGGTTAGCAACGTTATACGCAAACCTGAACAAGCCCTCTTTTTTTATTACATAATGTAAGAAGAGCAACATCTACTAAAGCTATGAAATATGTATATAATTTTTAATTTAATATTTCTTGCTTTTAATTTTTTTTTTATGAATTATTTTATCTAATTATATATTATATACTTCATCTGAGACCGTGTGATGAAAAGTTGTATTTTTCTATCCTGGAGATGAACTCAAAGATTTCAAGAAAAATATTCAAATTTTATTGATTAGTTCTGTTACAATCCGTTGGAATTAATTTTTAAATCGAAATCCTAATTTTAAGAAATGTAAAAAAAAAAACAATTCATCCTTTCATAATAGTACGAGCGTTCCTTGCGTGTTTGAAAAAAATGCCTCATTCCAAGAAATCTACATATACTGAACGATTGTTATTTAATTCGTTCGTTAGGGAATTCTGTAGAGAATCGACGACAGCTGTTTCTAAATACCCGGAAAGGACATCTCGCTGAAATTTCTCCTCCTGCTCGCAATAAATATCAGGTAAAGAGGAGTCGATTACTATTTTCTTTAAATTCACTCTGACTCTGACTTCCAGATCTCCTGTACGTTTCCTATTGTAATCGTACGTGTAATAACGATTCGAATTGTAATTGCTTTTGCGTTCAAGTTCGACTTCAATTTTCAGATGATCGATGAAGAATGGAAATTCTAGGGTCTGATTATTCTCATTCTCCGTCAAACGGTAAAACCATACGAACTTGCCGGTCAGAATTCCGCTTTTCATTCGCAGTATCAACGTTTTAGAGTGATCTCGATCATCTCGCAGATCATTGAAATTTGAGAGTGTAATTTGGAAATTTGTGAAATTATTTAATCCTTCAATTACAATGGCGCCTGGACTGATGGTAATCATTTCGTCGACTTCGAGTTTAATGCTTTGCGCGATGCATAATGATACCGCTGATATTTTTCCCGATGGCGGATTCGATATGACGTAGAGGGTGTTGAGGAAGGATTCGTTATCGATGGATGGTGAAATTTTCTCTTCCGTTTTGGTTTTCATGAATTCCGAACAAGTTGATATAAGAGTGATGTTGCGGTTTATGATTTTCTCGTTGAGTTGATTTAATAAATACTTTCCGATGGACGATTCGAGTTTATCGATGAACGAGTCGATTTTTTTGTAAATTAATTGATGGTTGTAGGAGTCTATTTCGAGATTAATCTGGAAAAGTGGATGGAAAAGTTCATTTAGATTTTTTTTTTCATACAAGTGCATATATTATGAGTATTCTAATGGACGTAAAAGGATATCCAATTCTTCAGGACCCTTTAATGGTGCCTGAAAACGCCATCAAGTAAAACCTTTGGAGAAGTAGAAACTTTTTTTGTGATTAAAAACACTTCTTGACAAAAAAAGTTATTCTTTATTCTATCATCTATGCATTGAAAAAATTTCGACCGAACAATACTTTCAAAACTGAAACTATCTGCTAAATCTCTTTTTGTTTGAGAACCACTAAATTTAATCCCAACATATATTTAAAATTAGGTAATCACTTTGGTTTAAACTCTTAAACAAAATATGCCGATGTTTCTTTATGCAGTGAATCGTACTTTGGCATTGTGGTCCAGAATTTTTGGAGTTTGCTACTGGAATAACAAATACTTCATTAGTATGCTGTATATAGGTTAAAAAAAAAAAAAAAAAAAAAAAAAAACGTAAGCAGCCATGCCGCATTACTGGAGCTGAGTTTTTAATTGGAGCTTGTTTTGATTTACTAATAACCTTGCTTAACCGTTCATGACTACAGGCCACACCCAATACCAAGTCTGAAAACCCCTACCCTATCCTTTCCAAAAACACTTAAGAAGTTCAATTTGGCACAAATGTAGTATTTCTTGCCATGAAATAATCATGTGAACACATATTTCTCAAATTATAACTATTTGAGGGTCCTCAAATTATCTTCAAATCTTGATAATCCGCCATTTTGGATCCATTTTGACTCAAATTTAAGTGGTTATATTCTGGTCACAAACTAATCCTACACACAAAGTTTGACCATTCTAGGCCGATTTGGTGATGAGATATGGAAGATTCATGAAATTTCCTGCAGCAATTTCCCCTCCAAAAGCCGTTTTTTGCTCTAACTCCCCTCCAAAATCACTGAGGAAGCTAAAATCAAAATACGTTTGTCACTTGGGCTCATTTTATCATATGACACAGCAATAAAAAATTTTCGACCCCTCCTGTACCCCACCACTATTTTAGGTTGATAACCCCGCCTTCCCCCTCCAACATCATGTATGGAAGTGAATTCGGGATATAGTATACAACTTATCCCAATAACCATATGAATTCATATTAATTACATTTTTACCAACTTGAGGCTCCTCAAGCTCTACTCAAAATTTTGATAATCCGCCATTTTGAATCCATTTTGATCCAAATTCAAGAGGTCATATTGTGGTCACCAACTAACCTCACACACAAAATTTGACCTCTTTAACTTGATTTGGTGGGAGATATGGAAGATTCAAGAAATTTCATGACTCAAAACTTCCTCAAAAAGCCGTTTTTTGATCTAACTCCTCTCAATATGCACTTAGAAGCTGAAATTTGGATATGTTAGTGTCTGTGACTCACTCTTTCATATGAGATCAAAAACCAAGAATTTGAGCCATTTGCCCCTTCTCCAGCCCCCCTCAAAATTTGAGTGATCCGCCATTTTGAAATTTTTCGAAAAAACAAAAAAGCTATTTTTGCGTATTTGCAAGAAGAGTTCTTCACCAAATTTTGAGCGAATTTTATGAATACTCGCCGGCGCTACGCGTGGTGGAAAAAAAAAATTTATACCAAAAAGTTGGACATTTGCCAGATGATTACAAATGGTCTGAAATGCAAAGATTTGAAGACCCCACCCTCCCCTGACCTTCCCTTCCCAAATCAGGTA
The DNA here is from genome assembly GCA_009761765.1 of Phenacoccus solenopsis. Classification (NCBI taxonomy): domain Eukaryota; kingdom Metazoa; phylum Arthropoda; class Insecta; order Hemiptera; family Pseudococcidae; genus Phenacoccus; species Phenacoccus solenopsis. The sequence goes on from CM019755.1 coordinate 39,493,770, forward strand.
GGCTGTAATAGCTATCGTTTTGTTAAAAACTCAGCTAGAAACAATACAATAAATCCCAGAAGGCAAAGCACATCTTAAGGAGGCCTTGCTCCTATAGGCTTACCATACCCCTGCAGGCCTGCATATTTGTAATGAGTTTTTAATTTTAGGTCTTTTGTTTTTATTATTTGCTTCTTATTAATTTTTGATTTACTTTTTTACTTTTTTTTTACCTGCCGTATACAGACAACAAAAATTTCCAGATTTAGGGCTTTTTTAATCCATTAATATTTTTTTTACTTCTCAACTCTTACAAAATGATTCTTTTGGTTTTTTAGTGATTCCAAAGCTAAGGCAACGTATGCTTTTCAGTTTTATCTTAACTAGCTTGACTGGAAATAGTCATTCGCGTAGGTATATTAAAACTTGAAAACTATGGTAAAATAGGTTTGATTAATATTTAGTCTAAGAACTTCAACTCACCGACGAACTGTTGGAAAATATTTGCTGCTTTATATCAGCTTCTAAATTAGAAGCATCTTTAAAAACTGTCGACTGCCTTAGTAACGCTCCATTGTTAAGAGTATAAGAAAACTGCCCTCTATTCACAACTTCATCATCTTGCGCGAGAGATTTAATAATCAACTCACTTTTTATTTGTATACAAGTTGGTAACGTTACGTAAATCTGAAATATAAAAAAAAATTTAATTCATCTTTGTATTTTTTCATCGATCAAATCTATGTGTACTCCCTACTCACTTTAGCTAGCCCAGATAAATCACATCCCATGGTAGTAGTAAATTTTTTCTCATTACTGTAGAAGTTCTGCGAAACGGTTATGCTGTGGAATAACATGGTTTTATTCGGTGAAATAATTTTCACGAATTTTGGAGGGAACGAAAACTCATCCAGTGATAATTCAAGAGATCTGTATGATTTATAATTCGAAGCAAGTTCAGGAACAAAGGTAGCAATTTTTTTGATAATCTTATCATTTCCTTTGATTTGAGTGGAGATATCTTGCACGAAGATGTTGGCCAAATTACCATATTCAAAAGATGTCTTGATTTTGGATTCTGTGCTCTCTGTAGATGTAATAGGATTATCTGGACATTCTTTCAAGGTATTTTTTCTCATTATAATGTCCGAAATCAGGTCCCATGGTGGCTGAAATTTAGATTCTATACTATCTGTAGTTGTAATAGGGTTATTTGGATATTCTGCCAAGGTATTTTTTCTTTCTACAATATACGAAATCAGATACTTGTATTACATAAATATGATTGTAGGTAAACTATGTAATTCTAGGTATTTTACTATAAATATGTTGCTATACTTACCGACTTTCAAAAATATCAAAAAGAAAGCGAAAAAGTTATATAATAAATTCATTTTCGAGTAATATAAGGATTTCAAAAATTATAAACTACAAAATTTTATTTCATATAAAATCTTTTTCCTTAACTATACTTGAATCATCACATATCTTATTAGAGAGAAAATTTAAAGCATATATCTACGCGTATTACATATGTAGATTAAACGTGCTGTACGTATATAGCTTTGTAAAATTTTATATTTGTCGTTTTAATAGATTTTGTTCTAGGTAAATCATAATCTTACAGAACTACTTGGTTTTATTACTTTGTCACGAAGGCAGGCTTATTTTTGTAATACATTGCATCAGCTGATAACTATTAAGACTTGGTGTGGGTATATTTTCATGTTTTTTCTTCCACTTAGGTACTCGTTATTACATTCTATTTCGTTACGAAGCATAGAAAAGACAACGTCATCAAAATGTTCGATACCTATAGTTATGACATCGCAACGAACTAACGTTTTATAACAATTTGCTGTCATGATTTGCGACGTGTTCTCTTATTAACGTCTTCTATGAATGGAAAAACTTTTAGAATACTTGATTTTGTAGGTATGTGAGTTTTTCAAAACGTAGAATAATGTCTACTTGAAATATAAATCTCTGTAACGTCTTTTTTGATTTTTTTTCACTTGTATTTGTAACATCTTAATTGTATTTTTGATGAAAAGGATAGCTATTGTAGCCCGCCTGATTTGGGAAGAATTATGACTACTTGAGGTCTCTCAAATCTCTGTCAAATTTTTACAATCCGACATTTTGGATCTATTTTCACTCAAATTTAAGAGCTCATATTCTGGCTATGAACTAAACTTATGTGTAAATGACCTTTCTAGGTCGATTTGATGAAGAGATATGGAAGATTCGTGAAATTTCCTGCAGCACTTTTCCCTCCGAAAATCATTCCCCTCCGAATTCACTTGGGAAGCTAAAATCAAATAAGTTAGTTACTTGGCTCATTTTATCATATGACAACGCAATAGAGAATTTTTGAGCTCTCGTGTATCCCTCTACATTTTAAGGTTGATAACCTCCTACTTCTCCCTTCCAACATCTTGATCAAAGAATTGAACATTTTTTAATGTTTCGTTTATTGAAAAACAAACGTAAAGTAAAATCACAAAAAAAGAACATAAGCAGCCATGCTGCATTATTGAAAAGATCATGTTCTGATCATCAACTTATTCTACACACGAAGTTTGATCTTTCTCGGCCGATTTGGGAACGAGATGTGATTCAGGAAATATCCTGCTGCAATTTCCCCACCAAAAGCTGTTTTTTCTCCAACTCCCCTTTAAATTCACTTGGTTAGCTATAATCAGAAAAAGTTAGTCAACTGGGCTCATTTTATCTTATGACACCTCAATAAAAAAATTTCAACTTCTCATCTATCCCCACCACATTTTTACGTCGATAATCCCTCCTCTTCCTCCGCCTTCAACATCATAAGTGAAAGTGAATTGGGGATACAGTACACTTATTATCCTCAATAATGATATAAGTTTATATTAATTACATTTTTACCAACTTAACTCAAGCTCTACTTAAATTTTCATTATGCGCCATTTTAGATTCACTTTGATCCGAATTCAAGACCTCATATTCTAGTCACCTACATATCCTCATACAAAGTTTGACCTTTTTAAATTGATTTGGTGAGAAAAAGTGGAAGATTCAAGAAATTTTATGACTCAAAACTTCCTCAAAAAGCCCTTTTGTGCTCTAACTCCTCTCAAAATATACTTAGGAAGCTGAAATTTGTGTACGTTGGTGTCCTTGACTCACTTTTTCATATGATATCAAAAACAAAAAATTTGAGTCATTTGCCCTTTCTCTAGCCCCGCTCAAAATCTGAATCATCCACCATTTTGAAATTTATCGAAAAAACAAAAAAAAAGTACCTCTGCACATTTTCAAGAAAAGTCTCTCACCAAGTTTTGAGGAATTTTGATGAATACGCGCTCGCACTATGCGCAGTAAAAAAAAAAACAGATTTAGACATTTGCCCGATAATTACAAATGGTCTGAAACGCAAAGATTCGAAGACCTCCCCTCTCCCCAATCCTCTTTTCCCAAATCAGGTAGGCTGTAATAGGTATCGTTATTATAATAAAAACTTAGCTTAAGAAACTGAATCCAAATCTAAAATTATTGAAAATTTGAAACCGAATCCAAAGCCGTATCCGAATGGAAAATCCGTTTCATTTTGGATCGAATAAGTTTTGCTCATTTCAGGCTTTTTTCTTATATTGCGAATATTTTGCAATAATTCAAACTTTTTAGCTCTGCATGCGGTAAAAAATTATCAAATTTAATTTTTTGTCTTAGTTAAGATTTAGAAAATTGAAAAAAATCCAAATCAGATACGAATCCTATTCCGAATCTAAAACGAAATCTGAATCTGAAATGAAAATCCGAATCCAAAAAGATTGAAACCCGAATCTGATTCAAATTTAAATCTGTACCTGAAATTCAATCGGATTTTGAGCCCCGCTGCACTTCTATAACAGCAATCTTATAAGTTAAAAAATGATTGCTAGGTTCGCGGTGATCCACGAGGAACATTTCTGATTGATGGTTGAAATAACAACCGAAGATTAGTTCAATCATATCTTGCAGGGAACACAAAACCAGTGTTGTAGGAACGAACATATGTCTGTTCTTGTTCCTGTTCTCATTCCTGGAAAGACCCAGTCATTTGATCCTGTTCCTGACTTGTTCATATTCTCAATGTTTCAACTGTTCTCGTTCCATTCTTCGTTCTTTTAATTCTTTACAATGTTCTTCTCGATCTGTTCTTTGTTCTTTCAATCCTTTGTGGTCTCGTTCGTGTTCGTTCTTCGTTCTGTTCTCGTTCTTCAACTTTTTCTTTTGTTCTTTCTTTCTTTCTTTTTTTTGATAACGTGTTTACAGTTTATGTTGTTGTTGAAATTGAAAATTAATTAATTGAAGCTAATAATTAAAAAAAAAAAAACCTATATGGGTATGTGTAGCACTTGCCCCCTTTCAAATATAAGTTTCTTATTTTCTCTTTCCCCTCATGATATTTATTAATTTCATAATAAATCATGAACTTTCAAAAGAACGAAGAACAACAAAAAATTACATCGTTTTTGTTCTTGTTTTCATACCTCAACATTGTTCATTAGTTGGTTCTCGTTTTGTTCTTTGATCTTTCAGCTTAAAAATATTCTTTTCTCGTTCTTGGTCCTGTTCCTCAGGAACAATGAAAATTCTCCGTTCTTGTTGTTCTTCGTTCTCGTTCTTTGGTTTGTTCCTACAATACTGCACAAAACAACCCATCAGAATTGATATTTGTGTCTATAGTGCAGGGATCGAAAGCTAGCTGAAAGCTGAAAGCCGAAAGCCGAAAGTTGGCCAAATTTAGGCAGATAGCCGAAAGCTAAAAGTTCAAAAGTTTTAAGATGTTCTGCTAAAAGCTAGCCAAAAGCCTTTATAAATACAGCTTTTTTTCAGCTTTTTGGTTTTGAACTATTGGCAAGTTGCCAATGGCAACATCGTAATAAACCCATGTCAGTGTTGCCAACTTGTGTTGTTTGGCCTGTTATTCGAGTTGGTCATGTTAGATCTAGTCTAGATTAAAAAAAAAAAAAAAAAAAAGGTAAAAGGGAAAATAATGTAATCCCGCCAATTCGCCAGCTGAAACCAAAACAAAATGCCAACTTTGTCAAATCTTGCACAGTTTCGCGTATGTGTTTAATAATTATTATTAATTTTAACATAAAAATTTGAATTTGAAACTTCAAGTGCATTAAGAAAATTCAAAAGTTTCAAGCCAAAAGCCAAAAGTTTTAAAACCTGAAAGCTAAAAGTTTTAAGCCAAAAGCTAAAAGCTCATTAAAATATAGCTACAAGCTGAAACTTTAGAAAGCTGAAAGCTAGCTAAAAGCTAGCTATAAAACCTGAGAAATTTAAAGCTAAATCTAAAAGTTTTATTTCTCAAAAACCTAGCTGAAAGCCAAAAGCGCAAGCTTTATTTTTCGGCTTTCCATCCCTGGTCTAGCGAATCGCAGCGCTCGTATAGTGAGGAAATGACCCTAATCCTATTTTTTTGTCTAATTTTTACAGTGCATGTAACTTCGTATCTATATAACTTTGGCCAAAGGTTTCGCGTAGCTGGGGCTTTTGCTGTCGCGTTGAGATAATAATGAGAACTGCAACTGCGGAAGCTGTTGCGGTATAAACTAACTCATATGGCGTGAAAAGATGAACTGTATTGAACGAATAACAATGCCTTATATTTATACAAAAACTTAAAATAAAAACGACTAATCAGAATTGAGAGAACAACATCGTTATTTTCTCACTACCGTATTACTTTAATATTAAAATGACTTTGAATCTTTTTCTATATGTTATTACAACAATTTCAAATCACTCCTTTTTAGCATAAATAGTAATCCATGTGTAAATAAGTATAATTCATAAGATCATTGTGAAAATTTTTATCATGATGCGATGAATACCAACTCATTTTTTTACTTTGACTGAGATTATCCTCGAGCGATTCTGATATAACTGATTTCAAACACTCCGAGAATGTTTTTTCGTCATTGGGACTATTCAGCTGTGATTTATGGAATTGTATTTCTGCCACATGTACTTTCCAATCTAGATTACTATGCAAATACAAATCTGGTTCTGTTTTGCTGCGATATGATTGGTTATACATTTCGAATAATATTTTAGTATCTATACTGATATGATCGATGGTAAAATCATATTGGATGTAAGAATTTGGAGTCTCTTGTTTGGGACGTAGTTTGGAATGTATATTTAAAAAATCATATGGCGTATATGACCTTAGCGACTCTTCTTTCGAATTTGTATTAAAATAACGCAATAATTTCCCAGTTAAAGGACCAGTTTGTAGTTGTACAAATTTTTCATTTTTAGATGATTTTACCACTCGAATTTGCGCTCTGGAAATATTCGCTAAACCATCCAGTAGTATTAAAGGAGGAAGAACGTCTCTTATTTCGGGTTTCAGTGAGTTCTGAAAGCATGATAATGCTCGTAACATTGGTTCAGAATTATAGAAGCAATTTAGCCGGGTTATAGAATTGGCGATATTCATCCGCGCTATGTCTGGAATAAAGAATAAATTTTGCGCGCCTAATTTTAGTTCATCGACGATGCGATTAAATAAGCCAATGCTGGAATGAGGAAAATAAAAAAACCTAAACATCATATCTGTTGTAAACGGAAGCGGAATATTTTGCATCGAAATAGTTTGTTCCGTTGACAATATTTTGAACTGAATGAGATGGCGGTTTGCAATAATATGTGATTGTAAGATATTAATCATGGTGTTCAGTTTTTCACAATTTGGTTGAGGCTTCTCATGGGTTGTGTTGGGTCCATTATACATCTACAAAAAAAAAAAAAAATTAACATGATGCGTTGAAGAAGCTGAGTGTTTGAATAGAGCTTATTTATATTTACAGATAATATTATTAAACTCGGGTAACTAGGTATTCTTTGTTTTATTATGAAGCTTCTTCAATTTATATCTCATATACTTCGACTGTTCCTAATCGAACTACATGCAGAGGACATTTCTTATTATACTCGTTGAGTACTATCTTTTCCCAAAATATGATCCTCCTCTCACGAAACACCCTATATAGCTCTCCCAAATGATTCTCGCAGCCCTTCAACTTGATAATTTTCTTTTTGAAAATTTGAAGCACAAAATTGATTGTAATTACGTTAAAATATTAAAGTTATTATGTACTAGAATTCTCAGATTTTTTAGCCAAGTTGAAAAAAAAAACGTAAGCAGCCATGCCGCATTACTGGAGCTGAGTTTTTAACTGGGGCTTGTTTTGATTTAGTAATAACCATGCTCAACCGTTCATCACTACAGGCCAAACCCAATACCAAGTCTGAAAACCCCTACCCTATCCTTTCCAAAAACACTTAAGAAGTTCAATTTGGCACAAATGTAGTACCTATTTCTTGCCATGAAATAATCATGCGAACACATATTTCTCAAATTACATATAACTATTTGAGGGTCCTCAAATTATCTTCAAATTTTGTAAATCCGCCATTTTGGATCCATTTTGACTCAAATTTAAGTGGTTATATTCTGGTCACAAACTAATCCTACACACAAAGTTTGACCATTCTAGGCCGATTTGGTGATGAGATATGGAAGATTCATGAAATTTCCTGCAGCAATTTCCCCTCCAAAAGCCGTTTTTTGCTGTAACTCCCCTCCAAAATCACTGAGGAAGCTAAAATCAAAATACGTTTGTCACTTGGGCTCATTTTATCATATGACACAGCAATAAAAAATTTTCGACCCCTCCTGTACCCCCACCACTATTTTAGGTTGGTAACCCCGCCTTCCCCCCTCCAACATCATGTATGGAAGTGAATTCGGGATATAGTATACAACTTATCCCCAATAACCATATGAATTCATATTAATTACATTTTTACCAACTTGAGGCTCCTCAAGCTCTACTCAAAATTTTGATAATCCGCCATTTTGAATCCATTTTGATCCAAATTCAAGAGGTCATATTGTGGTCACCAACTAACCTCACACACAAAATTTGACCTCTTTAACTTGATTTGGTGGGGAGATATGGAAGATTCAAGAAATTTCATGACTCAAAACTTCCTCAAAAAGCCGTTTTTTGATCTAACTCCTCTCAATATGCACTCAAGAAGCTGAAATTTGGATATGTTAGTATCCGTGACTCACTCTTTCATATGAAATCAAAAACGAAAATTTTGAGCTATTTGCCCTTCTCCAGCCCCCTCAAAATTTGAGTGATCCGCCATTTTGAAATTTTCGAAAAAACAAAAAAACACTTCTGCGCATTTTCAAGAAGAGTTTTTCACCAAATTTTGAGCGAATTTTATGAATACTCGCCGGCGCTACACGTGGTGGAAAAAAAATATATGTATACCAAAAAGTTGGACATTTGCCAGATGATTACAAATGGTCTGAAACGCAAAGATTTGAAGACCCCACCCTCCCCCGACCTTCCCTTCCAAATCAGGTAGGCTGTAATAGCTATCGTTTTGTTAAAAACTCAGCTAAAAAGAAATTTAATTTCACCGCAAAATGTGAAATTACAAAAATCATCTGGGCACACTGTCTAGCGAATGATTGCAATTGGTTTAAAGGGCAAAGAAGTGTAGACCTCCTCCTCGTATGAGGTACGAAGTCAATATGAAGCTTCTTGGAATGTGTTGTAAAATAATGTACTAACCTTATTCGAAGCAATAGGTTGTGATTCTCGGCAATTCATGTGATTTAATCGCACTATCGGCGTGAAATCCTTGGTTGATTGTAGCAAGATGATGTGGATTGGGTAAAGAACAGATTCTCTCGATGTAAGGTTTTCTTTCGGTGTTACATTTAAATATGATACGATTTCTATGCTCTCCAAGGGTACAACTTTGTAAAACTGAAAAACGTTTGGAGATCAGTCAAAATGGAAAATAGGTATGATAAGTTCACAAAGATAGGCACAATCATTTTAAATCTTCCTTCCTGATTTATTGTTGATTATTGAATTATTCGTGATTCAGTGTAATTTTACAATGTATATGAGTAATCATGTAAGTTTATTCCCGTATTAGTCAACTAACATTACATCCTGATTCAGACTTTGTTATATAAGTCTCATTCATGATTAAAGGTGATAATGATTAATTATAACTATGATGAGATCATTTTTTGCCCATCTCTGAACTTCAGGTCGTTGATGGGATCGTACAAAGTTCGAAAAAGCTCACAATGGAATACATCATTTATAGGTATCATTAGAAATTAGTGTTATAGTAAATAAGCTCTTTTTTTTCAAAAAGGTTAGTGAATTGCAGTTATCAAATGACCTCTAGGTGACGTTGCGGTAAAAACATTTTTGATCTTTTATCAGATGAAGAATTACGAAATTTATTTTTTTATGGTAGAGTCATATACTTACAGCAAACAATTCATATTTTTTAATAAATTTAAATATTCTCCATCTGGATGTTAATTTTGTTTCTCCATGGCTCGAAAAATTTTTGTTATTCTTTTTTTTAATTTAATATTTCTAAAATGTCATATTTTTAACATTTTTAAAAATATTGCATAAATAGGCACATGATTAAAAAGTGGTATGTGGGAGAAGAATTTTCTTTATCCTCTGGAATACGAAAACTAATACGAACTAATTCAAAATATTATTTCAAGTTCTAAAGCAGAAAATGATTACAATACCTGATTTACTATTCTTAAAAGCAAAATTTCTAGTAATACACTGCCACTGTCCAATGAACAGAGATTCGATACCTGCGATTATGGCTTTAACAAATTCCAAATAATTTGTGAAACTTTAGCTTACGTTATTCTGGTGCAGTGATTCTGATTGATGATGTTGTATATCAACTGAATATTTTAATTCCGAAGAATTTATATTTCTGATGATCCAGTCCTCAAAAAAATCAATTTCCTTCATCTCGGATTCGATGAAATACAATAAGTCATTTTCCTTCTCCACGCCAATTCCCAGTTGAGGAGTTAAGCGAGATGTTCTATACGCAAAATGGAAATTATCGTTCACCAAACTGGATTGTTGATTATCATAGGACAAGGAGAGATTTTCCCACTGAACTGTTTTCTCGAGTTTTAAAACCGGGAAACCAATTAATGAAAAATTTTTTGGAACGAAATCCAAATTTACTGAGAATGTTTCGCCCAATTCTGTAACAACGATATTATGGTATTTATTTTGTAATCAGAGTATTAGCATTAAATTATAACTATAAAGTCGTAAAAGTTGTTCGAACAACATACGACACACTTATTGCTTATTAGTGGAAAATTACGAGTTAAAAAATGATAAATTTGAGTAAAACTTACTAATAAAACAAGAAATGCATAAAAAGCAAATCACGATAAATATTTTCATTTTCACTCGGTATTAGAAGTTTGTATCAAATTAAAGAAAATTACCAGATTATATTTATGAACAAGTCGCGTCGTGTTTAACGTCTCATGTATGTATAAATGTACTATTTATTGTAACTGAAGCAATCAGCAAATGGTAAAATATGCTATTAAAAGTACGATAGTAAGAAAATGTTTTCGTAAAACACGTCATGGGAAAAACATTTATGGCACTAAAAGAGTGATTCATATATTTTCTCTTCATTTATTTATTTATTTTATTTTCCTTTGATTAAATTATGAAAATGCAAATTGAGATTGAAATAAAAATAATTGCTGACTAGCTGAACTTGGCACAGCATGTGGGCACATGTTTCATTATTAATGAATAAGATCTCCAAAATTCCTGTGTAGACTGCCCCAATGTTGAAATAAGACTCAACAGTAACCGATTTTTGCTTTCACTCTTCATTCTTCGAGTTGCATCTTGAAGGCAAATAGAGTGCTTATCAAAAATGGAGTTCGTGAAATTTTTCTATAAACGAATTTTTTTTCAAAAAATCACCAAATTTTGTTTATTTAAAAAAAATTAATTATTAATTACTGATAATGAGATACCTAGCGTCACGTGTATAGTGTGGGGCTTGATTTGAGATGTTGTGGTCGCGAGGATTTAATTTTGAAGTTGAAATATTTTGGAAAGCCCTGCGAGATAAAAAAATTAGGCAATAGTAATGTCTAGTTTCCAGAGTCTTGAAGAGCTGAAATGAAACCCATATTGTCCAAAAGACCAATTCACTAACCGTTTATCAATAATTCTTAAAAATTGGTTATAGTTCTAGATACGCAATGGTGGAATTATAAGTACAAGACAGCATTAATTACTCTAATTTAATTTTTACACAATATCATTGGCCATTTCTATTTTAAATAATAACAAGTCAGATGATCGATGCATTTTTTAATTACTTATGTAAATTGTAGAATATGATGAGAAAAAATTCCATAATCATTAATGAAAATATGCGAAGAGCATCGATATTTTATTTATACGAAAGAACTTCAAGATTTCTATAAACTCATAAAATGAAATTAGCTTTATTGCATGCGATTCACATTATTTTCTAAATTGAAATCTTAATAGGTATATACTTACATTTTGATAAATATAAAAATAAAACATTTCAAACCTTAGTAAAGCAGTATTAATGAATAGGAGAGCTGAATAATATTTTTCAATAGTTCTGTTGTAATATTATGGAATGAATTACTTACTAACTGTGGTAAATACGATATACATTACCTACTAGTATTAAGAAGTATTAGGGTAGTACTATATTATAAACATAGAAATACTACATAAATGTATTGGGTAGGATACAATATTATATACTCTTAGTTTTTGTTATTGATTAAGTAGTATTAGGTGCTCATAGAATCATAGTTATATTGGGACCCTTCAGATCAGTGGCGCGCTAGTGTCGTGTTTACATGTAAATGGCATTATCAGTTCTGAAAACGGGGAATTTTTGCCGCCACTTGTGGACTCACATAGTGAAATGTTTAAATTATTTGAAAATAAATCGAATAAATGAAACGAATGAATTGTGTTTGGCTAATTTAATACTTATCTATCATTTTGGTTTATAAATGAGATTGTTTCGCATGGTATTTATGATATTCGCGATAATTGTATCATTAGTCATTAGTAAGTACATGAAAAATAATCATTTATTTCATGACAGTAACACTGGAATTCAATTTATCTTTACAATTGAACAAAAAACAATTAATTCTATTCAAAATAATTCAATTCAGTATCAGAATTATTAATTCATTGCCAATAATGATACTTTATCAATTATTGAAATCCCCGTTTTCAGTAGTTCATCGTTTTACCACCAGGTACCGACTCTTTCGCTGAATGATCCCAATGGCGTTATAGTGATTAGAGGTCTGCGCCGGGGTAAAAATCGGCGGCGGCGGCGTATTTTTTTTTTTTTTACGGCGGCGGCGGCGTTTAACACGCCGCCGGCTAGCTTGAAAATGGCGGCGGCGTGGTCGGCGGCGAACAAAAAATTGAAAAAAATACCTATAAACGAACAAGAATTTTATTAATAGGTATTGCAATCACAAAAAAAAAACAAACAAAAAATATATATAACATAGAATAGGACACTAAAAAAGTATGAAAGCAATGAAAACTTGAAAACACAAATCGTCCATCAGTGTTTCGATTTCGCTAATCTAAAAATGTAATCTATTGGCCTTTTTTTTTGTATTGCGCCATCTACGCCGCCAGGAAAAAATTGGCGGCGGCGGCGGCGGCGAAGCCAGTAAATTTCATCGGCGGCGGCGGCGCGTGAAACGCCGAAAATATTGGCGGCGGCGGCGTATTTTTTCGGCGGCGCAGACCTCTAATAGTGATGCAGTATAGTAAACAAGGCCATATAAAACAATATACAATAATGTAAGTATTTATATACAGATTACTTTGCTGATAGCATAATTTTGAATTGGAGATCGCACGGTAAGTTAAACAGCCATACATGTATCATACTGGTAGGTAGTCTATAGCAGGGCTGGTGAACATGAACAGAACAAAATAGAACATTATGAACGATTCAGAACACTAAAATTTAGTTCATAATGAACGATAACCAGAGCCGAACAAAATTATATTTTGAACAAATAAACCAGAATAGAATCGAACAAAACAGAACAGAACAGAACTAAAAAATGAAGGAAAAAAATGAAGGCGAACTGAACTAAACAGGACAGTTTTTTTCTCTTCATAAATATTGCAACATCACTGTCTTTCTTTTTTTTCTCTTTTTTTTTCATAGCTCAACGATAGCATGATCAAAATTTGAACTTTTGATTTTTGAAGACCTGCTTAAATGTGTAATTACGCAAATTTTTATACTTTTGATTGTTTATTAAATAGATTTTTTCATTCTCTCTTGTTATGTTTCTCCACAACAATGAACGAGACTGAACAAAACAGAATGGAATAACTTGAACGAAACCAGAACAGAACGATAAAATTGATACTCTTGTTGGAAGAGAATGGAACGGAACAAAGCAATTGTTCACCAGCCCTGATCTATAGTACATATATATTAATGTGTATTAAATACTACTTACTCCTAACTAAATACTACAAGTAATATTATTCAATTCTGAGTAAGAAATCTCGAATCGTAATTTACTAGTAACAGTAACGAGTGCGGGGAATACCTGCTTCGAATTACTAATCTACTAAAAATTGGGCACTAGTATTCTTCTTTTAAGGATATTACCTCTATAAATATAATGGGTGTTCTTTTGTTTGTTAACAAATGTTTCACATTTTGAAATTAGGATATGTTATCATTTAGTTTTTCCATGATGGAATACTTTAGAGAATCGACGATAGCTGTTTCCAAATATGCTGAAAGAAGTTCTCTCTGAAATTTGCCCTCTTGTTCGCAATAAATATCGGATAAGGATGTATGGATATATATTTCCCTTAAATTCACTCTGATTTCCCGTTCTGTTATTGGAGTATAATATTGATTGGTTGATTGTTTAAGTTTAATTTCTAATTTAAGATGATCGATGGAAAATGGAAATTCTAAAGTTTTATTATTCTCATTCTCCATCGAACTGTAAAGCCATGTAAACTTGCCAGTCAAAATTCCACTTTTTAACTGCAATATCAGCATTTTATTATTATATTTACTATTTAGCAGGTCATTCTCATTCGAGAGCGTGATTTCAAAATTTGTGAAATTCGTTAATCCTTCAATTACTATAGCTCCAGGATTGAGGGTGATCATTTCGTCGAACTCAGATTTAATGCTTTGCACAATGCATAACGATACCGCCGCTGTATTTTGCCTAGGTGCATTTATGACGTAGATGGTGCTGAAAAATGATGCGTCATCGATCGATGGTGAAGTTCTCTTTTTCGTTTGTTTAGTTTTCATGAATTTCGAACAAGTTGATGCGAGAGTAATGTTACGTCTTACAATTTCGTTGTTGAGTTGGTTTAATAAATAGGCTCCGATTGACGATTCGAATCTGGTGATGAACGAATCTATTTTCTTGTAAATAAATTGGTGATCATGATGGTCTGTTTGGAAATTAATCTGAAAAAGTGAAGGGAAAGCTTTATAAGTAGGAAGGTTTTTTTCGCGTATAAATTTTATAATTATTTTTCTAATCGTTGTGAAATTGTATCAATCAGCAGTGCTTGCAGGGCTGTCGAGAGTTGAGTTTAGACTTAAGGCTAAATTGTGATTCAAGTCTATAGACATTTCCTTATTTTTTTACCTACTTAGTATGCGAAGAAAAATTCTAATAATGTATGAAGTGTAATTTTTAATAATCTTTTTTGTTTCGGTTTTTGGAATTTTTAGTATTAGATGTTTTCATTTTTGGAACTTTTTTCAAAAATTTTAGGTTTTCATTCATTGTTCTACTTACAAATTTTTTGAATTTCTGAATATTCTGTAATTTTTCTTTGCGTTTTGTTTCTAGTTTTTTCTTAATTTTTTGTTTTCTCAGGTTGCTGATCATTATTTTTACATTTTTTAATAAGAGTATTTTAATACGTATCGTTGAATTTATTTATGTATTTTTTATTTAGCTATAAACATTTTTTTTTTGTTAGACTGATGGACATTTTGATATTTTTTATCACGTGTCATATCATTAGCGTTTTTAAGTGAGTTTTTAATTTCAAAAGATAGCTATTACAGCCTACCTGAATTAAGGTGGGTCTTGAAATCGCTGCGTTTCAGACCATTCGTACCAGTGGCGTAGCCAAGGGGGGGCAACTGGGGCGATTGCCCCCATGACCTTTTTTTTTTAATTTTTAAATCACAAAAAATTTCGCAAGCTAGGAGCTACTTTGTTCTATAATACATAATAAATGAACCGGTGTGACTGGTATCGTAAACCTATGCAGTTGTACTAGTACAAACGAATAACCGACGCGACGGGTCAAACGTGTTCGGACAGTAGAACTCGAACCTGACAAACAGCATTTCATCGCTTGTTGACATAATTATGTACGTGTAATAGAGGGGGAAGTTGAACTAAAACTCAGCAGTGGCCACTGCAGCCGCAGGTGCAAAATCTGCCCACGTGATTTAACTAAATAAAAAACTATTTATATACCCATTTTTCCTGCTTCTTCATGTCTCTCATGATTTTCGTGCAGTGTTAAGCTGTTTTGTGTTTTTTCGATCCAGTTTTCACGATTACTTCATTTTAAGTCGACATGAAACGGAATTTAGAAATAAGAAATTTTTTTATGAAAAAAAAAAAAAACGCAAGTGGAATCGGAACAGTCAGTGTAAGTGTAGAGACAGCAGCACTTGATAATGCAGAGGTATCTATGTCTACTGTTTTACTTCAAGAATCAAACTCTAGTGAATTACATACTAAACAAACTGACAGAATAAAATCAACGTCTGACGAATTAACTTCTCCAACATGCTCATCAAAATCTTTTGACGAACAAATATTTACTATGCTTTAACCCCCCCCCCACCCAGCAACGCATGTTAGGCCACAGAAAATTTGACAAAAAACACCTATTTTTTGTTCAGGAGTTCTTGCCCCCCCCCCCTCGACAAAATCCTGGTTACGCCACTGATTCGTACATATGGTAAATGTCCAACTTTTTACACATAATTTATTTATTTTTTTAATTTCTGAGAACTTGTCAAATTTCGCACAACTACTTTTTGCCTAAATTTTTTTATTCTCAGAAGAACGACTCAATTAAATTTTGAGAAAGGTTGGAGAGCGGTTAGATTGCTCAAAGTTTTCGATTTTGATCTTATATGAAAAAGGAAGTGAAAGGCACTAATAGTATATCCAAATTTCAGCCTTTTAAATGCTCTTGCAGGGTAGTTTTGAGGAAGTTATGGGCCATTTTATACATATGTGTTTTGGAAGTCATATAGTGAAATACATATAATGAAATTAAAGTAATAACGAGGAATTCTACTTACTGACGAGCCGTAAGCTAATATTTTCTGCTTTATATCAGCTTCTAAGTTGGATTCGTCAGCCTTAACTTTCGACTGCCTCAGTAACACTGCATTCGTTAAAGTATATGAAAATTGTCCTTCGTTTATTACTTTGCCATCTTGCGAGAAAGATATAACAATCACATTACTTTTTATTTGTAAGTTTGTTGGTAACGATACTTGAATCTGAAGTATAAATAAAAAATTTAATGTCATCTTACTCTTTTTTCATCTACTAAATCTGTGCATATAATTACTTTAGCTACACCAGATGAATCACATCCTATGGTAGTAGTGAATGTTGGCCTCGCATTGCTACCGAAATTTTGTGAAATGGTTACGTCATGGAACAACACGGTTTTGTTCGGGAAAACGACTTTCATGAATTTTAAACTCGGAGGAAAAGAAAATGTGTGAATGGGTAATTCGATGGATCTATATGAATCGTACGTTGATGCAAATTCAAAAAGATAAGATTTCATTCTTCTGGTAATTTCATCATTTACGTTCATTTGAGCGGAAATAATATCCTGCGCCGAGATATTGGCCAATGACTCAATTTTGGCTTCTGTACAATTCGTAGTTGAATTGAGGTTTTCTGCAAGCTCCGTAGAGACATTTGTAACAAGGCTACATAGTATAAATTCGCGCCCTGGAGAAAATTATGATATAAATGCAGAATCTAATGTTTTTTTAATTTTACAAATAATGGTTACAAGTTGCTCTTATTTTGACTTTGGTCCTCCCTTTAGTTGGCTCTTTATTATATGAAATGGAATGATTAAGGGTTTGAATGCTTAAGTATGTTTGACGACTTCATATTTAAAAATGCATATAGATGTATATGATCTAACTAATATTCTAGAAATTAGGGCTCCGACTGCAACCCAAGCTCCGGCGCGCACCGCATTCACTAGCCCTATAGCGCTCAGAGCTCCGTAGTATTTGCGAAACAAATAGTCCAAAAATTTAAAAATCTATATAATATGAAAAACTTGAAAAAAAAAATTTGAATTCATTAAATTAAAAGCGAGGAAACGATAAACCATAAAGTAAAGTAAATTAGTAATAAAAGTGCAAAACTGACTAGAATAATTCTTTAATTTTTTCAAACACATGGTCGGAATTACACCTCAAGAATATGATATTAAGCTCCAGAAGTGCAAGAATTGCAGGACTTCGGGCTTCGGCTTCACTTCGAGTCCCTGCATACTTATTTCCAAGCTTTATTAAATTTGCAAAAATTATATATTAGCAAAATTTTATTCAATTAAAAATTGTTTTTTTCTCTTAAATGACCCATGCATTATTCACACTTTTCATAAAATTAGTCGGCTTCTGATTGGGAATTTGAGAACCAGTTGAAAAGAGTGATTAAACTAGGTACAGCTATACGTAAAGGACTTAACGGTTATGTTGACGAGTAACTGATGTGATGTCTATGTACAAGTGGTAACAAAGAAATAAAAATTAAATTCCAACTTCAAAAGCTCAACTTCTATAGAGAAGAAAGTTTCTTATAACCTTGTTCATATACCTATATTTCATCTTCACGATACTTCATTTGCGAAATATTTTCAAATAACTAAAAAATCTTCAAAGTTTGAAAACTCAACTTTTAGAAAAGGTATCGGCTCAATTAAAGAGTATGCGTAAAGTTGAAAGAAGGGCGTCATAAGCACAATTTATATTTACATGAAAGTAGAGCAAGCGTTGTGGTTGTGGAAGTATTCATGGGACATTCAATTTCGTCGCTGTAATCCCTGCAATCTGGGGTACCATCGCATCGTCTGTAGAGTGGAATAAAATCTCCATCGTTACATTTGAATAGGTATTTGGAGAAATACACTACAAATAAAAATAAAAATTATTTAATATCCATGCCACTTTTTTTCCATCGACTAATTTGTTTACATATAGTAATCAAGTTAAGTACCTATTATTTTTTCTTATGATTTTAAAGCACGTACATTTTTAAAATGAAATTTTGTTGATGATAGGTAGAGCCTTACCAACATTGTACATTAGCAAAATTAGTTTTTGTAATATGTAAGAAAAATAATTTGTCTGCAATCCAAACACGAAAAAGTGTTACCCTATTGAAACTTTTTGCCAACCGGAAAACTTATTCGACAAAATGTAGATAGGCTCTGGCAAACACTCAAAAGCAGAATTTTAATATTTCAGACTTGCACAATAGGGGACTGGAGCCTCAAATAGGTGTTTTTGGGAGTGACGTGGCAACCAAAAAATTCAAACGGGGTCACGTAAGGTACTTTCCACAGATGTCGGATATATAATTTTTTTTGCTGAGACTCTGCACAAACGGATTTTATCGCAATTTGAGTGCGGATTTTCGGCATTTTTGACCAATTTTGACCATTATATGCCTCTGTACTCGTAAATATTACCGGCAACCGAAAGATATTGGCCAAATTAGTTGAATACGCCTATTTCAAACCAAAATTCGAAAAAACGACCTCAAAATTCCAGCACAACGATGAGTTATAGCGTTGAGAAATTTTTGTGAGGTTCCCCCACTCCAAAATTTTATTCCTTAATTTTTTTTCAAAAATACCCGTGTGACCTATCAAAGTACATTAAAATTTCTCGCAGAATCCAAAAATTGAGTCCATTTTACATTATAATGATAATAATTTGTAAATCAATTGTCGTTTCATATAATCATTATTTAAATGTCAAAATCGCTGTCTTCTTCGTTTTCATCATTCATACACGAAGTACAGGAAAGCTCAACTTCTATAAACCTTTATGAAAAATGTGTAAGAAGCGAAGTTGTAGAGAAGAAAGTTCCTTATAACCTTGTTCATACACCTATATTTTCATCTTCACGATACTTCATTTGCCAAATATTTTCAAATAACTAAAAAATCTTCAGAGTTTGAAAGCTCAACTTTTAGAAAAGGTATCGGCTCATTTAAAGAGTATGCGTAAAATGGAAAGAAGGGCGTCATAAGCACAATTTATATTTACATGAAAGTGGAGCAAGCGTTGTGGTTGTGACAGTATTCATGGGACATTCAATTTCGTCGCTGTAATCCCTGCAATCTGGGATACCATCGCATCGTGTGTAGAGTGGAATACAATGTCCATCGTTACATGTGAATTGGTCTTTGGGGCAATGCACTACAAATAAAAATAAAAATTATTTAATATCCATGCCACTTTTTTTCCATCGACTAATTTGTTTACATATAGTAATCAAGTTAAGTACCTATTATTTTTTCTTATGATTTTAAAGCACGTACATTTTTAAAATGAAATTTTGTTGATGATAGGTAGAGCCTTACCAACATTGTACATTAGCAAAATTAGTTTTTGTAATATGTAAGAAAAATAATTAGTCTGCAATCTTAGCTGGAGCTAATTACTTTTAGTTTTATTGCTAATAAAAAACTCATAGATGTGATTTTATTAATTAAAGATGTGGGTAGATACTATGTTTAATTGTTTTTGGCGGGGGGGGGGGCGTGGGAGATTCATTAAAATGTGTCAATGAAGTCATGGAATTGTTCCACATGATTCAGATCTATTGTAACTATTTGTCTTATCAATAAAATAAGTCATGTGAAGAATTTACTTTTGATAATAAAAATATAGTATGCAATAAAACTTACTATCCTCAGCAGTAACAGCTGACATGAAACCGAATATAATTAACAATTTCATATTTGATAGATATGATTGTAGTCTGTTAATTACAGTGACTCTGAAAAAAAATCCAATTCCTTACAAATGAATTACTTCATGCGATTAAAATAAATCCGCGATACTCTAGATGAAATTTCTTCAACAATGAACCATCTGTCATATTTTTACAAAGAAAGAATGGGGGGGGGAAACCTGTATAGAGATAAACGAGAAAGTAAGGAGCACAATAATTATATAATATGCTATATCTATATTATAATAAAAAAAAAAAAAAAAAAAAACGTTTGAACAATCCTGAAGAAAATTCAATGTGGATCAATTTTTTTATGAATCAATTTTTTGGTATTTGCCCTTACGAGGGAGTAAAACTCAAAAACTATCCTCAAAAAATATCAAAAAATTCTCATCCTACTAAATGCGTCATTTTCAAAACCATTTTACTAACCAACGATAAGAGATAAAAAAAATGTGATGTATTATTTTTGCAAGAGATGGTTGTAAAATAATTTTTTATAGCATTACTTTTTTCATGTCTGACACTATGACGAAGAAAAATGCAAAAAACTCACTAATATACAACAATCAGATCATTTTTCTCTATGAGCCATCTTCAAAGTCATTTTATTGATGAATGGTAAATTATAGATAAAAATGCGTGAGACATAATTTGTAGATAATTTTATGTAGATTAATTTATCATGTATTTAATTTACTCGTATGCGGTAGGCAGTAAATAGAATACACACTTACCAAAACAAGGGATTATTACGAGTCCAATCACGATAAACCACTTTATATTTGTTTGATACCTATCTTTTACACGTGTGCATTGATTGGAAAAAATAAAAACGACTTCGTATATTTGATTCGTTGCAGCAAGATATACTTGGAGTAATTAAAATAAATCTCATAAAATTTAATGAGATGAAATTTCTTGAAAAATGATTAGATTTGCGCAAGGAAAAAGAGGGGAAGAATTTGCATTAATATTAAAGTAGGAATAAAGAGAAAAAAAATATGATATGAAACTTATGCCAGTATATTTACGTATTCCTAATTTACTTATCTTTTTTCAATTTTATCACGTTTCATTGTGGATCTAATATCAGAAAAAGCATGGATCATCGCTTTTTTATGAAAATAACATAATTATGTGGCATAGGTACGATAAATCATATAAGGATATTTTTTTATCCTACATATGACTTAAAACTTGAAGGTAAGATTGGGCTAAAAAATCAACTCATTTTAAGCTTACTTTTACTCTAACACTATGGAGGGAAAGGTAATAACCAGCTGATATCTTTAAAATTAGTAAATAGTGAATTGAAAATTAAACATATTAGACACACTGTGTCTTAAAAGCGGACTTCTTTTTATTTATTTTACGTATTATAGGTAGTTAGGTACACTGTAAATCTATGGAATGAAATTAAAACAAAATTTCAATGAATTAACCTTCTCCTCTCCAACATCATGTATGGACATGAATTAGGGATATAGTATACTTTTTATCACCAATAATCATATTAGTTGATATTAATTAAATTTTTACTGATTTGAGGCTCCTCAAGTTCTACTCAAATTTTGATAATCCGCCATTTCGAATCCATTTTAATCCAAATTGAGAGCTCATATTCTGGTCATCGATTAATCGCACACACAAAGTTTGATCTTTCTAACTTGATTTGGAGAGGAGATATGAA
Organism: Phenacoccus solenopsis; assembly: GCA_009761765.1. Taxonomy (NCBI): domain Eukaryota; kingdom Metazoa; phylum Arthropoda; class Insecta; order Hemiptera; family Pseudococcidae; genus Phenacoccus; species Phenacoccus solenopsis. The sequence goes on from CM019755.1 coordinate 39,515,456, forward strand.
AGATTCAAGAAATTTCATGACTCAAAACTTCCTCAAGCAGTTGTTTTCTGCTCTAACTCCCTTCCAAATGCACTTAGGAAGCTCAAATTTGGATATGTTGGTGTTCGTGACTCGCTCTTTTATTTGAGATAAAAAAATAAAAATTTGAGCTATTTGCCCTTCTCCAACCTCCCTCAAAATTTGAGTGATCCGTCATTTTGAGTTTTTTCGAAAAAACAAAAAAGTTCATTTTTTGCATTTTCAAGAAAAGTCTCTTACCAAATTTTGAGCGAATTTTATGAATACCCGCCGGCAAAGATTTTATAAATCACAATTTCCTCAAAAAGCTATCCATTTTGATCCAAACTCGAGAGGTCATATCCTGGTTACCAATTAACCCCACATACAAAGTTTGATCATTCAAAGTTGATTTGGTGAGGACATATGAAAGATTCAAAAATGTAGTAACTCAAAACTTCTTCAAAAAGCTGTTTTCTGCTTTAACTCTCATCAAAATACACTTAAAAAGCTTAAATTTGGTTATGTTGGTGCCCGTGACTAACACTTTCATCTGTGATCAAAAACAAAAAATTCTAGCCATTTGCCTCCTCTCTTGCCCCCCTCCAAGTTTGAGTGATCCGCCATTTTGAAATTTAGGAATATGAAAAATAGTTTACATCCTAATCTCAAGCGTATTGCATATAAACACAATCGGTCAAACCGTTTCGGAGGAGTTTTGTTGCAAACGCTATGACACGAGAATTTTATATACCTAGGCATTAGAAGATGATGATATGTTCCATCCCATAGTCAGCCTGTCATTTCAGACGGAATGAATCAAATCCTGGAGGCGGGTGAGTTTAATTTTTTATAGAGGAGCCCAGATAGATGAAAAGAAATAAGTCCGTTTTGTTATATTATCATCTGTTTATTTATTATTTTGTCACGAATGTATTATATTTATAGATCACTAACATCTATCTAGCAATTGTGTAATGAGTATTTATCTATAAAATACCAATTTTCAAACTGGTCTATTGAAACCAAATTCGAGGTTTATCGCCTCTTTCGAGGAATTTAATACAGACTCAGTTATAATGGAGCTTATACATTGTGAAAACTTCTCCTCATTTTCGATCGCATCTTTCACTGGTGTTTTAAAATGTAATTTTCCAATATCAATGTTCATCCCCCATGTAGGTTTGATATTGAGAAAACCACCTAGATCTTTCATTTCGGTTTTTATGTACAGATGGTCAATGGTAAAATCGATTTTGACGGAGTAATTATTAGAATTCTGCTTTGAAGAAAATTCCATTAAAAATTTCCCTCTCAAGGGGTTGTCTGTTTTGAGTTCAGTTTTCACTTGCATGTTACCAAAAGTTACGAAATTGCCTTGCATTTCGGCGCTGGAAAAGTTCGTTATACCTTCGGTTACAACGATGAAGTTCAAATTTGTTATTTCGCCAATATCTTTTTTCAAATTATCAACGATGCATTGTGGTAAATGATGGGTATTGTCGGTCGTATTAATCTCTTTTGGTTCTGGAATAATATATAAACTTGGTTTTTTAAAGTTTGATGTTATATCTGATGAATTATTAGGGATTTCTATGTCTTCTGTTTTGCTTATGAATGGGAATATCGTCTCCAACGTTTCAACAATTTTTGGCTGCAATTGGATAACGAGGGCGTTTAATTTGTTATCATCTATCTGTAGATTTTCTGCTTCGTGTTCAGTGAATGTCTAGAAAAAAAGAGTTTTATCTATTATATGTACATTAATTTATACCAGTGTTGTAGGAACAAACCAAAGATCGAGAACGAAGAACAACGAGAACGGAGAATTTTCATTGTCCCTGAGGAACTAGACCAAGAACGAGAACATAAAAGTTATATATCTGAAGAACAAAGAACAGAATATTTTCAAACTGAAAGATCGAAGAACAAAACGAGAACCAACTAATGAACAATGTTGAGGTATGAAAACAAGAACAAGAACGATGTAATTTTTTGTTGTTCTTCGTTCTTTTGAAAATTCATGATTTATTATAAAATTAAAATTAATACATATCATTAGGGGAAAGAGAAAATAAGAAACTTATACTTGAAAGCGGGCAAGCGCTAATTTTTTTTTTAAATTATTAGCTTCAATTTATTAATTTTCAATTTCAACAACAACATAAACTGTAAACACCTTATCAAAAAAAAAGAAAGAAAGAAAGAACAAAAGAAAAAGTTGAAGAACGAGAACAGAATGAAGAACGAACAATAACGAGACCATAAAGAATTGAAAGAACAAAGAACAGAACGAGAACAACATTGTACAGAATTAAAAGAACTAAGAACGGAACGAGAACAGTTCAAACATTGAGAATAAGAACGAGTCAGGAATAGGATCAAACGACTGGGTCTTTCCAGGAATGCGAACAGGAACAAGAACAGACATATGTTCGTTCCTACAACACTGATTTATACTATTATCAAGTAACTGTGTACATTTAATTTCCTTTCAACATAAAAACTAGGAACTTATAATGGACCTTCACTAAAAACGTATCCCGACGAGAAAACAGTTATTTCTCGATTCTGTTTAGGCCACACCTCCATTACCCACAGTGACCTCTGCAAGAGATAATCACTCGTCCATCTACTTCATGACTGCCCTAATTATGCTATCTTCAGGACTACAATTGACGACCCTGTATCCCTCTTTGAAATTTTCAAAAACAACCCATACAGTCTTCCGGGACTCATGAGCTTCTTAAGACAATCTAGATTGTTCAACCACATCTTGACCCACGTACATCGTGCCTCTGGCTTAAGCGGCAGCATACAGCATGTTAAACTAATTTAAAAAAAAAGAAGTTATAACCATTTTATTGAATTACCATCAAACTCACCTGTATTGTTGGCGATTGATTGTAAGTGAATGTCGTATTTATTGCACCACTTGGTGATCCCCGCAAAATAATATCCATTGGTTTGCTAAGGTATGCACTATATGTTTTACCGTTTATTTGGATTGGGCTGCTTAGTGTTAAATCAGATTGTATCTGCATGCTATTTACTTTTACTTTGCAAATCTAGACAATGTAATAAATTTTTCATCTGATATTTCAAGGTATTCTTGCCAAATACTTTTTTGCTATGAATACTCAATACTAACAAAATTAAGGAAACTTACCGATTGTAAAGGGCAATTTAAGGTCATGTAATATTTCATGTAGGAAACAGGAGCTTCGTTGTACAAATTCCAAAGATTCTTTGTTCCCAAGTCGATATCTTTAGTTGGAAGTTGGGAAGTTTTAAGCGTCTTTCTGATAAGTTGTTGAAAATCATAAAAAGACCCTAAAACCCCTACAAATTTTGCGTTTAATCTGGAAATCTTCGCCGCGTCGTTATTTTTATTGATCTGTGGTGATTGGAAATCTTTTATAGAAATATTATCCCATTGTGTTTCAAGGCTGGCATCTTTCAGAGGAAAACTCTGAATGATGCTGGATCCTGTATAAATAAATATTGTTAGTATATTAAATTAGTTTCATTTATAGGTTTCATTTTGGGACGTAGGCATAAACGCATTGTTTTAGTTTTCCATTTTTTGTTGTTCGTGGCATCTACTTTTTACAACTTTCTTAGGTTTTCTTACAAATCGAAAAAACGAAAAATCATTTCTACGACGCGCTCCCTATAAAGTAATTTTTTTTATTAAGATGTTTATACTTTGTTAAAAATTTATATAATGTCTAAAAAATGAAAAATTTATAGAAAAATTTTGAGAATTTTATCTTTTTTTTTAAATAAGAAAAAGATTAATTTTATAAAAAAGTTCAAAAAAATTTAAAACAAAAAAAAATTTTCAATAATGTGCAAAAATTAATTTTTCTTTAAAAAAAGTAATAATAAATTCAGAATGGAAAAAATACAAAAAAATGTAAAAAATAGAACAGTATTTCTCAAAAATTAAGGTAAAGAGTAAAAATTCAGAGACATGTTGCCTATGTAAATGTAGTTTCAATAAATAAATAAAAATTCAAAGCTATCTTTTGTTATGAAAATATTTAATTAAATAAAAATTATGTATAATAAAAATTTTAAGACGTACATTTATTTAGAAAAAAATGAATTTTATTGGAATATCGACATTTTTAATCCAAGTATTGCTTGTTGTCTGAAATCTGAATGAGAATTAAAAAATAATAATAATAATAACAGTACTCACCAAGATGGAATAATATTGTACAGGTTAGTATAATTAAAGCTCTCATCCTAATTGAAAATCGATAGATACGTATTTAAGAATCAAGTACCACTTAACATTTGAATTTTTGTAAACAATTTGCTGTTGAATTTATACTACACAAAGGTGTAACGAGACTAGTTATTTTTATTTTTTATTTGTATGTATCAATTTAAGATAAGAACTTAATGGTTTATTAATCTATCGAATTATGTGCAAAATATGTTTTTTTAAATAATTATTTGCATTTCATAATTAGTTGAAGTTAATCAAGAAATACGAATAAAGAATTTTACTTATCACACTTCGGTATTTTTGCGAGTACCTATTTAAAAAGTTCTAAGTTCTGGTCTCTAGTTATCACTAAACTTCCTGTTCGAATTCAATATTTCCGTAGACGATACGTTGAAAATACGAGTACAATATTGGAAAATATAAAATTTATATAGTTTTATTATACAAAATATACATTCCAAATAAATAATAAAGCGAAGGGTGCTAAATAAGTAGAATTAAGGAGTTTATTATATTTTCAGTAGGTTGATTCTGAGGGTTTAACTTGAAAATGATAGCTATTACAGCCTACCTGATTTGGGAACGGAGGGTCGGGGCATCATTTGTAATCATCTGGCAAATGTCCAATTTTTTGATGTATGTATATATATATATAATTTTCTTCCACGCGTATTGCGGGTGGGAATCTATGAAATTCGCTCACCACTTGATGAGAAACTCTACTTAGAAATCTAACAAACGACTTTTTTTGTTTTTTCGAAAATATTCAAAATGGCGGGTCACTCAAATTTTGAGGGGAGCTGGAGAAAAGGCAAATACCTCAATTTTTTTGTTTTTGATCTCATATAAAAGAGTGAGTCACGGACACCAACATATCTAAATTTCAGCTTCCAAGTGCATTTTGAGGGAACTTAGAGCAAAAACCAGTTTCTTGAGAAAATGTTGTTTTTGTGGCCCACGCATAGCGCCGACGGGTATAAATGAAATTCGCTCAAATTTTGGTGGGAGACTCTTCATAAAAATACAACAAAACTACTTTTCCCTTCTTTTGAAAAAATTCAAAATGGCGGCTCTCTCAGATTTTGAGGGTTGCTGTAGAAAGGACAAATCCCTCAAATTTTTTGTTTTTGATCTCATATGAAAAAGTGAGTCAGCGACACTAACATATCAAAATTTCAGCTTCTTAAGTACATTTTGAGAGGAGCTAGAGCAAAAAAATGGCTTTTTGAGAAATTTTAAGTCTTGAAATTTCTTGAATCTTCTATATCTCATCATCAAATTAACCGTAAAATGTCAAGCTTTGTGTGCGGGGTTAGTTAGTGACTACAGTACGAGATTTTGAATTTGAACCAAAATAGATCCAAAATGGCGGATTATCATAATTTGAGTAGAGCCTGAGGAGCCTTGGTTACTGAAAATCTAATTAATATGAACTCATACGATTATTGGGGATAAGAAGTATTCTATATTTCAAATTAATCTTCACAGATAAAGAAGTTGTTATCGACTACAAAATGTAGCTCCAGTAATGGGGCAGGGCTGCTTACGTTTCTTTTATATTTACATATTAAATACTTGTTGCTTTTTTTTTCAAATACATACGAGTATGTACTTAAATGTGCAATAGAAACCAAGTGTGTTCACAAAGCGTCAATTTTCTCTCTTTAATTTTTTTTTCAAACTCACGCAGGCACAGTAGGTACAACAGATCACCGTAGACTATATCAACATAGATATCAAATGAGTTCAAGCAAAAAAAAAAGCTAATAATTGGAACATTCGCCCTCCCCCCCCCCCTTGCTACTAAACCCCTTATAATAACAGTAAACAAAAAAGTGCGAAGTGCCTTTTAATTCTCAAACTTCCCGGTGCGCCCTAAATAACCAGACCACCTGTCATCTAAGGTATATGAAAATATGGTCATTTGACAGGAAAAGCAGTATGCAATGTTGTATGTAAAATAGACATTTAAATTTTTAACTAAAAAATGTATTATTTGTTCATGTTTTGTTTTGTTTTTTTTTTTTCATTTGGTGTGATAAAGAGTTATAGTTATATCTGGATGGTTGTATTATTTATTTTTTCTCAAAATGTATTGAACGATTAAAGCTAGTCCCTGAAAAAAGCTCTGGCCCGTGAAGAAACCCCTCTTCCCCTTCCCATCTGCCTAGGCCTGTATTTAGGGGCAGGCTTACAGCTAGCCTATCATTTCAGGGGAGATTAATTAAATCCTGGTGGTGGCTTTGAGTTTTTTTTTTTTTTTTTTTTTGTTGGTTGCTTAGTGTTATTGTATTTAATAGAAAATTTCACTACGGAGAGCTCAATTTTCCATAGAGGAGGCTCAATGTTATCAACTTTTATTTGGTAATGAGGGTAACACTGATGAAAAGATAACTGATCGGTTCACTTAAAATTTCAAATATACATTCCTCAATAAATATTATTTAAGAAATAATAAATAATAATGAATAAAATCATTTTAATGGAAGTAATATTCGTCTGGAAATATCTACCTACACATACACAAATAAAAAATCATTGAGGATGAAACTACATTTTACTATTAATTAGGTACTTATTTATATAATGAATTAATTTTTCTTATTTCATTGAGAATGAATATTTTGTTATTCTTCAGCCTGTTTTGTTTTATTATCATCTGTTTATTTTTTATTTTTTCAAGAATTTATCACATTTATACATCATTAATATTTATCTATGAATTCAAAAATTAGTACTCATGGATAAAGTAGCAATTTTCAAACTGCCATCGTAGAACCAAAATCGAGTTTTATAGTCTTTTTCGAAAAATTTAATGGACTCGGCTATAATGGAGCTTATACATTGCGAAAACTTTTCCTCATTTTCGATCACATCAATCAACGATGTTTTAAATTGTAATTTTCCAACATCAACGTTCAGCTCCAAAACCGGTGAGGCGCTTGAATAACCACCAATATTTTTCATTTCGGTTTTTATATAGAGATGGTCAATGGTAAAATTGAATTTGACGGAGTAATCCTTGGAATTCTGTTTTGAAGAAAATTCCCATAGAATTATTCCTCTCAACGGATTCTCTACTTTGATTTCAGTCATCAGGTGCATGTTATTAAAAGATGTGAAATTGCCTTGAGTTTCAGCACTGGAGAAGTTCGATAAAAGTTCAGTTAAGATGAAAAAGTTTGTATTTGTTATTTCCCCAATATCTTTTTTCAGATTTTCAACGATGCATTGCGGTAGTTGATAGTTGGATTTGTTAATCACTTTTGAGTCTGGAATAATGTACAAATTTGGCCTTTGAAAGTTCGAATATGTTACGTCTGACGAATTATTAAAGATTTCTATATCTTCTATTTGGCTTATGGATGGGAATATCTTCTCCAAATATTCAGTCATTTTTGGCTTTAATTGGGTAATGATGGAGTTTAATTTGTTATCATCAATCTGTGGATTTTCTGTTTTCGATTGAGAATATATCTATAAAAAAAAAACAAGTTTTCTCTATTATTTATTGAGTACACCTATAAATGGCAGCATCAAAATATAATCTGGTGGAGTGTGGCAGCAAAAAAAAAAGTTCAATCAATGAATGAGGAATGACGAATGAGCTTCAAAGTTGCGATTGCATCACGCGCAGTTAATGAATATGTAACCATTTGCTCGGTAAATCGAAACCAAATTCGGAGGAAGGGTTGTGGTGGTCAAGTTCTCGAGCTGATTAGCTTTGTAACGTGATCAGACTTGTGTTCACGCGAAGAGGGGTAAGTCAAGGTTTACCAGTTTTTGCGCAACAATTTGCTTAAAACTTGACAGATCGAGTTGAGGGTTAGAAGAAGAGTGGGGGTAATGGTGCTTCAAAGCTGATTAGTTTTTGGACGTGATTGGAGTGAGTTTGCGTAAGTTGATGTTTGTTGGTTTTCTCCAGTGTTGTAAGAACGAACATGTGTCTGTTCTTGTTCCTGTTCCCATTCCTGGAAAGACCCAGTCGTTTGATCCTGTTCCTGACTGGTTCTTCTTCTCAATGCTTCAACTGTTCTCATTCTGTTCTTCGTTTTTTCAATTCTTTACAATATTGTTCTCGTTCTGTTCTTCGTTCTTTCCATCCTTTATGGTCCCGTTTTCGTTCGTTCTTCGTTCTGTTCTTGTTCTCCATTTTTTTTTTCCTTTTTTTTGAACGTGTTTATTAATTATTACTGGGTTTTTTGTTGTTGAAATCGAAAATTAATTAATTGAAGCAAATTAACCCTGGAATGCTACACATGTTAAAACTTAAAAATTGTTTTTAAATTATAATTTTGGCCGAAAGGTATTAATCATTAGATAAAAAAAAATCATTATTCGGTAAATAAATTCAAATAACTTCATTTTATGTGCTGAGAGTCGGAGGATTAATAAAAATTTAGTCTTACCAACAGTTGAAAAAAAAGTAACTTTTCAAAATTAAATTTTTTTGATCGATAAATTTAGTCTTATTATAAGATGTTTCCATAAAAATTTATTGGTAAGTTTCATTTAACAAAAATAGCACTGTAAAAAACATAAAATTTTTATAAAAAAAAAAAATGAAATAAAATTCGAAATTTTCGGTTTATCACCATCTGCATACTTCACTCACAGAAAAAATGAAACGCATACCAACCACATTTTGTTACTCAGGAGAAGCACTTTATCACGCGTGGTGTTTTTTGTTCGTTCGTTTACTTTTTCTCCTATTAATATCGTATTTATGTTCAAAATTGATTTTTTTAAGACGATTGATTAATGCAGAGTCAATTTAAAATGTTTTCCTATTTCGAGAGCGTTAAAATACCATCGATATACCTATATGTTTTTCAGTGTGTTCATGTTCCACTGATACTTTTTGTGTAAGCATTTCTCCGAACCAAAGGGCAGGAAGCTAGTTTTGCTAATAGGAACCCTTATGTATATCAAGTAACTGTATGCGTTTGATTTCCCTCCAACATATGAAATAAGAAATTGAAACAATTTTATTAAATTAATCCAACTCACCTGCACTGTGGGCGATTGCTGGTAACTGAATGTCGTATTTATTACACCGCCTGGTGATCTCCGCACAACAATCTCCATTGGTTTGGTAAGGTATACACGAGTTCTAGTACCATTTGTTTGGATTGTGTAGCTCAGCGTTAAATTGTAATGTATCTGAACGCCGTTTATTTGCGCTTTATAAATCTAGATAATGTAATGTATTTATCATTTTGTAAGGTGCTATTTCGAGGTATTCCTGTCAAATACTTTTTTTCTATGAATAAGTAATCAGTACTAACTTGGTGAAGAACACTTTCCGGTTTTAATTGGCAATCCAGAGTCATGTAATATTTCACGTAGGAAATAGGAGCTTCGTCTTGCAAAACCCAAAGATTCTTTGTACCTAAGTCGATATCTTCAGTTAGAAGTTGGGAAGATTTGAAAGACTGTCTAATAAGTTTTTGAAGGTCATGATAAGACATCAAAATCCTTACAAATTTTTCGTTTAATTTGGAAATAGTCTTCAACGTTTCTTTATTTTTATCGCTAAAAGAAAATTGGAGATCATGGATAGAAATATCATCCCATGGTATTTCAAGGTTGGCATCTTTTTGAGGAATACTGTAGATGATGCCTGATCCTGTATAAATAAATATAGTATATCTGATTAGTCTAAGTTAGTAGTCTTATTTTGGGACATAAGCATTAAGGTGGAGTGAAAAAAAAATGTTCTTCAGTTTTCATCAAATTTCCGTAGGTGGTTTACTTGTGGTTTTTCACCTCCCTAGCCTCCGAATCGATACATAACCATAACTACACAGTTCTACAAAAGTACATTTTGAATTTTTACATCTTCTTATCACGTTGGCAGATGGATTGGAAGCTATCTTCATCGCTCTACCTAGTGGTTGAAAAGTGCAAATTGACCATTTTTACATAAAAATTTCTCAGAAAGATTTGTTTTTCGTAAATTTTTGGCCGTTTTGATTGGAACATTGTACGAATATATACATCTGTTATACACTATGTCTAACTGATTTTAACACACCCAAGCGCGAAATTCTCTTTCATGAAAGAAAATACCACCTATTCCATTTTCTTTGACTTCATTATGGCATATTAAATAATTTAAGGCTTTGGTAACTCAAATTCTATCAGAGGCGTATTTAGGCATGGGCAGAGAGGGCAGCTGCCCATGGCGGCAAAATATAAGGGGCGGTAAATTTTGGTTTTTCCGGCTGTTTTTTAAATGGGAAATATATTATGACGATTTTAAAAAAAATTATGGTAGTCAGATGGATGAACTTATAACATATTCAGAAAGATTATGAAAAATTGAAAATTTTAGTAAAAATGAAAACTGTTTTTTTTTTTTCAGCCGAGTTTTTTCAACTTCAAAACGATAACTATATAATGTTTTTCACTCCTAGCGCCTGCAGGTATTCACATGAAATTTGCTTAAAATTTTGTGAGAGACTGTTCCTAAAAGTGCAAAAAAAATCTTTTTTTGTTCTTTGATAAAATTCTGAGGTAGGCTGGAGAAAAATTAAATAGCTCAAATTTTTTGTTTTCGATCTCATTTATGAAAGAGTGAGTCATGGAGACCAATTACATATCCAAGTTTCAGCTTCATAAATGCATTTAGAGGGAGAGTAAGAGCAGAAAACGGATTTTTGAGGAAGTTTTAAGTTATAAAATTTCTTGAATCTTCCACATCTCCTCACCAAATCAATCTAAAAAGGTCAAACATTGTGTGAACGGTTAATTGGTGACCAGAATATGACCTTTTGAATTTGTGTCAAAATGGATACAAAATGGCAAATTATCAAAATTGAAGTAGAGCTCGAGGAGCCTCAAATTAGTGGTAATGTAATTAATATTAATTCATTTTATTGTTGGGAATAAGAAGTGCATTACATCCCAAATTTATTTTCACAGATGATATTGGTGGAGAGGAGAAGGTGTTACTCACGAGGGTTTGAAATTTTTTTATTGTAGTGTCATATGATAAAATGAGCCCAAGTGACTAACCTATTTCATTCTAGCTTCCTACGTACATTTAGAAAGGAATTAAAATTTGAAGATAATTTGAGGAACCTAAAGTAGATATAATTTAAAAAATATGTGTTCATATACTTGTTGCATAGCTACAAACACTACATTTGTTCTAAATTAAAGTTCTTGAGTGGTTTTTGGAAAAGATAGGGCAGAGGTTTTCAAACTTGGTATTGGTTGTGGCCTGTAGACATGAAGGACTTAGCAACATCATTTTCAATCCTGATCAAGCCTTAGTTAAAAACTCAGCTCTAGTAATGGGGCATGGCTGTTTACATTTTTTTAAAATTTTAAATCAAACTCAAAACTTTGAGTTATGTACCAAAATGAACATTAAAAAAAATATTCTGCATGAAAATTTTTCATATTTTTTTGGTGGGGGGAGGGGGCGGCAGCAAAAATTTACTGCCCACAGTTGGCAAAATTCAAAGTCCGCCCCTGAATTCTATAATTTAGATAATTTTTTACTGGTTATTTCATTAATTTGAATTAATTTCTTCGACAATCAGTGTTGCAAAATTAAGTGGAATGAAACGTTGAAAGTTTAAAAACATTTATAATCTTATGGTAAATTATGGATTGAAATCATTGAGAAACAATTATTCATGTGTTAATTCCTTAATCCAGTAAAAAAAAATGAGACGAAATAAAATAACCTATACTTTTTTCGGATGAAGAGAATTTAGCGCTTGAAGGTGTTAAAAGCAGTTAGACACAGTGTAGTTATAGTAACTTGTCTATGTTCTGATTGGTCATACATCACTCGTGTAACAACCAATCAACAAGTTGGAAAGTGGTAAATTACCTCAACTTACTCGTAAAATAAAAACATGAATCAGTCGATGATTCAAATCACAAACGAATTTCAGTCGTTCACTGGAAACTCAATGATATTATTTAGGAAGGTTGAAATGAAAGTACCTGGGTTTCATCACATTCTAGTCTTATGACTGGTCATTATGCGCCTAACATATGACCAAAAAGAACCCGGACCAGTTACTATAACTACTCTATTCTGCGACTAAGTGATCTTCGCACTCCTCAGCGTGAAATTCCCTACTTCTAAACAGAATGTAAATTTTTTCATTTCTCTTGTTTTTTCATTTTTTTATGGGATAGTAAATAATAAAAATGCTCGTAATATTTATTAATAAATTTTTAACATTTTATTATTTCATGATCAATTGATTTCAATCAATTTTATCGAGAATCAGTGTTGCCACGAAAAAATACAAAAAAAAAGTAATAAAAAATGATGTCTCAAAAATTAAGATAACGAGGAAGAATTCAGAGGTGTATTGCCAATTTAAATGAAGTTTCAATAAAGAAAAAAAAAAGTCAAAGCATTTCACTATGAAAATACTTAAATAAAATATATTATTTTATACTTATTAAAAATTTCAAGACATGAATTCGTTGGGAAAAAATTCAATTTCATGTGAAAATCGACATTCTTATCCAAATATTGCCTGTTGTCTGGAATGTGAATAAAAACGAAAAAAAAAATGAAATAATACTTACCATGATGAAATAATATTGTAACTATTAATATAATAAACGCTCTCATTTTAATGGAAAACCGATAGAAACGTATATTTAAAAATCGAGAACTACTCAACAGTTGAAGTCTTAGCAGACAATTTGCAGTTGAATTCATACTAACTATATGATAATGTAACGAGGTTGCTTAATTTTATTTTTTTATTTTGTACGTATCAATTTAAGATAAGAGCTTATTAGTTCATTATTTATCGAATTATGCGTAAAGTATAAATTAAAGAAAAAAAATTATTTGTATATCATAATTACTTCAAGTTAATTAACAAATACGAAATATCCATAGGCGTTACGTTTTAAAATACTAGTAAAACATTAGAAAATAAAAATTGAAAGTTGTATTATATAAAATATACATTCCAAACAAATAATGAAGCAAAGGTAGAAGATAATTTTACATTTGATAAATGACTTCAGTTTCATGGTGTATTTTGTAGCAGATCATAAGACGACTACGAAGTCGTATTAAAATCAAAAATGATCTTTGATTTAAAAAATCGCATATTAGAGGTACTGACACCCCATTGTGCTCGTTGCCCGAAGAAACTGATGTATGTTTGGAGTGTGAAAATTTTTGCCTTCAAATAATAAAAAATTTCATGAAAAGGTTGAACTTATTTAAAATAATGAAAACTCCAAAATATATCGCTTCTAAAAATTCTTTTACTCCAAATATAATAGTTTCATAATTTGTAGCGAAGAGCCGTCCCTTTTGTTACATTACTATCATCCGTTTGTTCTTTAATTTTTCAGAAATTTTTTATATTTACAAACATTTAATATGTATTTAACAATTGCGTAAAGAGTAGGTACTTATCGATAAAATAGCAATTTCAAAACTGCCTTGGTTAAAACAATGGAAATTTTATCGACTCTTTCGAAGAATTTGATACAGACTTAGCTATAATCGAGCGTATACATTGTGAAAACTTCTCCTCATTTTCGATCACATCTCTCACCGATGTTTTAAATCGTAATTTTCCAACATCGACGTTCGCCTGTGAATCAAATTTAGCACTTTGTAAATTCATTTCGGTTTTAATAGAGAGATGGTCAATGGTGAAATCGACGTTGACGGAGTAATTATTAGAATTCTTGTTTGAAGAAAATTCCCATAAAAATTTCCCTCTCAAGGGATTCTCTATTTTGAGTTCGGTCTTCCATTGGTATTTATTAACTGTGTAATTGGCTTCTATTTCGGCGCTGGAAAAGTTCGATAAACCTTGAGTTATAACGATGAAGTTTGAATTTGTTATTCCTCCAATATCTTTTTTCACATTTCCAACGATGCATTGCGGTAGTAGATGAATATTGTCGGTCGTGTTAATCGCGTTTGGGTTTGGAATAATGTATAAATTTGTCTGTTGAAAGTTTGACGCTGTCTCTGACCAATTATTATAAATTTCTATGTCGTGATATGATTCGCTCAACATTGAGAAAATTTTCTCAAACATTTCGATGATTTTAAGCTTTAATGGGATAATGAAGGAGTTTAATTTGTTATTATCTATCTGTAGACTTTGTGCTTCCGATTCATTGTATGGCTAGAAGAAAAAAATTTCGATTATGTCTCTATACTTACCTACTTAACAACTACCTAACTGCATACATTTAATTTGCCTATAATATAAACGTTAAAAACTCGCAATCAATATTAAATTATTATAATCAAACTTACGTGCAATTGCTTATGATAGTTATAATTGCCTATCGCATTTATAGCGCCATTTGGTGATTCCCGCACAATAATATCGATTGGTATTGAAAGATAGGCACGAGTTGTATTACCATTTGTTTGAAGCGGAGTACCGAGTCTAAAAAAGGTTCGTATCTTTAGGCCATTAACTCGATATTTGCAAATCTAGACGATGTAACGTATTTATCATTTTTAGGGTTTTTTAACTTGATATTTCATGGTATTCCTGTCAAATGTTCTTTTTCTTATGAGTGGGTACCTACTCAATACTAGTTTTCTTAAGAAAACTTACCGATTTTAACTGGCAGTTCAGGTTCGTGTAAAGTTTCATGTAGTAACCTGCATCTTGGTTTTCCAAAACCCAAAGATTCCTTGTACCTAAGTCGATATCTTTAGTTGGAAGCTCGGAATTTTTGTAAGCCAATGGGATGAACACGTGAAAAAAGATACAAGCCTTCAAAATATCTACGAACATTTCGTTTATTTTGGAAATGGTCTTCATTGTGTTGTCATTTTTATTTCTAAAACTTAATTGGAGATCTTGGATAGACATATTATCCCAATGTGTTTCAAGGCTGGCATCATTCAGAGGAAAACTGTAGATGATGCTAGATCCTATATAAATGAATATTATAAGTAGGTATATTTGATTAGTCTAATTTATTATATTAAATTTTTACTTTTTTTGTCGTTTGTGGTATCTATAAGTAATTTATTCTCATTATTATCAGTATTTTTGTATGTTACTTTTGCGTTTTTTGTCTTTGCTATTGCTTTTGCTTTTATGCTATTTTGTTTCTTTTTTTTTTTCTTTTTTTTTCTCTCATTTAATTGTTTTGCTGTGATAGATAGTAATAATAATGGTAATCCCCTTCTTGCACAGCCATAGTGCTCTGGGGAGGGTCAATGTACACCTGTATGAGATGTATTGTAATATTAAAGTTGATAAATTTCAAAATAATAATAAAAAAAAATTATTATTATTATTATTATTATTTTTTTTTTGGAAATCGGAAAATTGGGAGAGTAGTATGATAAAAATAGTAGTTAGTTAATAAGTTAAAGTTTTCCTATTTTAATGAACAATGAAATTATGGTACCGACATCTAATATTATAAATAGACAGTTTTGTAGAATATCATTATATTATGTGTCTGTAGATGAATGAAAATAAATACAATGTTCATAAACTTGAAAAAAATTAAAGCATATACTTTAAAAATTGTGACTTGCAAGAAATATATAAACGAAAGAAGATGCCAAATTAATGAAGAACATACAAGAACGTATTAGATTCAGAAAACAATGAAGAAACTGTAAAATTTTTAAAACTAGTAAAATTATAAAAGTTATAAGTGACAAGGATATAGTTCAAATTTTGTCGACTAATGCTCAAACATAAATGGATCGGTGATAAAGAATACAAATTAATTTTTTTCTAAGTTGAAAGAATAAATAAAATTTTAATACTTGAATAATGATTAATACAAAAATTAAAAAAGAAAATTTGTATAAAAATCATTTTTTTTTTTGAATGGAAAAGAAAAACTTTATTTTTTCCTCGTTTTATTATTAGTACAGGGAAATAAGAATTGTACCTGGAAAAAAATGGTAGTGAACTGAATTTCACATTATATGTGCAGAATGGTGTCCTTAACAAGGTATAAAAAGTTGCCACCCCTAGGGGGTTAGCTAACCCCAAGAGGGAGCTAAAACCTCGCAAAAAACAGTTAGCATTTACAATTCGTTATCCAATAGAGCAGCTGTTGCAACTGTGCAAGAACGAGGTATTGTTGCTATTAGAGAGGCTATTCTGCTTACACATGCAGGAAAACAGGTTAACGAACAACATGTTCGTTCGTGTGGATGGGTTCGCGAACACGAGCCGAGCTGATACAGCAACCATTCGCAACGAACCAATTTTTGTCGGTTTTTTCGACGAACACAAAGGCCATTCGATGCGCAGTGTGGACGGCATTCGTGCAAATTTTTTTTTCGGTCGAGCACGGAACGAACATGACAGTACAAATTGGTTTGTGTCACCACGCGGTTGTTTACTTTTATTAGTTGTATTGTTATCACGCGTTGGATTACTGGTGTTATCACGTGGTCATGGAATGGTCGGAAGACAAAAGTTTGAAATTAATTGAAATTTATCAAAACTTTCCAGTTCTATGGGATCCAAACAATAGTGAATATTTAAAAAAAACAAAAACAAAAAAGCGCATGCTTGGAGAGAAATCTCCAGCATCATAAATGTTAATGAAGAGGACTGTAAGCGGAAAATAGTTAGTTTGCTTGCGTCATATCGTCGAGAAAAAGCTAAAGTAAAAAATTCGTTCGGTACTGGTAAAGGTAAGTGAAACAAAGTTTTTTCTCTGTATTTTAATTTTTTTGAATCAAATTGAAATAAACTTTCATTAAAGGTGCTTTAGAAATTTATACCAGTCGTTGGTTTGCGTACGATGCCTCTCAGTTTTTGGAAGATCGGGATCGACCAAGAAAAAGACTGAATACGGTAAGAAAATTTTATTTACATTACAAATTCGTGTTATGCGTAATCATTTTGCCATTCGAGAGCTCCACCATTACTGCAATAATCTGCTAGTTCATCTCGAATCTTATCAAATGCTGCCGCAGATCTTCTGGGTCTTCTTTGTATTGGTAACATAGAGGTCATTTCTTGATCATTCCTCCACGAGCCTGGTATCAATTCTCCATCTATTTCATAATCTAGTGTTCCATGTGGTGTATACGTGTTTGTAGAGCGTTCCCTTAAAAAGTTATGTAAATACACAATTGCCGCAGTAATCACTTCAGCTTTTTCAGGTTCCAGAAGCATCGGTTTTCGTAAAACTCTGAACACTGAACTAATTATCCCAAACGCATTCTCAACAACTCTACGCGCTCTACTTAGCCTGTAATTAAAAATTCGTTTAGGTGATTCTTTCTGGTGGTCTCCTGGGTAAGGTTTCATTATGTTTTCTCCAAGTGCAAAAGCGCTATCAGCTGCAAAGAAATATGGTATTTTCAATTCTCGATTGGGTAATTCTACTGGTTCTGGCAATCCCAAACTATTATTTTTCATTTTTTGGCACAGCTCGGTATCAGAAAAAACGCCACCATCAGAAATCCGGCCTTGGCAACCAATGTCCGCAAATAAAAAATTGTAATTCGCATCAACCAATGCAAAAAGCACAATGCTAAATTGAGAATGGTAATTGATGAATTCACTGCCAGAGTTCACAGGAGATTGCAATACCACGTGTTTGCTATCCATAGCCCCAACACAGTGTGGAAAATTCCAAACATTTTCAAAAATTTTGCATACCTCCATCCATTCTGAACATTTTTTAGGAAGCTGAAACAAGCAATTTACAATTATATATACTTAAGTAGTGAATATAATATTTGAATTTTTCTAATTCCAGGAATGTATGAATTTAGAGACTGAACGAAATCAAAGTGAAGAAAATGCTATTGCGACTGAAGGAAATACTAACAAAGATGATAATGGAGAAAATATAGCGCAGATCCCTAATACACAAAACAGAGTCGCAGAATTTGTCACACCCAAACTGACTAAGATAGGATGAAAACATAAGAGTGAGCGAAACGAAAATGCAGCACTGTTGGCGAGTGCAGTAGATATTTTACAAAGCAGCGCAAAAAGATTGAATTCTAGTGAAAATTCTGAAATACAATCATTTTGTACTTTTCTTTCTTCAAAAATGGTGTCCTACTCAACGTTTACAAGACAAAGGATTCAGCATGCGATATATGATCTTCTTACATGAGCAGATATGGGAGCATTTGAAACATCGCTTCCAAGACGTGATAATTCGGTCTCTTCTATACCACCATATCCATCACCTATAGTATCTCATCTGGCCTCCACAACGCAATCTTCTCAGCAGTATTCTCCCATTGAACAGTTATCCTACATACAACCTTATTCAATGATTGGTACTCAATTTTTGCGCCCATCTCAGCCCATTAAATACAGCGAGACACAGCAGATTTCTCCAGCTGACAGCATACAACCTCTTTCAAGATATCCTTCAACATCAGGTGTAACTCACAGCTATCCATCACATTCACCTTCACCTGCGGGCTCATCTCAGAATTATTCAAGTTATAGCCCTTCTCCGACAAACTCAACTCAAAGTCAATACTCTGATGATGTCACCGAGTACATATAAGTACATTAGTTTTATTTTCGCCTTATTATTATTAATTTTTATACGTACTTTTACATCATTTTATTTATTCGAAAAATAAAGTTCCTACTTTCAGATATATTTAGACTAATATTGTAATTTGCTTGCCTTAATACTTTCCTTTAGTGCCTCAACAAGGGCTGCGCAAACTTCTGGAACAATAATAGATATACATTGTTTGGAAATTCGAAATAAATATTGTAAGCTGGTGTAGGAGTCCCCGGTTGCCAAAAATCTCAAAGTCACAGCCAGTCTAGTGTACATTTATATTTATTACTAATTTTTTTTATAACAGCAGTTAATCGTGAAATTTTGTTTATCAAATCTTCGAAGGCAAAAGAGCTCATTCGAGTGAAATTTTTGTATTGGCCGCTGATTTCCTGAAATTTCAAATCCGTAAGTAATTCCCCCCCCCCCAATCTTTTTTCAAATAATTTTGTCTGCCACCATCTTCGTTTTCGGGCTATTCGATTGCTACGTTTCTGCTCTTCTTCCATCGCTAAAAGAACCACCACTGCCCCCGCGCAAATTACTAAATTTTTCTCTGCCTCCATCATGAACACTACACCGCTAAACCACAAACTTCAATAAACCACTATGAACTAGGTACCATATTTTTGATCAACGAACATTCGCGATTTTGGTAGATCATCGATATTCGCCGGGCGTTCGTCGGTATTAAGTTACTCGCGAGCATTACACGTAATGCTCGTTACATGTTACATTACAGGCTCGGCTCGCTCGTATGGACGCGGCTTTTAAAAGCTAATAACTTTCAAGTTAACATTACAAAAACATTTCGCACGACCTAATGTTATTTCAAGACTGAAATCAAGTTGAAACAAATATTTCAAAGTGTATCTGTGATTTTTTTTTGTTCTGTAATATTAATCTGCAGAAGGGTTTCTAAAGGAGGAAGGAGGAAGGGGAGGAGGAATAATCAGTAAAAATTATTCGTTCATCTTTATCACCTACATAGGTCACTTGATAATAGATATGAACAGTGAACACATATGGATAAATTTTTCCAAAATTAATGTGTTTTGGTGCCACCATTTTGAGCCCTTTTATGAATTTTTGGAAAAACTTTTTCATGTACCTTATAGAAAATTGAACGGGGAATATTTTTCAATATTAACAATTTTTGCGTAGGACGCACCGTATAGAAGATATAAACAAAGAACTGATTTTTGAAAGGGCATTCTAAAAATTACTGATAACTTTTTGAGAAAACTGTCTCACCCATTCTGTAGGAAATTTAATGGGGAACATTTTTTGATATAACTTATTTTAACGTAGAACCCTTTTTTCGAAAATATTAGCAAAGAACAGTTGAAAAACTGTTTTTTGGGGGGTTTTAGCCCCCTCCTGGGATTAGCTCACCCCCTAGTGATGACAACTTTTTATACCTTGTTATGGACACCATTTTGCACTTATAATGTGAAATTCAGCTCATTACCATTTTTTTTTCAGGTTCGGTCAAAAAATGATCTTATTTTCCTGTACTATACACTGGGCGTGTATAATTGATGCCAAGATTGTTATACCCAGTTTTGAGAAGTTCATTTATATTTGTTTCTTATATTTTATTTTGCAAATGAAAGATAGGATTTCATTTAAAAAATATATACATTTTCATAATGGAAAAAATACAAAAAATGTCAAAAAAATGCATTTTTCAAAAATAACGGTTTGTTGCGCAAGGGTTCTCCAAGTCTGAGCTGTTCTCTGTATGAGGTTTTTTTATGCTAAAACATCTGTAGGAAGTCATTTTATAGTAAGTATGTGATATTTTGGGAACCCCTGTGGCACAAAAATCGAGTATATTTCAAAAAACCTAAACTTAGTCTGTACTATGCACACGACTAACAAATTACCCATTTGTCATTCGTTGTTGAGGATAACCAGAGTTGTTAATTTTTGAAAAAATTTATAAACGGTTTATAGCTCCTAAAATTGAGAAAAATTCGTGGCAAAAATAATTTTCTCTCTTTGAATGGCAAAGTATGAATTCAAAACATGAAACCCAGACATATTTTTCCTTTTATCCTCACCCTAATTCTGAGAGATGATGAATTAACTGTGACAAACGTTTCAAGTTTTGTATGAGAAAATCGCATCTTCCCTTAACTGATACAATTATTCCTTGATTGTTAACGTGCCTCTAGTCAATTGGCTGTACACGGCGTAATTTTCATTAAAGAAAATATTTCAATCAATCAATCAATACCTTTATTAGCATTTAATACATCAATTTTTAACTATCTTTAAGTGAATTAAATTCATTAAAAAATTTTTTACTTACAATGCTAGGCCCAAATTCTGGGCGAAGGTTTCGCGTAATCGTTCCCATTCTGTACGTTCCCAAGTTAGTCTGTGGTAAAGTTTGTGTTTCAGGAAATACTTAAAATCGTCTGACCATCTAGCTCGTTGCCTTCCCTTTTTTCGTTTAAAGTTAGTTGTGTACCAGAAAGTTATTCTATATGTCCAACGGTTATCGTTCATTCTTCCCACATGACCCGCCCAGTTCCATTTCATTCGTCTTACGTAATGATTTATGTTTAAGTTGTTTTTTAGTCTGTTTTTTATAGTTGAAGTTCTTATTTTGTCTTTTTTTTGGTAGTTCAACATTGATCGTTCTATTGCGTTCTGTGTCGTTTGTAGTCTTTTCTCTATTTTTTTTGTGATCGTCCATGATTGTGAGCCATAGGATAAGGTTGGTACTATGCAGGAGTTGAATATTGTACTTTTATGGGAATCAGAGAAGGGACCTTTAAAGATATGTTTTAATGACCAGTATTTTTTCCAAGTTAATGTAATTCTCCTATTTATTTCGTTTTCAGTTCTATTGTTGAAAGTTATGAGTTGTCCTAAGTATATTATTTCTGGTACCGTTTCGATTTTTTTCCCGTCTATTTTGATTTCAGAGTTTAGGTCTTTAGTTAGTATTTTTGTTTTGGTCATGTTAATGTTGAGTCCTGCTTCTTTACCTAAGTCGTTGAGTTCAGTTATCATTTGTTCCAGTTCGGTTAGGTTGCCTGAGATGATGACTAGATCGTCAGCAAACCTCAGGTTGTTGAGTCGTTCTCCGTTGATTAATATTCCTTTTTCGTTCCATTTTGTCTGTTTAATTATTTCTTCTAAGGCACAGTTGAACAGTAATGGGGAGAGGGGATCCCCCTGTTTTACCCCTCGTTCTATGTTAAAGTAGTTTCCTATTTTATCTGTTATTATTCTCGATGTTACGTTCCTGTACATATCTTTAATGATGTTAGTGTAAGTTTCGGGGACGCCTTGATTTCGGAGAGCCTCAATCAAGTAGTTATGTTTTATAGAGTCAAATGCTTTTGTGTAGTCTATGAAAGCTAGATGTATGTGAAGTTGATGTTCGTTAGTTTTTTCAATTAGTTGGTTGAGAGTATGTATATGGTCTATTGTAGAGTAGTATTTCCTGAAACCGGCCTGTTCCCGTGGCTGTTGTTCTGTTAGGATTCGTCTAATTCTTAGTTCAATGAGTTTAGATAGGATTTTGGATAATGCAGTTGCCAGCGTTATGGGTCGGTAGTTGGCAATATCGTGTTTATTTCCTTTTTTAAATACAAGAATAATATCGGATTTTTTCCAGTCTTGTGGTATTAGTTGAGTTTTAAGTATCTCGTTGAAAATTTCAGTGAGTTTTAAGGTTAAAGCGTTTCCTCCAAACTTGAATTGTTCGTTTGTAATTTTATCGTGTCCTGTCGCTTTGTTATCTTTTAAATTTTTTATTACGTATTCTACTTCTCTTTTTAGAAATTCGGGTTCGTCTGCGTTTTTATTTAATAAGTTTGTATTTATTTTGTTATTTGTTTTATCAGTTGACTTGTTACTGTCACTATATAGCTCTGTATAGAATTCGGTCGCGATTTCGTTAATTTTAAATCTGTTGTATTGTTTTCTACCGTTTTCGTCTATTAGGTAGGTAGTCCAGTTCTTTCCTACTGTGATTAGTTTTTTTATACTCTTGGTGCTTTTGGTAGTTTTCAGTATTTCATTTATTATTTCGTTTTTTCTTTGGAGGTTATGTTCTCTAAGTTTCTTTTTTATGATTTTACATGTTAGGTTGAGATCAATTTTATCTTTTTTTGATTTTTTTGTTATTCGTTTTAGTTTTTCTCGTTTAGTTATCAAGTCTTTTATTTCTTTGGGTATTGTGGTTTTTTGTTTAGGTTTTTTATTATTTTTCCTAACTAGTTCCGTTGCTTTCTTAATCGTATCTGTTAAGTTCGTTGCGTCAATATTGGTTTTTTTGTCTATTTTTTGTAGTAGTTGATCTAGTTGTGATTCGTACGCCACTGCATTATCCCTGTTTATTATATGAGTATTTGATTTCATTTTGTGTGTTTTAATTTTTTGTTTACATTCAAGTGTACATGTTAATAATCTATGATCCGAGTGATAATCAAAATTAGCCACCGAACAATCAGTAATTTTATAATTTTTATTAATGAGAATGAAGTCGATTTGTGATTTGAAGTCCAAATTCGGCGCTATCCAGGTCCATAGCTTCCCCTTTCTTTTCTTGAAGGTAGTGTTGGCTATAATAAGTTCTTCGGCTTGGCAGAAACGTACTAATTTCCAACCTCTAGAGTTTCTTTTTCCGTATCCGTATTTGCCTACTGTGGGTTGTTCTTCCGGTCTACCAGGTCCTATTTGGCTATTGAAGTCTCCCATTACGATAATGGAGTTATTTTTTTCTTGCCTTAATTCCTGCATTGTGCCTATTAGAGTTTCGTAGAAGTTGTCGCTTTCTTTTTCTTCGGCAGCCGCCGTTGGGGCGTATGTTTGTATGATATTAGTGACTCTAATTTCGTCTAATTTTATTTTCATAACGGCGATTCTGTCTGATATTGGTTTGAATTCGGTTATTTTATTTGATACGGGTTTCTTTACCAGGAAGCCTACTCCTTTCTGTCCATTTGTACAGTAAGTGTGTAGCAGAATATTTTGTTTTTTAGTTGTATGAATTTTCGAGTGCGCTCTTCTAGTTTCCGCCAGTCCCAAAACTTGTAAATTGGATTTGAGGAAAGCTTCTTCTAGCTCTATTAGAGCCTCTTCGGACTTCAGTGTTCGTACGTTTAATGTTCCTATTTTTACGCGTTGGTCAACCTTGCCCTCACTGACCGGGCTTTCTGGGCAGGGAGTTCGTTTGGGCCTAGCAGTTATCCGCTAGTTTTGTTTATTTGTTTTAATAAAGCTTCTGATATTGGGAACTTTTTTACGCGACTTAGCCGCCTCACGTGGACTTTCAGGTGATTGAAGTATACGTTTTTTATTTTTTTTCCACTCTTCCACGATCAATTTTGTTCCTTTTATAATAGCATATTTACCTTCGTTTCTGGCTTGCATCATTTTAGGAATTAAATCTTTTCTTATGTCTAGTTCTTTGTTCGTATAATCCGGTGATATGTATATAGCCTTATCTTTTAAAGCTTTATTTCCGATTAGAGCCAGTCGTTTGTGTCTATAGCTGCAAAATTTTACAAGTATCGGACGCGTTTTATCGCAGTCTTTCCTACCTAATCGTGTTATGTAGCTTATATTGTTTTCATTAATTTCGATTTTTAATTCTTCCACTAACAGCTTCAACATTTTGGATTCCAGATTTTCGTAATTTTCTTCATCTTCTTCGGGTACGCCGTAGACAATGACATTGTTTCTTTTTTCACTTTTTTCGTACTGATTTATAGTTTTTTTAATTATATCTATTTCTTCTCTTACCGGTTTTAAGTTTGTTTTAAATTCTTCGCCTAATTCTACGCGTAGTTCTTTTTTGAATGAGTCTAGCATGTTTTTCATTTCTTCCTTATTCATGATGTTACACGATTTACCAAAGAAAATATTTAATTAAATAAAAATTATTGTATGTAATAAGAATTCCAAGACATGAATTTGTTTGCAAAAAAAATTAATTTCCTTGAAAAATCTACATTGTCTGAAATGCTAATGAAAATAAAAAAAAAAAAAAAAAAAAAAAAAAAAAGAAAAAAAAAAAAGAAAAAATAATACTCACCCAGATGAAATAATATTGTAACGGTTATTATAGTAAACGCTCTCATCTTACATTAATTCAAAAGACATGGATACGTGTTTAACAATCAAGAACTACTTAACATTTGAATTTTTGGTAATAATTTGCGGTTGAATTTATGCAGATTCGTTAATTTTATTTTTAATTTGTATAATTTACGCATTTAAGATAAGAACTTTTTGCTGTATTATTTATCGAATAATTATGTGAGAAATACTTATCAATGTAAAAAAAGTAATTATAATAAGCATTTTGTAATTAGTTTCGAGTTTATCAAGGAATACGAATAAAAAGGTTTTACTTATCATTATTATTTGAAGGGTACAGGGAAAAAAGCAGTTCAGACACTTTATTTCAAAAATAAGAAAATTATGTATTCAGGTAGGCAGTTTTAAGTAAAATATCATGACACATTCAGATTTTCAGAATTATCAATATTGCGTCATGAAATCATGTTTAAAAATTTGCTGTGCAGCAGTGGCGCCTAGAGATTTGAAAAGAAGGGATGCGAAACTTATAAAAGACCCCTAAATTTTTTGAAAAAAGTCTTACAAATTTCCACTGAATGTAAAAAATTTTTACAAGCTTGTTCTCTCAACCTAGTCCATCACATCACTTTCAATATCATTAAATTTTCTGCTGTACTACTTTTTTTATGAAAGAATTTGAAAAGATAGTGAAAACGGCCCTTGACCCAAATTCAGTCACAAGTCGTCCTAAATGTTGCCCTCGATGAAAAAACTTCCCAAAAAATTTTATGTCGCAAATTCAATATTTTTTACTCTGAATCAGATGGATGAAAAATTTTGAAATTTTCTTGAATTTTTTGAGCCTTGAAATGTTCAAAAAATTAGAAAAAAATTTTTTAGAGGGGGATACATGGCTGAATTTTTCTCCATAATTAGCTCATACCCTAAGGTACAAAATGATAATATTTTCAACCTCCCCAAATTGGGGTGGAAGTTGGTCAAAAAAATGAAATGTGCAATAAAAGCACACCCTAAACTCAGTTTTTTGCATTTTTTTTCGCAAATGATGCGTTTTAGAGAAAAAATACTATGGTAATAAAATGTTCGTAATTAAATTTTCTATAAAAAAGGTTCTTATAATTTTTTTCGTATAACCGTTAGGGTAGGAAATAGGGGGCTACAAAGTTGCTCCTAATACGAATAAAGAAAATCAATTTTTATAGACCAAAATTTTCCATCTAGAACTGAGATTTTCTTGCATATACAACGTGTATCTGACAACAAATCTGTACACGATCAAGTTATAAACTCTTCTTATGTTCTCATTGAACTTAATTGGAATTGAAATGTCACAACATTATTCATATATACTTTGAAAAGATATTTCATTCGTTAAATTTCATTTTCACATATTCAAAAATAAAATTAGGGACCCCAACTTATTCATGTGACCCCGCATACTAAAGGGCCTAGGATGCATCATGTCTATGGGCGCTCCTGCTATGCTGGAAGCAACAGACAACTCATCTAATACTGGGAAAAAACAGGCAAATCCATCACGTTACCAGTATAACTTTATGTTATCTCTTATCAGTGTATTTCGCAGCTTGTTTTTCAACTACTTTACACCTCCTTTTGTCCCTGCTTTCGCATAATTACCTCTGATTCTTTCCCTGTGCATCATGACCTTACTATAGGTTTAGCCTTTTAACTATGGCAATTTTTAATTCTTTTTTTTGAACTCATAATATGTTATTCTTTTTTTTTTTTTTTTTTTTTCATATACGTGCCGTGTACAGCCACTGAGGCTAGAGGCACGAGCTTAGAGAGTTAGACCTGTTTGGAGAGACCAGTTGAGATTAGAAAGCTGAGAAGTGATCGAATGGTGGATTCTGAGTCTCCGAGGAGATCTGAGAGGGATTCGGGTAAAAGGAGCTGTCATATAAGGGAGCTGTATTTTGGGCACTCGACGAGAATATGTTTTACTGTCAGCTGAATGGAGCACACAGGACAAAGGGGTGGGGCAGTTTGAGAAAGAAGATGAGAAAGGGTCAGGGCACAATGACCTATGCGAAGTCTGCAAAGAGAGACCTCTTCTCTCCTATTGTTTCTAAGTGAGGTTTTATGCCAGGGCTCAGTGTTATCTTTGATACCTCGAAGTTTATTTGTGGATGAAGTTAGTTGCCATATTAAGGACCACTTGTCCTGTGTGCGAAATTTGACTAGTGAGCGGAAATCTGACGGAGGAAAAGGAATGTTGGGATATGGGAAACATTCGGCCGTGCTTTTAGCTGCAAGGTCAGCTAATTCGTTTCCAGTAATTCCCTTATGTCCCGGAACCCAAGCTAATACTGTTTCATTGTAGCCTCGAGAGAGTGAAGATACTATTTGCATTGCGTATGGATGTTGATCTTTTCTATGACAGTTTTGTAAGGCTGTTAGAGCGGATAACGAATCTGTACAGATAAGTAAACATGGTACCTGCACAACTGTTTTAGTGCATACATGCCTCGAAAAATCTTTGTAATTATTTTCACATAATATCAAACTTTAATATTCATTTTTCTCAAAAAGTGAAAAAAGTGACTTACCTGGTTCTCCCCTTGTAACCTTCGTTTATACCTTGCACTATCCAGTGGACTCGTCCTTCAGGAAGGTAATGCTCAATGTAAAACAGAAAAGTATTTGCAACATGAAATTGTATTAGGAATACATCACACTCGTGAAAAAAAAATATATACAGGGTGTTCCGGAAGTGGCCAATCAAATTTTGCCATCAGGTAGTATACCATGAGATGAGTAAAAAATGTTATGTACATATATAGCCTATCATTAAAATTGCAGGCGCTGGCAAGAGATGAAGTTGATCAAATAAAATTATGTTCCTTTGATTATAAGCTACGGAAATAACATTCATAATGATTAATGACCTAAGTAGATTAAAAACCAGTATGCAATCGTGCATGTAAAATAGACAATTGAATGGAACTTTCAAGATATGTAACGGCACCCTCATAGCCAGTCTGTCTTTTCCGAGGAATTAATCAAATCCTAGAGGCGGCTTTGACTTTTTTTTTGTTGGGGTATTTTTTTATTTGATTAAAAATTTTACTACAGGGAACTCAATTTTTTATACCTGCCTACGAACTTTAGGTTGGGCGAAGACTTTGTGAAATTTAAAAAGATATATGAAAAGAAATCAGCGCGCTTTTTTATATTATTATCTGTTTATTTATTGTTTTCACGACTTTATCATATTCACAAACAACTGATATCTATCACAAAACTGCGTAATGTACTTATCGATAAAATAGCAATTTTCAAATTGCCTTGGTTATACCAAGTGTTAATTTTATCGCCTCTTTCGAAGAATTCGATACAGACTCCGCTATAAACGAACGTAAACATTGTGAAAACTTCTCCTCATTTTCGATCACATCTAACGCTGGTGTTTTAAATTGTAATTTTCCAACGTCGACGTTCACCTCTAACTCAGGTTTCACCCTAGAAAAACCACCAGAATTTTTCATTTCGGTTTTTATGCAGAGATGGTCGATGGTGAAATCGACTTTGACGGAGTAATTATTAGAATTCTGTTTTGAAGAAAATTCCCACAAAAATTTCCCTCTCAAGGAATTCTCTGTTTTCAGTTCTATCTTCGTTTGCATAAAACTAAGAACTGTGAAATTGCCTTGCATTTCGACGCTGGAAAAGTTCGATAAACCTTCGGTAACAATGATGAAGTTTGAATTTGTTATTTCGCCAATATCTTTTTTCACATTTTCAACGATGCATTTTGGTTGTTGATGGATATTGTCAGTTGCATTAATCACTTTTGGGTCTGGAATACTGTATAAATTTGGCCTTTGAATGTTCGAAGATAGGTCTGACGAATTATTTGAAATTTCTATAGGTGCTTTTTGACTAAGTGGGAAAAAGTTCTCCAATGTTGCAATGATTTTTGGCTTTAATTGGATAGCGAAGGAATTTAATTTATCATCATCTATTTGTATATTTTCTATTTCCGATTGAGAGTATATCTGGAAAAAGAAGTTTTATCAATTATACCTTTATATACTTATCACGCATCTGCATACATTTAATGTCTCTGTAACATAAGAACTAAGAACTTACAAGTTGGAACTAATTTATTGAATTATAATTAAACTCACCTGCAGTTTGGACGATTGCTCGTAATTGAATGTCGTATTTACTGCACCACTTGGTGTTTCTTGCAAAATAATGTCCATTGGTTTGATAACGTACGCACGAATTTTAGTACCATTTGTTTCGATCGTGGTGCGCAATGTTAAATCGGATTGTATCTGTACGCTATTTAGTTGTACTTCGCAAATCTATGATAAGTTCAAATTAAATATATTTATCATTGTCAGTGCTAACTTGGTAAAGAAAACTCACCGATTTTAACTGGCAATTCAGGGTCGCGTAATACTTCACGTAGGAAATAGGAGCTTCGTTTTCCAAATCCCAAAGATTCTTTGTACCCAAGTCGATATTTTCAGTTTGGATTTGGGAAGTTTTGAGCGACTTTCTAATAAGTTTTTGAATCTCATAATAAGACGTCAAGACCATTAAAAATCTTTCGTTTAATTTGGAAATGGTTTTCATCGTGGCATCATTTTTACCGCTGAATGATAATTGAAGATCTTGAATAGAAATATTATCCCATGGTATTTCAAGGCTGGCATCTCTCAGTGGAGAACTGTAGATGATGCTGGATCCTGCAAGTGTAAATAAACATTGTATATTTGATTGCTTTATTTTATTGGTTTTATTTAAGACATGGACATAAGCGCAGTGTTTTATTCATGTTTTTTTTTTTTTTGTGGCATCTAATCTTATTTTATTGTTTCTGAATTTTATTATTATTATTATTATTATTATTATTATTATTTTTTTTTTTTTTTCAAAATCTGAACATTGAGAAAGTAGGTAATATAATGAAAACAGTGATTAATTGATTAGCTAGGTTTCCAAGCTCGAATATTATGAATCGACAATAATCTACAATATCTTAATAGGTGCCTATTTAAATGAAAATGGAAAAAATTGTTTTGAAAAAAATTATAAAGTACCTATGTTGAATCGTAAAGATGCAAGAAATACATGAATGAGTGAAGAAGATTCTGAATTGATAAAAAAGAATACAAAAATGTATTACATAAAAAACATTTTTTTTTTAATATAAAATTTTTAAAACTTATAAAATTATGTGATAAGTTATGTAGTGATAAGGATATTGTTCAGATTTTGTAGACAAATGCTTAAAATTTATTGACTCGAAGCTAAAATAATAGAAATTAAATTTTTTTAAATTAAAAAATTGATGGAATTTCTATACTAGAATAAAAATTGATACAATATATAAAAAAACAAAAATTTATTAAAAGAATTTTGTATAAGAAATAGTTTTGTTAAAAAATGGGAAAGAGATGAAGTTTAAGAAATGTCAATTCTTTTTTTTTTTTTTTTTGGTGGCGTTATTCTTGATAATATACAAAAATTTAATTTTTATTAAAAAAAAAAAAATAGACACATAATGGAATGAATATAAAAAATGTCAAAAAAAATAGAACAGTATTTTTCAAAAATAAAAGTGAAAAAGAAGAATTCAGAGAAACATTGCCTATATCTATAAACAAAGTTTCAATAAAAAATAAAAAAAAATCAAAGCCACCTTTCACTGTGAAAATATTTAATTTAATAAAAATTGCCTATAAAAAAAAAATTCCAAGATATAAATTTATTTGGAAAACATTTAATTTCAACGGAAAATCTGCATTTTCAATCAAGTATTGCATGTTGTCTAGAATGAGAATAAGGACGAAAAAAAGAAATAATACTCACCAAGATAAAATAAAATTGTAATCGTTTGTATGATAAACGCTCTCATCTTCATTGAAAATCGATAGATACGTGTTTGAGAATCGAGAACTACTTTGTTCGTAAACCACTTGCCGTTGATTTTATACTTACCCTATTCGTACAATAGGTCATGTTACGAGATTAGTTATTTTTATTTTAATTAAGATATATCAATTTATGATAAGAACTTATTATTATAGGTATTGCGATATATATATATATATATTTTTTTTTTTGATAATTACATTTCATATTATTTCAAGTATATCAAGAAATGCAAATAAAGAATTTTACTTATCACAGTCGCATATTTTTACCAGCATTTTCAAGGTTCTAAACATTTTTTTTATTTTTTATTTTAGCCATACCTATATAAACTTGTAGCGCTTCGCTTCGCTTCCATACTGCTTCTCGCAGGTAAACTGGTGTGCAAAATACTACATACTTAATTATAGTTTTGGCCATTCCATATTCAACGCACTCAACGTGAATGTACCTTTTAGTAGTAGATCTTATATCTAACTTATAACGTCGATGGTAATCGGAACCACAGATGTACGCTGGATACCGATATTATACCTTGTTCCTTATACCAATAAATTGTTTCTTTTATCACAAAATATTGGTTTTGTACTTTATTTACTCCTTTTAAATCTGCATGGGTCTAATGTTGCGCCAAAAGAGGAACTTTTTTCCGGTTGTGGTTGGGTGAGTTTGGATGTGGTCGTTTAACTTTGTGTTTTTTCCAGTGTTGTAGGAACAAACCAAAGAACGAGAACGGAGAATTTTCATTGCTCCTGAAGAACAGAACCAAGAACGAGAACATAAAATTGATATATCTGAAGAACAAAGAACAGAACGAGAACAGAATATTTTCAAACTGAAAGATCAAAGAACAAAACGAGAACCAACTTATGAACAATGTTGAGGTACAAAAACAAGAATAAGAACGATGTAATTTTTTGTTGCTCTTCGTTCTTTTGAAAGTTCATGATTTATTATGAAATTAATAGATATCATGAAGGGAAAGAGAAAATAAGAAACTTATACTTGAAACCGGGGAAGTGCTACATATACCCATATGAGTGATTTTATTTTAATTATTAACTTCAATTAATTGATTTTCAATTTTAACAACAACGTTAACTGTAATCACGTTATCAAAAAAAATAAGGAAAGAAAGAAAGAACAAAACAAAAAGTTGAACAAGAACGAGACCATAAAGGAATGAAAGAACAAAGAACAAAACGAGAACAACATTGTAAAGAATTAAAAGAACGAAGAACGGAACGAGAACAGTTGAAACATTGAGAATAAGAACGAGTCAGGAACAGGATCAAATGACTGGGTCTTTCCAGGAACAAGAACAGACCTATGTTCGTTCCTACCAGTGTGATTTTTTCTATCTTAATTCTGAATTTATTATAACGTTGTATTGTTACCGTTGTTATGTTTTTTTCGATGTTTTTTTTGTAAGTTACCAAAACGATATGTCACAATCATGGGTCAATTTATATGTTACCATTGCAGTAAAAAATTTAAAAAAAATTTAATCTTCAACGTCATATGACGGTTTACAGCTTCGGCCGTGAAAATCGATTTTCAAAAAATATTTCATCATGTCACTATTGTCATTTTCGCGCTCATTACGTTACTATGTTGTAGAAAACTGATGTTACTTTTTTTTTTACTTTTGTTAGATTACAAAATAATTTAGGATTTAAAATTGTGTTACTATGTTATAGAAAACTGAAGTTACTTCTTTTTTACTTTTGTTGCATTACAAAATTTAATTTAGTATAGGATTATGTTATTATGACATAGAGAATGGAAGTTACCTTTTTGTACTTTTGTTTTGTTACATTTCGAAATAATTAAGGATTAAAACGACGTTTAGTACATTTATTTTACACATAGAAAACACATACCACGAAAAAAAGTAAAAAAACAAGTTGAAACGACTACATCCGAACGCACCCCCTCTTTTGATGTAACATTAGACCCATGTCTTAAATCTGCATAAGTCCGCGTAAGTACGACAAACTAATCTTCTTTGACTATATAGAATGTACGGAGTGAAAAATTTTCATCTTTTTTCCAACTTGTTTATTCGTTAAAAAAAAAGTTCTTTCAAAGAATTATTTTGAAAATAATGCTGTTAGATATAGTCGTGGCTTTTGTAATGCTCCGCTATGTTCAAGTATAAATAATTGATTTACCTAAGTATTTATTCATGTGTTTGCTTAGTTGTATTAAAAAATTTTCACCCCAATGTGATAATTTTTTTTTCATTTGAAATTTGAAATGCGTTAGTAACAACTAAAATGAACCTGGTATTACCTAAAGTACGATAAATTTTTGAAGAATGAACTTTCAGGATATTTAGGAGCAGGTCCATAGTTGGCCTATCATTCAAAAGGGATTAATTGAATCCTAGGAGCGGCTTTGAATTCTTTTTTTTTTTTTGTTGTTGCTTGGTGTTATTGTATATTTAATAGAAAATTTTAGCTCAATTTTCCATAAAGGAGGCTCAGTTCCTTCAACTCTCCCTTCCTACTCATATATAAGAAGGAATTAAGGCTTGATGAATTTTAATGAGATAAATGAAAACAAATGAGCCCTTTTCGTTATACCATTTTATTTGTTTATTTATGATTTTTTCAGGAATTTGTCATATTATACATCAATAATATCTTTTATCTATCTATCAATATTGCGTAATTAATAGGTATTTATTGATAAAACAGCAATTATCAGACTCGTTCGTTTAAACCAAATTCGAGTTTAATCGCCTCTTTCGAAGAATTTGATACAGACTCCGCCATAATCGAGCGTATACACTGCGAAAATTTTTCCTCATTTTCGATCACATCTAACAGTGGTGTTTTAAATTGTACTTTTCCAACATCGACGTTCACCTCCAAATCAGGTTGATTTCGGGAAACCCCATCAGAATTAAATATTACGGTTTTTAAGCAGAGATGGTCAATGGTAAAATCGACTTTGATGGAGTGATTATTTGATTTCTGTTTTGAAGAAAATTCCCATAAAATTTTCCCTCTCAAGGGTTTCTCTATTTTGAGCTCAGTCTTCATCAGTTGCACTTTATCAAAAAGTGTGAAATTGCCTTGAATTTCGGCGATGGAAAAGTTCGATAAACCTTCGATAACAATGATAAAATTTGAATTTGTTATTTCGCTTATATCTTTTTTTACATTTTCAACGATGCATTGTGGTAGTTGATGGGTATTGTCGGTTGTGTTAAACACTTTTGTAACTGGAATTATGTATAAATTTGGCCTTTGACAGTTTGAAGCTGTGTCTGAAGAATTTTCAAAAATTTCTACATTTAATGTTTCCGCACGTGAGAATGTTTTCTCCAATTTTTCAACGATTTCAGGCCTTAATTGGCTAACGATGGAGTTTAATTTGTTATCATCGATCTGTAGATTTTCTGTTTCCGATTGAGAGTAAATCTGGAAAAAAAAATTACCAAGTATACCTTTATACTTATCATATAACTTTATACATTTTATTTCCCTCTAATAAAAAAAAAAAAAACTCAGAACTTGCAACCATCTCACCTGCACTGTGGACAATTGCTCGTAACTGAATGACGTATTTATTGCACCACTTGGTGATCCCCGCACAATCATATCTATTGCTTTTCTAATGTGTGGACGAATTGTAGTACCATTTGTTTCGTTTTTTTTGCTCACTATTAAATTGTATCGCAGGTGTATGCCATTTATTTGTAATTTGCAAATCTAGACAATATATGTAGTTATCATTTTTTAACTTGACATTTCAAGGTAATTTTTGTCAAATATTTTTTTTTATGAACAGGTATTCAATAATAACTTGGTTACGAAAACTTACCGATTTTAACTGGCAATTCAGTGTCAAATAATACTCCGCGTGAGTAATAGGGACTGTATTTTCCAAAACCCAAAGATTCTTTGTACCTAAGTCGATGTCTTCCGTTAGAAGGTGGGAATTTTTGTCCGAGTGTTTAATAAGTATATTAAAATCACGAGAAGATTGCGTTATCATTCCACAGTATTTGTGTAATATGGAAATGGTCTTCATCGTGTCGTTATTTTTATTGCTAAAAGATGATTGGAGATCTTGGATAGAAATATTATCCCATTGTATTTGAAGACTGTCATCTTTCAGAGGAAAACCGTAGATGATGCTGGATCCTGTATATGTAAACATTGTATATTTGATTAGTCTAATTCTGGTTTCATTTTGAGATACAGGCATATGTTTTATTTTTTTTTTGTCGTTTGTGACATGTACTTATTTTATTATTATTTTTTTTCTTTTCTTTTCTTTTTATCTTTATATATACATATAAAATGATTTCTGTTTTTTTTTTTATTCCTTTATATATTCGCTTTATCTCATTCTGTTTTTTTCTCGTTTTCTTTTTGCCTTTTCCTGTTTCTTGTAATAGTTATAATGCCTCAGTGATGGTAATAACAATAAACCGGCACCACTGCTCCCTCTGAGAGGCATAGGTCGTCTGTCACCCAACTGAATTTGTTAAATTGCATGATTATTGTAATTGCTGTTCAAATTGAATTGAATTTATTTTAAAGAAAAAATTAATTTTTTTTTTTTTCAAAATCTTAAAATTGGGATAGCATTAAATATGATGAGTTGATTGAGTAGGTATAAAATACCTTTAAAAAAAAAAATTAAAAAAAAATTAATTTCAGAAAAATGTTTAAAAAATTCAAACCAAAAAAAAGTTGATCATTTTAAATAATATTAATGCATTACAAGAATTTAGTTTACATTAAAAAAAAAAAAAAATGTGAAGGGGAGCCTCGAAATTCCTTTCTTCTTGCTCTCAAATGGATGCACAACCAAGGGGTAGACGCTTAAAGACCACCCAAGGCTCTCAGAGGTGGTGGAAGGACGGGAAAGAACCTCAGTTCTTTTTGTATAATTTTTTTTCATCATTTTATCGGATAAAAACTTGATAAATGATATCCTCTTGATAAGTGCAAACACAGTAAGTATGAATGTTAATTAATAATGCATTTTAATTAAAGTTTGTTCTAATTGCATATATTTCAGTTGTTATAACTACTATATAATTTTTTTTAGATAGCGAAGCTCCTCTGAAGGGCACTTCTGGATGGGAACTTTGGAGATGCAGATGCTTTTATTTAATCGTAGGTGGACGTACTTGAGCCCATTCCTACGATCTCTATACCCTCTCCGGAATAAAGGGCTTGCTACAGATGTGGTTCTTGAGAACCATGAACACTTTTTTCGAAGGAAAAGAGTGAACTTTTCACGTACATTTTCATTGCTTCAGCTCTTCTCTCCCCATTTCCCAGCAGAAGATGAAGGATGAAGTTATTTGTATCTTTTATGCTTCTAATTAGTGTTGAAAAAAATTAAAATTGATAAGCCAAAAGATAAAATTAAAGAAATGAAATTTATTCTTTTCAACGCAAGAAGAAGTGTTATACATATGTTATTTTCTATTAGAATTTTACATTTATGTATTTTTAAATTTCGTAGGATAATATGTTTACTGTATCAATTCAGATAAATTTGAAAGTTTTAAAAATTATTTATACTAGCGATTTGTGTTTAATTAGCGAGACTATTACGTCAGTGTGTACAGGTGTACTTCAGATTTCATTGAACTTATTTAATTTTGACTGTTTTTTTTATCATGGTATAGATGTTGTTTAACATCTCAAGGAGAGGATATCATTATAATGCTTTTCGTTTTCTTTTACATCTCACTCATCCGTAGCCATCTCTTAAGTAGACAAGCCATTTTTCAGCGCTCGAATTGCTGAAGACTAAAGCACAGGATATATAGACTGAAGCCAAGAGTGGGAGTATTGAACACAGATGGAAAGATCGGAAAAACCCCCGCAAGTATGCCAAATACATCTATACAAGACGCCAACAATTTTTTAATCATTAATTTTTTAAAATACTGCTCAAGTCATATCTTGTTATTGAAATGCTGAAAAATAAATTTAGCCTATTTTTTTCTTTAATTTAGAAATTTTAATTGCTTTTTAATTTTTTTTTC
Organism: Phenacoccus solenopsis; assembly: GCA_009761765.1. Classification (NCBI taxonomy): domain Eukaryota; kingdom Metazoa; phylum Arthropoda; class Insecta; order Hemiptera; family Pseudococcidae; genus Phenacoccus; species Phenacoccus solenopsis. The sequence goes on from CM019755.1 coordinate 39,552,202, forward strand.
AAAAAACACCAATTTTTGTTATTTTCAAAAATAAACGACAAATGGGTAATTAATTATTCGTGTGCACAGTATAGGTTTGATTTAGACGATTTGTGTTCCAATAAAGTCATTTTAAAGCAAGTATGTGATATTTTGGGAACCCCTATGGAACAACAATCGAGCATATTTTGCTTGTTGCATTCGAAAAAACCTAAATCAAGTTCGCATAGTGCACACGACCAACAAATCACTTATTTGTCGTTCTTTTTTAAAATAACCAAAGCTGTTTTTTTTTTTTTGAGAAAAAAATTTTAAAAACGGTTCACATCTCATAAATTTAACGAATTTTGTTTACTCTTTGGAATACAAAAAATTTTTATCGTCCAATTTTTTTTTTGGAAATTTTTGAAACTCAACTTTATTATAGAGTATCTAAAAGCTTCGCAATTAAGCGCTTACCCCCCCCCCCTTCCCAAATAGAATCGATTTCAAATAATTATGCGATTATTGAAGGCTTTTTATTTTTGAGGTTTTCATATAATTTTTGAACTGTTTTAATTTCATTCATCTGTGATTTTTTTCATATTTTTTTATTTTCATTGTTTTCTATAGGATTTTATTCAACAATTTATCAGTCATTGTTTATTATTTTCTTAATTTTTTTTTTTTAGCTTTTTAAATTCTATTTGTGAAGAATTTTTACGTTTATTCTAAATGTATTTTCATTTTTTTTTTGCAATTTCATTTTATAAATTTCAAGAACTTTTTAATTTCCAAGGTATTTCTCAAATTTTTTTAGTCATCTATTTTAGGAATATTTTTTTATTTATTTACTTTTATCATCATCATTGTTGTATAGGTGGTTGAGAGCGACCAATAAGAAAAAGAAAACTCTCTCCTTCTCCAATAGCATTATTTGCTGGCGCTTTCGGGCATCAAGTGTCCTTCAGCCTTATTTTGCTAATGATACAAGTAACAGTAAACTAAAGACTAGGTGAGAGGGCGTGGTTGGGAAGAGGGTGTGGTGGAGGGGCTTTCGTTATAGGTATGAATATTAATGAATGATAAGGTTATTGTATTTCATCGTTTCCAATTTTATACTCGAATGGGTGGGGATGTTCGTGAATTTTATTTAAATATTTTTTCCCTTAAAGGTGAATGGCAGTTGAAGATTTTTTTTCACAATGAGATAGTTCTTGAACATGGTTTGTAATGAAAGAAGAAGCTTAGTGATTCTGTTAATATTGTATATTTTAATTTACCAAAGTAGATCCTTTTATAAACATTTTCGTGGAAATTATGAAAATATTTAATCAAATAAAAATTCCGAGACATGAATTTTTTTTTTTTTTTTAATTATTTATTGGAAAATCGACATATACCAAGTATTGCCTGTTGTCTAAAATGCGAATGAGAATGAAAAAAAAACAAAAACAAATAATACATACCAAGATGAAAAAATATTGTAACCGTTAGTATGATAAATGCTCTCATCTTCATTGAAAACAAATAGATCGTGTTTAAGATTCGAGAACTGCTTAACATTTGAATTTTTCCTAGACAATTTGTTGTTAAATTATACCTACTATGAGATAATGCAACGGGATTGGTTGGATTTATGTTTAATTTATATTTATCAGTTTAAGATTAGAACTAATTAGTTTATTATTTAGGTACGGAATTTTGTGCAAAATATCTATTTTTTTAAAAATTATTATTATTTGTATTTCATAATTAGTTTAAGTACGTTAAGAGAATTTTACTTATCACAATTTGTAATACAAAGTTCCGAATTCTAATCTCGATCATCGAATTATTCGAATTCAGTATTTTATCATAGATACGTTTCAAAACACGAGTAAAAAATTGGCAAATATACAATTGAAAGTTTTATTATACAAAATGTACATTGCAAATAAATAATGAAGCGAAGATGGAAAATAATTTTAAATTCGATAAATAAACTGCGATCTTATGAGGCACTTCGTAACCGACACTACTGGCTATTGGCGTACCCTCTGTAGGCCATATTTTGCGCATTCACGTCCGCCCTATTTTCACCATTGTGTTGGGGATCAACGACGAAATTCCTGGCGGCCGCGTAGTGACTAGTTTCGAAAGGAATGTGAGCAGCGATTTGCGATCCTGAGTCCGCGGCTACTTTCTTACACAGTTGGAAGATGGCTAACGAAATGGACACCAAGAATGAGATGAATGATAATTGCAACGCATTCCAAGCCTTCAAACCGAGTACTCCTATTGCCAGAGGAATTAAGGTCATGGCTTTCAACAAAACGAATACTAAAATTGGCACCAAGATTTTCTTCAATTTGCTTTTGCGGCCTGTTACAATGAAAAATTAATTAATGGAATTCCAACGTTAGGTGAATTATGAAGGATCACGGTGATTTTACCTCTGTCGGTGAAAGAGTTGCTGTCGTCTTCGGAGGGTAGTTTTACGCTCATGTTGAGTTCATTTTCGTCCAAGTTCCTGGGAGAGAGTTTGAATGTGGCGCCTTGCAGGAAACCAGCGGGCGTTTTTACGATTAAGTCGTGTCCTTTGATGTAGCTTTCTAATTGTTCGAGGAAGCCGGAATCGGAACTTCTTCCGGTGGGTTTTTCTTTGACTTCGTTTTCATTAGGAACTATGGACACGCCATCGGTGACCTAGGCGTGAATTTAATATTATTTATATTATTTATTACTTCCTATGATTTTTTTCCCATTTTTTATTGTGATTCCCTTCATATTGGTTATTTAAAAATAAAAATAAAAAATTAGCTTTTTTTAATTTTTCAAAAAAGTAGATTTTTAAAATAAAAATGCGATTTTTTTAAAATAAAAAATTGTTTTTTTTTTTTTTAAATAGAAAATTGTTTTTTTCTTTAAATAGAAAATAGGATTTTTTTAAACGAAAAAGTTGTTTTTAAATGAAAAATATTATTTTGAAATGAAGAAAAATGAGATTTTGTAAACAAAAAATGAGATTTTGTAAACAAAAAATGAGATTTTTTAAAACAAAAAAATGTTTTTTGATTAAAAAATGAGATTTTTTCAAAAAAAAATACTGTTTTTTAAAAATGAAAAAACTGAATTTTTTCAAAATAGAAAATAAGATTTTTAAATATAAAAAATTCGATTTTTTAAAATAAAAAAATTTTTTTAAATAGAAAATGAATTTTTCAAAGTGAAAAAAAGAGATTTTTCAAACAAAAAAATTGTTTTTAAATTAAAAATGAAATTATTTTGAAATGAAAAAATAAGAGCTTTTAAATACAGAAAAAAATATTATTTAAACAAAAAAATAAGTTTTTTTAATTTAAAAAATGTAATTGTGAATTCAACTTCGTAAAAATTATTAAATAAAAAAAAAACTATGAATTTTTATTCATAACAAATTACAATGATGATAAAATGTATAATAAAAATAATAATGTTGGAAAAATAAAAAATGAATAAAGTTTTAAATAAAAAAATATTGTTGTGAATTTTATTTTATAAAAATTATCAAATAAAAAATTGGTATAAATTCATTTTTGAAATAAATAATGATAATAAAATAAAATAATTAATTTAAAAAAAAAAAAAAAAATGTTGAAACTTTTTCATCCGTTAATTTCACGGTAGCAGTTGATCAATAAATTACACTCACTTTGAAAGAGTCCTTTCGCAAAACATCATCCAATAAATTCAATACTTTGACTTTAATACAAGCGGCGCTATCAGACTGTTGCAGGCATTCACTACGAAACTCTTGGACAACAGTATCCATCGGTGTGTCCTTCCATATGGATGTCTCAGCTGCAGATTCACTAACCGGCTGCGCGACAATCACCCCGACAGATAATACGAGTAAACCTGTTACAGCGAACATGTTGACGGAAGACGAATTAAGATGGTATGTTACAAGGACCGATCAAACTATAGCGAATGATCCTATGGAACGACTGTCGTATAATTTTATATCTCTCGTATCCCCTACTCGAGTCATCGAATATTGGATAGCTTTCAAACTTTTGTGTGCAATACGTGCGTGTATTTTCACCGCACATCGTATGCAAGGTACATGGTCAGGGTCGTTAGCGTGTCCGTAAATTTCAACACGTAGGCTATAGAGCGTACGCGATGACTGGGTAAATGTCCGGCCGAATGTGCCGGTTGGGAGACATTAGTATTTCGACGGCGAAATGTAGGATAAGAAAAAAGCTACCGTTTAGGTATCGGAATTGGGACAGAAGACGTGCTAGAATCGTGATTAACTAGGCAATTTAAGGCGTCCAAGTCCTATATCGTTGGTCCGATTGCGATTGTTTTCATTCATAATTGCGATTGTTGGAGATGAATTATTTTACGACGAATATTTAGAACAGAAAAATACACCGTGTAAATTGGTGGATTTTCCATCATTATCGTAAATGCGTATTTATTCATCTCACGTTTGGTAATAGGTACTTGTAATTTATATGAATAATTGCGAACATATAATACGTGTGTTTGTATTATTTTATGGTGTATCTTCGAGTGATCAATGAAAGAGTACTATAGCAGGTATCATACGTAAATGGTTTTCATGAACTCCAAAATTTTACTATACTTGATCTAGTCCAATTTAATTTCAAGACAATCCTTGTAATCTTTTAAATCTAGACGTTTTACTGAAACCAATTCCTAAGAACGATTTTTCTCTAGAATATCTGAGGAATGATTATACAAACAATATACTATTAAAGTTCACATCTAGATAGTTGATGTGCTTGGGTCATTGGAGAGAGGCCTAATAACCCATCGAAAAATGGAATTCCGCCAGTATCTCCATAAAAAAGGCCTACGAGAGAAAAATAGTTCATTACAAAAATATTCTGCTCTGAATTGTCCACAAGTTAGGTTATTACACTTGAAAAATGCACCTTAAATTTACCCATTTTTTTCGTAAATGAAAGCGTAAACTTGGAAACAATTTTTATTTTTCATCGCAGTCTAAACTTTGTGTAACTTCGAAATGAACCCGGAAAACTAGTTGCATCAGTGAATTCATGTATATTATAATTAAAGTCTAAAGAAGTACTTTATTACATCCATATATACCCGCCTCCCTCCTTGTAATATGAAACAAAAGGCAAGAACATGATCATAAAATACTTTGTTGTTTTATGATTTTCAAATATTCATTTTAACGAAATTTCTGTAGAAGTGGTCTAAAACTAGAGCTGCGATTTACCGCGTACCTCCCTTCCCCCAAAAAAATAATGAGAATAGTCTACTTCCCAAATCGTCAAAAAATACTCGTTTTAGCTACACAAGAATGTTACACTCTTGGAATCTAAAAAATATTATGTAAAAAACTATATTTTTCCGTTAATGTTGAAAGTTAGGTGATAGGGTGGACCAAATTTCGATTTCATTCAACAAAAGAAGAGTTAAGGTTACAATAATTGGTAAATGAGGTTTAAAGGAGGTCGTATAATTGAACCACCAAACTCATTTTTTAGACAGGCCAAAATGAAGTAAAAGTTTGAAAAATTTTCAAAAAACAAAGTTTGAGCAGTTGAATATTTTTCAGTGTTTCAAGGTCATATTTTGTCGCTCAAAAAGTGAAAATCTAAATTTACCAAATCTAAACACTTTTTTATTATTTATTTTTTTTTTTTTTTCAAAAGTAAATGACAAATGAGAAATTTCTCGTTTGTGTGAATTCTATGGGCTCAGTTTAGGCTTTTTCGAAATCTAAAGGCAAAATATGCTCAATTTTTATTCCGCATGAGGATCCAAAGATTGAGCTATTTGATGCCAAATATTTATGCAAAGTTATTTTGAAGCAAGAATGTAATATTTCAGGAAGCTTCGTGCCCTCTAACTTAATTTTTGGGCACTTTAAAATGAAGTCGAAGTTTTAAAAATTTTGAAAATTAATTTTTTGTTTAAGAATTTCACTTTTTTATATCGAAAAATCAAATTTTTGTTTGTTAAAGAAATCCCATTTTTTATTTTGAAAACTCCCAATTTCATTTTTAAAAAATTCCATTTTTTATTTAAAAAATTTCAATCTTTATTGAAAAATCTAACTTCTTTATTCAAGAAATCCATGTTTTTACTTCAAAAAATCCCATTTTAATTTTTGAAAATTCCATTTTTTATATTAAAATTTTTTTTGTATTTTTGAAAAATTACATTTTTTTTTATTTAGAAGCAGTTTTATTTAAAAAATCTCATTTTTTATTTTAAAAAATCTCATTTTTTTATTTTGAAAAATCTCATTTTTTATTTTAAAAAATCTTATTTTTTATTTTGAAAAATCTCATTTTTTATTTTAAAAAATCCGTTTTTTTAAATCTCGTTTTTTATTTTTTTAAATCCCAATTTTTATTTAATTTTTTTTTGAACAATCTCATTTTTATTTCAAAAAATCAATTTTTTTCATTTTAAAAAATCGGTTTTCTTAAAATCCCAATTTTAATTTTTTTTTTTTTGAAAAATCTCATTTTTTATTAAAAAGCTATTTTTTGTTCAAGAATCTCATTTTTTATTTTTTTTAAATCCGTTTCTTTTAATCCCATTTTTATTTTAAAAAATACCAATTTTAATTTAATTTTTTTTTTTTTGAAAAATTTCATTTTTTTATTTAAAACTAATTTTTATATTAAAAATCTCATTTTTTCGGTTATTTTCAAAAATGAACGACAAATAGTTAATCTGCTGATCTTGTGCATCATATGGGACTAATTTAGACTATTATACTCCATTTTTACCATACAAAGATTCTCAAAATATCACATTTTTGCTTGAAAATATCTTAGTATAAATATTTTTCGATTTAATTTTAGTAATTTTTTGATCGTGTTATTTTCAATTCTTCAATTTCATTTCATTTTCCGAATATTTAATGGTAAGTATAGTATTTTCGCCAACTTTTGGCTATTTTGAATTATCTGTCATTAATACGATTAGGTGTATTTGTATTTTATCATTTTTTAGCATGATAGTTCATAATATTATTAATGAGCGTTGATTTTAATTACCTCCAGTCGTTAATTGACACATCTATTCTGTCCTATATTATGATATGCAGGTTCAGCATGCTTCTCGAGTGTGTTACATGCCAAACACGTTCTTCAATGCACTTTCAGTTATGCGCAAATTAATTATAAACCAAATTTGGTAGGTAATGAAGAAGTAGGCTGTCTGTGGAGCTGTTTCAAGAACATCAGGAATTTGACCGTCTTAAGAATTCTATTTCTTGTTTTTTTATGCTTCGAAAAAAAATGCTACGCCTTAGAAAAAAAAATCAAAAAAATCTACCAACAAGCAGTTTTCTTGACTATTTCTTCTTTGAATTTTTGGCAGGCAAGTGATTTTATATCACTCGAAATGCTGCATTGGTTTATAATGAAATCAGTTGTTATAGTTTGATTTTTGATATCTTTTGATAATTAATAATGAACCCAGCATCATGATTAGTTTACCATGAACTTTGTCTTTAATAGGTACTGTGCGTTTAAGAACTATAAAAATACATAAAATTAGGTACCTATTTCATATACTATGTAATCATCGTACGAACTTACGTCACGTTTTGTTATCAGCATTTGACACTTTCGCTTATTAAATTCCAAACCTCGAATGCATTTTTTATTTCAATGCATTCCTCTGATTAATTATTTTATTAATGTTTTTGATAGAATAAAATATTCAAATATTAGACCATATGATTTCTAGAGTTCCGTTACATCGATTAAATATTCGCAAGAAATTATCTATGAATGAGCTTCACTTTCTTTTCGAATAACTTCTACTTTTCAGGTACAATAGCATTTGAAATTCATGAAAGTAATATCCAATTTAATTTGCTTTTCGAAGATAGAATTGAGTCTAGATCGAAATGGAACTTTTTCCAAAATTAATTAATTTTGGAATATTTATTATTCATTTTATAATGGGTATTTATATGATATCCTTTAATTTTAATTTTATTTCGATATTAAATACTTTAAATATTCAATAAAAAAAAATCTCATAAATATTTATTCATTTATTGTTATTGCATATTTATTGCACATATTTTTTTGTTTGAATAAAAATTTGTTTTTGCAGTACTCATTATGTGTACCTTACTTATTGCCTCATTGAAATTACAGTGTCTAACTGATGATAAAAATGATGAAACTAGTGAAAATGCGATGAAATTTTTTGATTTTCAAGTCGAAATCGATGAATTAATAAATAAAGTAATGCACCCGTATGTTGTATGTATCGATTTTTATACACTCAAATTACACACATCACTTCTTTGAGGTATTCATAGCAATAACATCTGGTTTCTTTTATGTAAGTGTTTTTTTTGTTGGGAGAAAATGGCTATATTTTTCTGAACATATTTTCTTGAGTAATGAAAAAGATAATGGAAAAGTGATGAACTTCTATTGTGCAAAATTCTGAAATATCTTGAATTTCCACTAGTTTATTCATTTTTTTTGTTTCCAGAATGAAAGAATGTGAGTTTTTAAACACAAAGTACAATGGATAATGTTGAATGTATGTTCTTTATTACCTCAGAAATTTGCAAACGATTGATGTAATAATATTTCTGTAATATGGATCAATTTAGATGTTTGGATAATACATTGAATCCTCAACATTGTTTGTGTCGTTACGTAAGTATCTAGTAACATCATTTTAAATTGTTTATATGCCTATCTCTTACACCTACATTTGAATAAATTTGAAATCGAAAATATAAATAAAAAATAAATTTGTTAATAAGTATTAATACTTGGAACAAGCCTTTTTTTTTTTTTTTTTTTTTTGAAATTGAATAAATGTAATGATAAATCCGTGAATATTGATATTTCAAATGAACCGTTTCTTTTAAAATTATAAATGGCAATAAAAAAATAAGTCTGCGAATACTAGTATTTTGAATCAGGCAATTTTTCATTACTTATTATTATTATTTTATTTTTTATTTATTATTATTATTTTTGTATTTAAAATCAAGTGAATGTACCTAATAAGAAATCCGTGAATATTAGTACATATTGGAAGCAACATTTTTTTTTTTTTTTTTGAAACATGAAATACAGAAATTTATAGTCATTGAAATTTAAAAAAATATCTTTTTTATAAGGAGGCCTGAGCAAATAAAAATAATATTCATCCTTACTCCTCCCATGATTTTCGTACTATTAAGCATAAGGATTTTTTTTTTAATTAATACGTCGTATGATCAATTTATTCATGTATTACGTATATTTTGATGTTTTGTGATCAGTGAATTTTCCAGGTGCAGGTATTACGTATTCATTCTCAGTTGAAGTTACTCTATAATTAAGCGAATAATATACTTGCTATTTGATTCGAATTAAAGCTCCATCACATCTAGGTACCTCTCACCATAAATAAAAAGATAAGTATATTATTTCAAAAATGTCCGAATTATGTAATTCAATATTGCAATGAATTTTTCAGAAATCACTGAGCCCTGAAAATATTACCCAACAAAGGACATTCGTAATCTTACACGACCAGTTATCCAGAAAAATGTATATTTCGAAAATTCCAAAACAAAAATGGTTTATAAATTAAAATTCGATTTGGTCATTTTGTACATACATGAAACACAATAAATAAATAAATATGAACATAGTCGATGGAAAGTTCTATAATTGACCACTGTAGGCCATTTCTTGAGCATCTAATTGACGACCGTGAGCGTGCGGATATTCGTGTACGTGGTGAGGATATTCGTGCGGGTGCGGATCATAAACAGGAACTGGTTGCGGATAATGGATGACTTCGTAGTTGACTTTCGGTTTGGAGAACTTAAATATCACCATGGCTCCGGATAGAACGATCGATAATAAGGCTAACGTTAACGCCTTCCAAGTCTTCAGGGCGATTAAAGCGAAAGCCAAAGGTATTAAAGTGGTCGCTTTGAATTTCAGTCCGATTAAAAATGGCATGACGACGCGTTTGAGGAATTTTTTACCTGGAAAAAATTAGAATTTTGGTAAAAGTTGGTTTTCGTTTTGGGAACAGTTTATTAGATTATGAACGAAAAATTACTTCTTCCGGTGGATTCTTCGTTGCTGCCGGTTAATGGGATTTTGATTTCTTCTGGTAAATTTTTGGTAAGAATTTTGGGCACGAATGGTGGTAACTCTCCGGTGGAAATTTCTTTCGGTACTCGGATACGTAATTCGTGGTTGTGCAAGAATTCGTCTAATTTATCTAAAGCCATTAATCTCAGAGCTTCTTTACGTTCTCCATCGAGTTCAGACATTTTTGTCACCTATAATAATTTTTTTTTTAATATTTTTAATTTAATTATTATTATTATTTTTTTTTTAATTTTACAGATATATGTAGACTCACCTCATTGAAGATAGAAGAAGTAGGTGGTGACGGAGCCGAATCACTGCTGACAATGGTCAAATCTCTGGTTAACCTGATTTTATCTTTAGCCATCGAGGTACTCAAAAAAGCCAATATTTTCGGTTTAACGCAAGAGAACGAACCTTCTTGTAAACATTCATTATAAATATTTTGAAGAAGGTCAACCGCAGTCGGAGAACTTGCGTCCGCGGAACGAGCATTTTCCTAAAGATAAAACACAATTAACCCAAAAGGTATTTTCATTCACCACCATCACTACCGAATCATCTACTTACATCGGCTGTCTGAGCACTGGTCACTGCCAATAGCACGCTAATAAAAACAGTTATCGTTAAACGCACCATCGTCGAGCAATAAAATTACGAATTAAAACAGCAGATACGAGAAAATAACTCACTACGTCGGCGACCACGCCAAACCGATGAAAATGAACGATATGCTGTTATCAAATAGATATATAAGACGTCTCCTGAAACCACCTCTTAGACCATCCCCACCGTTGGATCTTCAACATTTGGTACTTTCGAGAGAGCCGTTAACGGCGGAGGTGTTTATGAATTCTACACTGAGGACTAGACCTTACGCATATTAATGTCCGGTAACCGTTTAAAATCGTAATATGCATTTCGGCAACGTGTTCGGGCCAATTAATTGACAGTGACATTGTTTCTCTAAGCAGATGCCGACGCAGTGGAATTTACTTTCGTGAGTAAATTAGTCCAAATGAACTTTCATTATCGGTGGAGACTTTTTGATTTTCGTATTAATTGGGACGACTTTCTCGACGTAGGCGATGGAGGATTTTGAGGTGTTTTGATGGAGTATCGGCTTTTTGGAATTGTTGCCAAGTGTTGTGATTTTGGATGATTTAGGTTTCTGGTAAGTTTAAGTATATGGTGGGAGTGAGGTATTTGAATACGCGACTAAGCGTTTATTTTGACAAGTTTATGCGCTGGTAGATGAGAATAAAATTGCATATAGATAGCAAAGAAGGAAAATAGTAATTCTAAATATTTGTGTAAAATATAAAACGTAATTTGGAGGTGAAAATATCGCTTTGAGAAGGAGGAAAGAATTAGGGAAAAGAAATATCACAAATATAATTGAATAATAATTTGAATAAAAAATCTATTCAATTCAATTAAATTAATGAAAAAATTAAGGAATCGAATGTTAAAAAACATATTTTAAAAAAATTAGTATATTTCATGTTATGAAATTACTAACAAACAAACTTTTTTATTATCAATATTAATAATAGTGTAAATTAAAATTTTTATAAATAAAAAATGATGGAAAGATAAATAATGTAAAATAAAATATTGATGATCAGTAGAATTAAGAGTACCTATATCGATATCAAAATTTACTCAAATTCATGATATTAATCAAAGGAATAATAGAAATATAATGTTTGTTGTTCTTATCAAGACCGGTGAACAAAACCATTGTTTTGTTCCATTCCGTTCTTTTAATCAAGAAAATATTATCCGTTAGTTTCATTGTTCGGTTTCTGTTCTGTTCTGCTCTGTTCTGTTCGGTTCTGTTCCATTCCGATCTGTTTAGTTCCATATCATTTCATTTCATTCTGTTCTGTTCCATTTCGTTCATTATTATTGAGAAATATCGAGAGAAAATGAAAACATTTATTTAATAAACATAATCATCGTCTCAATTCCTCTTCTTTCAAGAGCTATTACTATAATTATTTTAGATAAAGTAATAATTTATACATTAATTATTGAAAATTTGCATAATTGCGCATTTATACATACGTTGGTCTTTAAAAATTAAAGTTCAAGTTTTGAGATACCATCGATTGATGTCATTGCCATCGTGAGCTATGAAAAAAAATCATCAATTGAAGAGGAAAGAAGTGTTCTCTTTAATTCATTTTACCTTAATTTTTTTTTAGCTGAGTTTTTAACGAAAAAAGGACAGCTACTGTTTTAATTTTATTTGTTCTGTTCCATTCCATTTCATTCTGTTCGGTTCTGTTCTAGTTTATTTGTTCAAAATATAATTTTACTTTGTTCTGGTTATCGTTCATCATTGTGAACTAAAATTTTAGTGTTCTAAATCGTTCATAATGTTCTGTTCCAATCATGTTCACCAGCCCTGTTTCTAATCAAATTTTAGATTCGTTTTTGAATGTCTCTGAGCTCGTTATTAAAATTGCATACTGTCTTATTTAAGGCGAAATTTAATTTTCTTCAAGTAAAAAGAAATTGGTAGATAATTTTATTAAATTTGAAAAAAATACAGTTCCTTATTGATGTATTGATGGAATAAAAAATGGAAAAAAAATCGAAGGCAGCATTTTCCTTATTTCGTGGAGTACAAAATATTAATGAATATTAAGCATGTCTTCGAGTAAATATAGTTCAACTTTGAGGTGGGATGAATTTCATTTTTTTTTCAAACGAAGAAATGATCACAATAGTTATCAACATTTCAGTCCCTCAACTCAATTTTTTTTTACGCCCACTCAAAAAAAAAAATGAAATGAAAGTTTTTCAAGAAAGAAAAGTTTTCATGCAACTAAAAATCGTTTTCCTCCCAAAATCATACTTGGTCATCCAAATTCTGAAAAAATGTTAGCCTCCAATTTTTTCGAAATTTAGAACATTTAACTGTTTTTAAATTTCCTTCAAAAAGTACCAATTTTGTGTTATTTTCGAAAATGAACGCCAAATGAATGAATTATTGTCAGTCTGTTCAGTCTCATGGGGCAAAATGTACTTAATTTTTAATACGAAAAGCTTCCCAAAATATCATATTTTTGCTTCAAAATGACTTCGTATTGATGTTTTAGTATCAAAAAGTACAGACTTTAGGAAGGCTTATGAAAGAAAAATGTAGCATATTTTTTCTGTTGAGCACAAAGAAAAGCCCTAATTAAGCCCACGATGTGCACATAACTAATAAATAACCCATTTATCCATCATTTCTGAAAATAACCAGAACTGGTACTCGAAAAAAAAAATATTGAAAACGATTTAGACTTCCTAAATCTTTGAAGAATTGGCGGCTAAAATTTTGTTAAATTTTTGCACGGTAAAATACTGTAAAAACGGTTTAATTTTTGGAAAATTATTTTTTTTTTGAAAATGTTAAAAACATTGACTGTCTTTATTGTTAGGGGGAGAGGCGGGGGATGAGCCAAACATTACGTAATCGTTTCAGTTCATGAAATGTGTAATCGGAATGAACAGATCGGAAACATATCGTTTTAAATCGAAAAAAATGGAATCAATAAATTGAAATTCCTAGGTACTGTATTATACAGCTATCTATTAACCATGATGCTGGTGCTAAAGTGTTTCATGTAGTGTGGAAGAAATTATATCAAATACGTTGCCTGGAAATACTGATTAGACAACTTATTTAACGCACCCAAAGTGCGAAAAAGATTGCGACATCCCACCGCGAGTTAACGCCCCTTTTTGGAAACATGTCGTCGAACCCCTACGCTCCCTACCAGAGTTGTGTCACTCGCAGTAGTATCGGGAAAGGGTGTGTCCTGAAACACGACTGCCTTCCCGTGAAAAGTGAAACGGTACGGTACATGAGACAGCGGTGAAATATCAACACAGAGATTACGGATTGAAGTTATATATAAACCTCATTAAGGTGGTGCTTCGGAAAATAAGTAGGTAATATCGAAAAAGTTGATTTTAAAATAAAGAAATGAAAAAATTGAAAAAATAAATGCTAAATGCCCTCAAACAAAGTCTCTAAAACAATATATTATAATATTCAAATCATTTCGTTGCGTTATTTTTGAGAAAAACACTGCTAATGAAAATTATATCCTATTTTCATTGACAGTGTTTTTCTCAAAAATAACGCAACGAAATAATTTGAAATTATAATATATTGTTTTAGAGACTTTGTTTGAAGGCATTTAGCAATTATTTTTACAATTTTTTCATTTTTTTTACTAAAAAAACAACTTTTTCACATTCACCAACTTATTTTCCGAAGCACCGCCTCAAGACCGCTCAACATGGTATCAACGAGTATTAAACTATATTATTGACTGTAAATGATGATATCATTTGATTTTTCCATTTCTATCCTTTATTTAATCGATTTCATTTATTTCAATGAATACATTTGCCATCTAACTAGATTATTTTTTTCAGAATCAAATATGTGGGTATTTATTCATTTTTAAATGTTCAAATAGAAAACGAAGATGTGTGAAGAAAATTATTTGACAGCGAAGATTATTCTTCAACTTAAAATTTAAAATAGCAATTTCTATAACTACGCTGTCTTCGCAAATTAATTCTTGTTGATTTTTTCTTCCTGAACAATTTGCGCATTCGCTGATTAAGGAGAATGTACAATTTTCAGTCAAAAGAAAAAGGAAAGATCGTGCGAAAACTCAATTTCAATACCTATAGTTGGAAAATTACTCATAGAAAATTAGTACATCTATTTCTCTTTCAATGCGATTTTTGTTATGTCCAAGCATATAGGAGTAACTTCATGTTTTTTTAATAAGCAATAAAAAATAAATAACAAAAATGTATGCAATGAAATTTGAATTAAAATTTATTCATTTTCATTAAATTACAACTTAATTATAATACAATATTCTAAAAACTGGAATTCAATTTTTCGTCTATCTTTTCGACGACTTCATAACATTTTTCAGTTTCTTCTTTAAATCGTGTCCCTTTTCTTTTTTCTTTACTAATTTCTTCAGAGCTCTAGAACATGCAAAATTTTACTTTTAGTACAGTTCTTAGAATGACGGTACGAAGTTTATTTACATTCACCATGAATGACCTACTTCAGTATTTTCAACTGCTCCTCGGCGTCAAGCTTTTTCAAAAATTCAACTTCCTTTTCATATCCTTTTATCCAGCTTCCTTTTCCTAGCATATTTATGACAACGTTATTTTGCCTTTGCTCTGATGAAACGTTTCTTTTCAAAGCTAATCCTTCTTCTTCCATTTGTTTCATTAAAAGAGAAGGGTCTGTTTTGGTGGCAGTGGCAGTCGAGGTATCGAAATCTTCAACCGATTTGTTGAAAAGAGGGCATTCCTTATCTACGAACAGGGCAACGATTATAATACATCGTAAATCCTATTGATATATTATTAAAAATAAAATTTTATCGTCATCTTACCGGTATTCAAATGCCCCCAGTTATGACACTTGATACATCGAACATTACGAACTCTTATACCGAATGGTTGATCCCTGATTTCGGCGTTTCCTTTACAGTAACTAAAAATTTAACGCTATAATTAGTAATTCTAATGCATCAATAGAGAAATTAGAGTAATGAAGATGTCAACTTACTCTTCTCGAGGAGCGTTGAATTTTCGCTGCCATTCGAATTTGGTATCCTCTTTCTCTTCGAGCTCGTCTTTGGTCTTCTCTTTCACCAAACCTGGAGGAGGTTCGTACATGAAATTTAGTGTTAGCTTTTCTTTGCTATCTTTCCATAGTAATGCTCTGAAAAATACGAGATTAGGAAATTAATAACAATGAAGATGTAGACGAACAGTTATGAATATGACTATGAAATTATAATCGTTACGTACTTGTTATTATATAGATCTTGTTCTTTTTCATATTGTATGCGTAGTTCTTCTTGTTTTTTTTTATAAGCTTCTGTTTTTTGTTCGGCCATCCATACCTGTGGATAAGAGGACAAGTTTAGAGAGTGTTTTTGAATGGATTCGAAAGATAATGGATTGTGGTTGTACTTACTCGTTTCAAATTATCTCTGGACGCTGGGTGAAAGAATTTCTTACACATATAATTATTGAAACCTTTACCCATTTTGGATTATGGATGGATGTTGCTTTTCCCAACAGAAGATGATAGTAAATTCACCGATATCAAAATAATCAATTCTTCAAAATATTTAGAAAGAAAATGAAAGAGTATTTTTGATGATCAACAACATTGAAGATGAACAAGGTATGATATCCATTGAAAAATCCATGATGATAAGAAATGACTCATTTGAGTGACGTCACATGTACCATAGCAAATGAAAACGCAAAGAAAATTCAAATGAGATTACATAGTCTTCGCGCATGTACAATGTCATCAAATTATCATGTGTTGTAAAAACATGTGTTTATTTACTATGAAACAAAAATTTTGTAATTTATTGCGAGTTGAGTAAGAATTGAAATAAATTTCTTTTCTTTTAATTCTTTTTGAGAAATGAGTGTAGAAATTGTTCCATGGATTTGCAGGTAACTACAAACGCGTGATTACTGAACAAACTGCAACATTTCATCTTTCATTTCGGCTCATTCTTTTCCTTAATTATTTCATGTGTTTTAGAGAAGAATGGGAATTCTGTAGAGATAATCTTTTCGGAGAAGATTTAGTTATGAAGAAAAAAGCGGTGGAACATTTGCATGTCTGGAAAACCAGGTATATAACTGCCCCTCGTTCATTGTCAAAATATCACTGAAAAACTTAATCTATAACATCATCGTAGATGCCTAAATTTACCGCTAGCGGTAGAATGTACTCTCATTCTAATGGACACGCATTTGCAAGGGATGCAGATCAGTGAGAATGAAACTCGAATGTTAAACTTGATGAATTTAGAGCTCATGTATTCAATGGCTGTGACTAAGTAAGATAATAAACTTTAATTTTATTAAATGATTCTCGAATAACTCGAAGCATTTTTTAGATTTGTTAATTTCGTCACCGATTGCGGTACCCGATCATCAAATACGTTGCAAGATTTCGCTAAAGAATTGGGTATTCCAGCATGGATCGTCGATTTGCGCCATAAAGCCGCTCATTGTTCTTCAGCTTCTAGTTTACCGTTGTTACGAGAAGCCGTAGAGTTTTGTTTGAAGTGGTTATACGTACGTAAAATACGACGAAAATTCTTATTCATGAATTAAGTGCCGGCAGTAATCGTGTGATTCTTTCTAGGACGAATATTGGACGAATGCAGACTTTGAAGATGTGTGCAATGTTGATGAAAATTCTCTCATAGATGTCGAAAATTATTTAGATATTTATTTGATCATTAAGAAGCATGTGTCTAATGATATACAATTTGTGTCCCAAATTACTGAGGAAGATAAACAAAAAATTTATCGTAATTTTTCCAAAACTTCGCAAGTCGAAGATTTTGAACGTTTGGATAACTGGAGTTTGAACGAAACGTGCACAATCACATTGAAAAAATTATCTAAAATTATTAAAAAAAATCCTCGTAAAGGAGAACAGTTAGTCGATAAGTTATTGGAAGATGATAGTTTGATTTCTCCAAGTACTCTGAGCGATATGAGTAAGTGAAAATTCTCTCCTACGATATTTACCTTCGTTTTCACACTAATCAGCCATGTGGTTTGCAGATGAATTGAGTGATAACGCTGTTAATACATGGACTGATATAATTTCTGTATTATGTGCTTCCAACGTCAGTCACTATTTACTGTGTAGCTTGATAAAAATTACAAACGATGAAATGGAGCTCATTTATCGCAAAAAAAGTGCTGCTATTTACTTGAATGAAATTTTCAAAAATATTCTCCAATGGAAGGATAATTCAGCGGAAAATAATAATGAAGAAAGTAAAAAATCTAAAAAGAAAAAAAAGAAGAGATATGATATTGAAGAAAAAGTATCTAACACCTGCCTCGATTTAAGACGTCCTCAAATTAGCCATGAAGAAGTATCTGATTTGCTTAAATTAACATTAGAACATCCTAGTGTCTTTGTTACCATTTATTTAAAGAAGTAGGTGTATTTCGGATTATTTTATTTACATTTAATATTCTTATTATTGTATCTATTTAGATTGATGATGATTTTTTTTTGTAGTTTACTCTTGATACAAGAGCAATCAATACCTTCTAGTGAAATCGATAAATTATTAGAACTGGTTGCTATTTACAACGGCCATGCAGGAACCAAACAACTGATTAATGATACCTGTGATCACACCTTGAAATCAATTTTAGGCGAAGATTATGAATCGCAGTCGATGGAAGTAGAATGTGAAGATATTCCACGATCAGTTATTACATCGATTCATCAAGTAGAAAACCAAGATGAACCTGATAGTAATATTAACGAATCGAATACTGTTTGGAAAAAATGCTCAAGTAAGTCGATGAATTTTTCATTTTAACATTTTTTGTATTTGTATTTAATTGCTGTTATTGTTCAGATGATTGGAAATGGAGTCAAACACCATTCGGTGTGTTACCCTGGCAAGAAGAATTCAAGCCTTGGTTGCAACTATATCATGTTTGATTGACTAGTGATGACATCTTATTTTTTTTTGTAAATGAAGCTTTTTAATAAAAAATAAAAATATGCAAATTCATATAATTTATTTCTAATATACCCCGAACTAGTTAAATAAATAAGAAGAAAATAAAGTAAAAACAATAAACCGAATAAAAATTACAAAATAAAAAGAAGATTCGACGAATAACGGCGTTACACCAATGTAAAAAATTGCTAATTCATCTAAGTTCAAGACTGTATCCGTCTTGACTACACTATAATCATCACTCCTGATGGTAGTAGTGGTTATTTGTCATTGAAGGCTCTGGGCCAAGTTCTGCTGGAAGCTGTACAAATTTTCAGAGTATACATGCTTTTACTTTCTTTGAATTCTAATTAATTCACATAAATTAAATGAAAAAATTGCCGCGTCTATTCCCTTGTGCATATGAGAACCCGAACGGCGGTAGCCATTAAGAAAATTTGACGTAAATTAATATTTCGTAACGCGCCATGCCAGGTAGTAGCGTATTTATTAATGATATTTGCGTATAGGTGACGCTTCTTCTTGTCATGAACATGAATACAGTGGGTACGTAAGTGTAAATTACAAGAGGCTATATCCAAATGATCAAAGAAGGATTTTGTTTTTTCCGTATGTTTGCAATAATGAAGGTAATACAGGTTCGTTTGCAGAAGCTGAAAGTTCCAAGTCTTCATGTGGTGTACGCTAGGTGAGGCGTGAGGAGCACATTCCTATAATAATTAATAACATTGCAAGAATGTTAGGATAATCCGTCATTAATCATTTGGATATAGCTTTTAGTGTAAAACAAAATATTGAAGTTTTGTAACGTGACGCGTTAACGCTCCGAAAAAAAGTAAATAAAAAACTGCAGAAATTCTATCACATCAAGTCAAAAAGTAGCCCAAGTCGACCAACCTTGTCGATTTGGAGATTGCCAATGGCATTTTCATTCTAAGTTCTCCTCAGCGGCTTGATGCGTTGTTTGGAAAGAGTATTACTATTTAATTAATTTTGTATTATTTAATCACAATTGAATAATATTTCAACTTTTATATACCGTGTTTGTGTTTGTTTATTTGTCCTATTCGTTGAAAATGGAAAACGGAACGAACGAAAACGAAAACCAAAGTAAGCAAGCCGAAAACAATGCATCTTCCGAAAATAATAACGGGAATGGACAAAGTGAAAATAATGATTCGAATGCTCCTTCGAAAAAAGAAGACGCATCTGGCGACGGTCAAGATGAATGTATCGTAAAAATGAGAGGTTTGCCGTGGTCTGCGACGGTCGAGGATATACTTTCTTTCATAGGTACGTACAGGCGTCTGTTTGGCGTCTTAAAATTTGACCACTTTACTGAATATCACCGCTTTCCTTTTTCATTAGGAGATTGTAACGTGAAGAACGGCAAGGACGGAATCCATTTGACTATGTCTCCTTTGGGACGTCCCAGTGGTGAAGCTTACATTGAATTAGATTCGCCTGAAGATGCAAACAAAGCCTTGAAGAAAGATAGACAACACATGGGACACAGATACATTGAAGGTAATCATTATCACTTCATCGTAGAGTAAAATTTAACGAAAAATTCAATTAATCGATGTTTTCAGTGTTTCGTACCACTCGCTCGGAAATGGATTGGGTGGTATCGCGTTGCGGCATGAACATGGAAAATGTAATGGATGAAGGTTGCATTCGTATGCGAGGTTTGCCTTACGGATGTACTAAGGAAGAGGTAGCTTCATTTTTCTCAGGTACTTCTTCGCAAATTATGCTATTTTCGCATATTTTTAATTATTAATTTTTGTGTTTCGAAAAATAATAATTTTTTCGTTTGTAGGATTCATCGTTCATTTATTATTGTATTTGGGTTTTTTTTGTTGTGTTTTAATTTTTATATTATGTTATGTTTAACATTAATGGGTTTTTATGTGATTGGTTGGTTGGGAATAGGACTGACAATAGTGCCGAATGGAATTACCTTCGCTACAGATTACACTGGGCGTGCGACGGGGGAGGCTTATGTTCAGTTTGTTAACAAAGAAAATGTAGAAAAAGCTCTGAAGAAACACATGGAAAAGATAGGACACAGGTGGGGCTGGCGTTATTGTCGGTTGGAAGGTGGTAGGTTGGGAGGGGGATGAAGCGGGATTATCTTCGCAGTATCCCCCTGCTATAATTTATTTTTAATTTTAGTTCTATGATTGTCATATCATTGCCTGTTTTTTCATTTCTCTCATTCATCGCTTCGATGTTAATGTAGTTACATTCGTACATATACTTTTTTTTTTTTGGAAAATCAAATATGCAGTATAACATGATTTTCTTCTTATTGAAATTGAAATTTTCATTCGAATTAGCATATTAAAATTTTTCGCAATGATTTGACATTCTTATATTTATATAAGCGCTGAGAAGAAGATTCAGAAAATTCAGAAGCCGATCTAAGTATTTGCATGCAGAACTAATCGTTATGTTTGTATCATCTGACTAACTTGTGCATTATTTTTAATCTATTTAGATACATCGAAATATTTAGAAGTAGTTTAGCTGAAATACATTCCCAAACTGGGCCTAAAATGCGCTCATCGCTTTCTGGAATGGGGAGAACAGCTCCCTATGATCGTAATGAACGATTTGGTGGTCCGAATCGTCTCAGTGGTCCGCCTGCCATGTCACGTTTATCGCGATTCAGAGGTACCAAAATGCCTATTATGTTATCAACTCGTTTTTCTCGTTTGAAATTATCACATTTACTCGTAGGTGATGCGGAATGGGATGATTACGGTGATGGGTATTGGAATCGAGGTGGACCTGGACCAGTAGGCCGGGTAAAACCGCCTATGCGTAGCGGCTACGAAGATGACGATTATATGGATGGCCCTCGTCATTTCGTTCATATGAGGGGTCTTCCCTATAGAGCAATTGAAGATGACATAGCTCTGGTAAAAATATTCCCATCATGCCTACATTATGGTGATAACTTTAAAAGTAATTTTTTTTTAAATAGTTTTTCAGACCTTTGGAACCTGTTGACATTAGAATTTTATATGACAAAACTGAACGGCCCTCAGGGGAAGCTGTTGTTGAATTTGCGAGCCACGAAGAAGCGGTGGAGGCAATGAGCAAAGTAATTTGGTTTATTTTTGGCGTATACGCTTTTCAAGCCGAAACTGAATTTTATAATTTATTCATTCATTTATGTACAGGACAAGGAACATATTCAGAATCGCTACATCGAACTATTCCTCGACTCTGTTCCTGATTATAAAGGTGATTTTGTTAGACCAGGACCTGGACCCGGACCCGGATTACGACCCAGTATTTCACGTCCTAGAGGTGCACCTTTTGGTGGTGACAGACTACGCGGCTCTGGTTTCGGCAATTCAGCAAGGGGCCAAGGTTGATAAGCTTTGCATTGGATTTATATTTTAGTATAAAAGCTTATGCTGGAACGGTAGTTTTTTCTACACACCTACCTCAGTTATGATCACTCATCTTAAATTCACAATGATTTTTGATTTATTTTCAGGAACAAAACCATTCATGTCCAGTGCCGGTGGCGGTTTCCGAAATAACTGGTGAAGACATTACATTTACGTAACAAAAACTTGTATTTTTATGATTCAGTTTGCATTTTTTAATTTTTTTTACTGTAAATTATTTCTTACGTTGTCTAGAGTAGAGGCAAATGATGTATATATTCGTAATAAAATGAAATGCATTTCGTCTTAAAAGTTGTTTTATTTATTTTACATAGTAATTTTAAACTTATTCTACTTTCTTATGATTACTCTGACTTATCTGATGAGAGATATGTTTCTACGTAAATACGATCTAATTCAAGTAGTTTTTGTATTTTTTCACTTTTACTAGGTTTCCTTATTTTTATTTTTTCTCTTAGTCGTTGAACTTCTTGTTTGATCATTTCATCTATTCCTTCTAACGGATTATACTGGACATGTACAGTTTGTGAACCACATGCAACACCTACGATGCATGTTGCCCACATCGATAAATAATGCGACCAGGTTATTCCGAATGGCATCTTAAATCAAATTTTTTTGTTCTTGTTCGATACGTCCCGAAGAGTGCAGTAAAAATTAACACTACAAATTTGCCATTTAGGCAAGTGAAGTTCTACTAAAGCGCCAGCAATAAAGGAAGTGGTAACCAGTGTTGGGTGGTTATATTTTCGAACTAGAAATACAGGCTGATATCGTGAATTTCAGTTTCACAAATTTGAGTTCATTAAAGTTTATAACACGAAACTGAGCGAAATCTCCTTCAAAACTAGCTTCGAGATGAAATTTTTACCGAAATGTACATTCGAGTGAATGTTGTCGGTGAATATTTTTCTGACTGATAAAAAAAAATTAATTTTATTGGCTTCATGGAAAAGATGAAGACTCCGAAGAGTGGAAAGTCAACAAAAAAAATTATCGTGTTGTAAACAGTCCGAGTTGTTCATTACAGCAGCCAACTTGTCAATTTTTCAATCTAGAATATTGACGTAGATCGTTTAGAAAAATTACGTTCTCATTAATTTCACGTTAATTGCGCGATAGAGAAGTTCTGCATAACATTTTTTTATTTAGTGTAAAATAATTCGCGCAGTAGAACAATAATGGCACCGAAACAACGAATGAGGATCGCCAACGAAAAGGCTAGCAGGAATATTACGATGAGAGGAAATGTACCGAAATCAACGGTAAGTGAATAAAATGATTTTATTGTCAATTGGTAACTAGGTCTTTGATAAATTCTTGGATAATTTTTCTCGATTTGTACATCATCAAGTAATATTACATTTGGTTTCAGAAAAACAGCGATAATAAGTATCCTGTACCGCCTTGGTTATTAGCTCTCTTCGTATTTGTGGTATGTGGATCTGGTATGTATCACACATTGTATTATAAGCTAAAATTCATTAAGGAATTCGTTGACAATAACAATTGTCATTTTTTGTTTTTTCAGCCGTGTTTCAAATCATACAAAGTATCAGGATGGGTTGGTGAAGGATTACTTAAGTTGTTTTTTTTTTAAATGTTTTCGTTTTCATTTTGTGTATACCATTTTGTAATGTATGTCTGAAAATATCTGTGTCGCAGCTTACAGCCTTTCCGCATTTAAGCGTCATAATTTTAATGATAAACGTGCAATACATACTAAATGAATGTAATTATTCGCATTTTATAGCTCATATTATTTTTTTTTTCAGTTTCATTTATGACGCCAAGTTATTTGTTATCGAGCTGTTTGTTAATTTGTATATATTTTCGTATTTTTGTTCAAAAAGAAAATGTAAATATGTATCGCAGAAATGTCATTCCATTTTAAAATACAGGTTATTTTTGAGATTGTATCCTTTCATTTTATACTGTATATTCAAAAATAAAATTAATTATGATGATGGAAAAATGAATTGCGATTATTCTACAATTTATGACTTATTGAGAGGATGAAGAAGAATACATAACCAAATTAACTTGTTAATTACGATAACTTGAAGAGTCAAAAATTGCTGAATATTTTTTTATAAAATACTATGATGACGAAAGAGGTGAGAGGTGAAGCTTACCTGCTTACGTGGTGGAAATTTTTTCTACCTATCAGTTCGCTCAAGTTTACCACTCTTTCAAATTCGACATTTCCCGCGAATATTCTAGTTGGTATCACTGCAAATATTTTTCCTTTTACAAACACAAAAAAAATGTGGTACAACTACAAAATCTCCAGCTGATCAGTGAGCAGTGACTTATTCTCGTATTATTATTTATTCGAGTTTTGCAGAGTTTTGTATTTTTTTTTTGCTGAGTGTTATTGAGAATTTTCTGTTAGAATTTCGTCGCAATGAGTCTTTCATACCTGATAATACATTTGCGAATGATTCATTAAAATGTAATTTAGAAGATAAGCATTAGGATGTCAGAAAAATTTCATTTCTGCTGAACACTTGAAAATCGCTGTTCGCTGTTGCAACAAAAGAATATGAGCTTCTTATTGTAAGTGGAAACTAAAACCTTTACAATATTTTCTGGGCTTCTTGGTTAACTTTCAGTATTACGTATTCCTTTCGCGAAAGACAATTACGTCATACGCTGATTACGATTTTACTTTCAGCGGAAGTCGTTCCTCCAAAACTTTCAAACCTAAGAAAAATATTCCCGAAGGAACCCACCAATATGACCTAATGAAACATGCAGCAGCTACCTTAGGCTCTGGTAACTTGAGATTAGCTGTTATGCTACCAGAAGGCGAAGATTTAAACGAATGGGTAGCTGTCAATAGTGAGTAGAACTTGCACTTATGTAACTCTTTTTCAACACTATCTCACCATCATGTATTCTAGCTGTCGACTTTTTCAATCAAATTAACATGTTATACGGAACCATTACTGAATTCTGTACCGAAGAAAGTTGTCCAATTATGTCAGCTGGACCGAAATACGAATACCATTGGGCTGACGGTCATACGGTGAAAAAACCTATTAAATGTTCCGCGCCAAAGTATATAGATTATTTAATGACTTGGGTTCAAGATCAATTAGACGACGAAACGTTGTTTCCATCAAAAATCGGTATTCTTTTATGTTCGATATTCGGAAATTTCGAACTACTGTAATTTTTGATGTGATACTAATTACGTCATCTTTCTAGGTGTACCTTTTCCTAAGAATTTTCTTTTAATAGCGAAAACCATATTGAAGCGTTTATTCAGAGTATACGCCCATATTTATCATCAGCACTTCACCGAAGTCGTACAGCTCGGCGAAGAAGCGCATTTAAATACGTCATTTAAACATTTTATATTTTTTGTGCAGGTATTTACTATCTGTTCTTCCGTTATAGTGAGCTATGTAGATTATAAGTAATTATCGCTAACACGAACCAATATGTATTACAGGAATTCAGTTTAATAGAAAGAAGGGAGTTGGCGCCCTTGCAAGAATTAATAGAAAAGCTTACCGCTAAAGATGCACGATGATACGAGTATTTTTAATAGAGTATCTTGAACAAAAATAATACTGACATCATAGAAAAAATTATTAACTCTTTGAACCGTCTAAATCGATATTTAGATATTGATCTATTAATTTATTGCGTTCAGACGAACTTACCGTATTTTGTAAGCCAATCGGGTACACAAATGTAACGTTTGAAATGCTTCTTTAGCGTTTATTTAATGCACATTTTTAAATTAAGGATAAAATTATGTTTCTGTTGCAATTTATTCGTGTACTTAGAAATTAGTACGTTTAAGTAAAAAATTATGATATTTTCCTAGTAATAAGTATTTATTGAAACTGTTATGATTCATTTTTTTATTTATATAGGGTGTTTTACCTCACTGTGAGCTCCTTCATACCACACATAGAACTACTTATGTGATATTTATGTATAATAATTTGCCTACCCTGAATACTGAAGAGGCAAAATGACAAAGTTGATTTTTTTACCTTGTAATGAGGTAATGACTAATTATAAAAATGTTTATTTCATTATCTAAAGAAAATAAAAATATTCTCTATACGTCAAAATATAGAGTATGCAGTGTAATACTGTTGACAAAGAATTAGCAGCAGTGGAAAGAATAGGTGAAAAGAAATGATTCAAAAGTGTATAAAATAATGGTTTATTATTTTTTTACATAATGTTCAAAAATGCTCTACTGACCTCATGTATTGAAAATTATTCTTAGATCTCCACTCTATGCCCATATAATATTTTAAAAGCCGTAGAAAATTTTGCTTACCTATATTGGGCAGTTTCTTTCTAGAAGTTTTTTTATCTCAAAATCGAAACTAGATGGGAATATGCGTTTGGTCCTAAAATATGAAGTATCTAATGCAGTATTACTGATGAAAAATTTGTAACAAGGGAAGCAAAAATGAAAGTAAAATGTCATTATTTACATATATTTTTTGGATGAACATCTTAGAATACTTCATTAATGTTACATTTTGTAAATTTCTCAGGGATCCCTATTTCATTCCAAAATCGCATACTTTAGATTCATGATCTCTATAAATCTCCAAAAGCTGAAAAAATAATTTTATCATGGAATTTCGCAGAATAATTCTCATTTACCAATCGAAGTTACCTCTTAGAATATATAAAATAAAAAGAAAAGGAAGGTACCTTTTTGATTGTTATAAAATTTTTTCAACATCCAATTTATATAGAACCTTTTTTAACATTATATGGAAAAAATTACCGATATTTTTGCAATTCACACTTTTTCATGGTTTCTCCCCATCTAGTCTCTTTACTGCCTACAATATTTTTTCATCAATACTGCATTACATTCGTAGCATTTTAGGACAACTGCACATTCTTACCCAATTTATATTTCGAGATATAATTTTCAAAATACTTCAAGAATAAATTGTCCAAAAAGAAGTATATATAATTAATTATATATACCGTGTAACTTGTCGAACCCCGGACACTGAAGCTTCAAATTTAGCACTCTGTTGAAGAAATGTGATTAGATAGATGTTGATAACACAGCGAAAAGTAATGAATTAAAATTATCTTCCCTTTTGTTTGTTGCTCTTTGCCATAAAACGGCGTTACCAATATCTGATCACCATTTTTTTTCCAACAGAACGGAGAAATTGGATTTAGAACAAATGTGGTATTTCGCGTCATGCAATAATCATGTAAACATACATTTCACTTCAGGGCAGGAATAACGGAATGTAACGGCCAATTTTTTCATTTTAGTAACGGAACGAAATTTTTTAGAACGGAACGTAACGGATCAATTTTGTTAGTGTTCCGTTATTTTACATTGTTTTCATTTTTTGAAATTTGAATGCTTGCAAAATTGTTCCTAGCTTCCTACCTTCTAAGCCCAATGCAATATACATTTTTTGTGTGAAATTCAAATTTGATCATTTTCAATTAATTTTAATACCTAGTACCATAGTAGAATTGTGAATTTGTGAAAAGCAGGGTATGGTAACTCGATCGCTAACCGTTAACCTTAGTTAACCACAAAGTGACTGAGCATTTTCACCCTGACTGTAACCTAAACTGATTGAGTGTCTAAAAGGCTCTAAGTAACTTTAACTCGAAATGACTCAAACGTTTTCAAATTTGTAATCTGACTTGAACCGATAACTCAATCAATTATCAATCAGTCTTCAAAAAGAAAAAAAAATGGCAAAACTGCTCAGTGCATTGTCGTTGATTCATACAATGTGAGTCATCTTGTATTATTTGCAACTTTGAGTTATTGTTTAAATGTTTATTGTTTGATTTTCAATGTTTTTTAAATTTAAAATTTTTTACCATTACTATCATCAATAAAAAAAAAAAAAAAAAATTAAATAAAATAATATAAAAGACGAGACTCCAACTCGTACTAAAAAAAGGGGTAAAGAACGAAACGGAATAGAATAGAATGGAACGGAACGTAACTTAACCGAACGTAACAGAACATCCAAAATTAGAACGTAATGTAACGGAACGAAACACGATCCATTATTACATTTTTCAAATTATAGCTGCTTGAGTTTGAGGCTCCTCAAATTTTTGTGATCTGCCATCTTGGATTCATTTTGACGTAAATTAAAGAGGTCATACTTTGATCATCAAATAACCTTAAATACAAAGTTTGGCATTTCCAGGTCGATTTGGTGAAGATATACCGGGTGACTACTTGATTCGAGCACCCAAGCGAAAAAATTAGCTAAAGGGTGAATAAATTCAAAAATATATGTATTTTTGACAATGAAAGTATATTGTTGCAGGTAGAATTAAAAAAAAAAAAAAAAAAAAACGCAGAAAACGAAACGATTGAAATAACACGCGAGAAACGAAACATAATAATGTTGAACTGGAAACGAGAAACAAAACGGAAACGGAACGGAACGTTTTTCGTTTCCAAGAGCCCTGTGCAGAAGGTCATTCCGGTCACCAACTAACCTCATATACAAAGTTTGATCTTTCTGGATTGATTTGGTGAGGAGATAAAATATGGAAGATTCAAAAACCACCGGTTTTCATTAAAAACTCAGCTAAGAATATTTTTTGACCCTTCGTATTTTGACTCCTTTATCGATACACATATGCAAACAATCATACATGAATATCACATAAGTAACCTTACTGTGCTCTGAAGGAGGTCGAATTAACCTGAAACACTCTGTATAATGAACAACGAATTTCAAAAAACTGATGTTTTTTAGGAGACGATTTTTGTCATGTGTTCGTTATAATTTATATAATTCGAACAAAAAATATGGATACCGTAATTATATACATTCTTTATTAAATTGGAAATTACTGCAATGTTTACAATTCGTAATCAAGTGTATTTTTCGTATAAAGAAACTACTAACATATGAAATTCTCGCGTACAAATTTACCAAATTATAATACGTTTACGAATATTCATATAATAGCTCGTTAATCACAAATCGCGGGGCGGGGGCAAATTCGCATACAATATGAATAATATAAATACTCTGTGCGATGTGTATGAGATGAAATGAAACTTACATGAAAAAATGACCACGTACATTCTCAGCCCCTATTTTCTTACGCTATATTAACGCTGAGGGTTCTTTCGAGTGTGATAAAACCAAAAGTAATCGCCATTCGATAAAATCGAGCGATCACAGACACACATTTGTACATGGAACAAATACGTTATCTTCGTTTCGCGTAAAACGTCAAGTATAACAACAACAAAAAAAGAAGGTTCAAAGCTTAATACTCGGATACACAAGTGAGCTCAGGAATTCGTAAAATACAAATCCATATAACTACTACAGACACGCTAGATATATCTTATTTAAAATCTAAACAATAATCAATAATCCGACAATTACGTAAAATATTACTACACGATACCCCATCGATACCGCGAGATGTGCGCGTTAACGAACATAAAGTAAATTTCGATACTATTCGAGTCAGACGACCAGTCGCATCTACCGAATATAATATACACCTAAATCAAACATTAACTCGGTGGAGGAGGTGGCGGCGGTGGCGGCGCCATTAACACGCTACTCGGCAAAGACGCCGGCAATGGTGTAGCTGACGTCTTGACCGGATACGTCGGTTGTGTCGGCCACATAGGCGGCATCATTGGAGCGGTAGTAGGCCACGGCGGCATCAACGGTGGCGGAGGTGGCGGAATGACGGAAGTGGCTGTCGTCGCGGCCGTAGTACCGGGGACAGCCGGAGGCGGTGGCGGGGCTGGGAAAGGCGCCGGTGGCATCATTGCGGGCCACCCTTGGCCCATCGGAACAGTACCTCCGGGCGGTGGAGGTGGCGGTGGCATGGTTACGTTTGGTATATGATTGCTGGGCGTAGCCGTCGTCCACGCTGGCGGCGGTAAAGTGTTTGGTAGCATTTGAGGGGCCGACGGTAACGTTATGGGGGCGGCGATGGCGCGCTGTTGCATCGGCCTATCGAACAGGTGACCGCTCGAGCGATTTTTATCGCCTCCTTCGGACTTCATCAAAGGCGGCGGCGCTTCGCCCAGTTCTGCCATCAGCGACATGTACTGCAAGAAAATGAAAAAAAAAATTACTTCATTCTTAAGTTCCAAATATCGAAACTGATGAGCTCAGAGGGGTGAGGGATTTTCTCTTCCACAGCGAGTTATGATTTTTAATACCACAATCGTGCCATAAATGTCGTTAAGGTGTTCAAAGAAGGAGGGGGGTTGAGGAGAATAAAATATAAGTAGCTTTTACACATAATGACCCTTACTTCTTCGTCGATCTTCGCCTTATCCTGAGGCGTAGCGTTCGCTACAGGTTGCCCAGGCCTCTTTTGTTTACAATCTTTCGACAAGTGACCAGCTCCACCACAGATCGTACATAATACGTTCATCGTTACGTTCGGCTTATCCGGGCACTATGAAAAAGGTTCTCAAATTAAAATTCACTTCCGATCGAATACCCTTCGATTGTCATCATAGGATGATCCCACACTAATTATAAATACTATATCAAAGTGCAGTATTCTTCATGACAAATAAAAAATATCCAAAACACGTATAACTGATCTGTTCATGGAGTGAGAAATAGGCATGCCCTAACAATAAGCATAACTCCTCTAAGGGGTTGAGGGGAGAGGGGTAGATTCCAACTTCAAGGAGTTTCACTTATGAGTTATCTCCGGTTCCAGTACGAAGAAGTGAGAATAGATGGGCAAAATCAATTAATTTCATCGACTTTATAATCGATTAATCGAAATTCTGAATAATCAATTATTCGATTAATCGATATTTTATTCATGAATTAATCACTGTCTTTTTCCCAAGGGAAACTTTTTATTTTTATTTAAAAATCTGAATGTGTCAATAAAAAAAAAAAAAAAAACCGAAAAGCGGATATATGCATGAAGAAAAGATGTAGTTTTAACCCTCTAATGGCACACGTAAAAGTAATTGAAATTAGAAAATAAAAATTGTGCTGAGTCACTCAAGAAATTGAAATATAATATGTTATTGTGCTCGCTGAAATGCAGAATTTCATTACAAAAAAATTGCATAATATCAAAATTGAAGGGGCAGCATACATAGGATAGAATAGAACAATTTTTGAAATTTTCTAGCTCCTTCAATATTGAAGATAGGCAATTTATTCTTCTATGTTTTTTTCTTGCAAATCGTTCGAACTACAACATAGCATGGTTTTATTTTCAATTTTTGCGACCTGAAAAATGCAATGAATAATTTACATAAAAATTCAGAAGTAAATCTGCCCCTTCAAAAATTGATGTATGCAACTAACACAGATCCCAAATTGAAAAAATTGTGGCAACGTTCAACTATGAAGGGTGCACAGGGATGAGCAGCCGGTTACGCCGGAGCGCAGCGAGTTTGTATTACCGTTGGGTGAAATTCACCCATGTGTGCCAATTAAGGGTTAATGCGAAAAACGCATTTAACAAATAAATCATTACTCAGTTAATCTCACTAAGAGCAAGACAGGCTCGTAGCAAGCCCGTCATTTCAGAAGGCAGGGAGCTAACCGAATCCAGATGGGGCTTAAACTTTTTTTTGTTGGATGCTCCTCCTATTCGTGGAATACAAAATTGTACTGGACGACCTAAATTTTTCCAAAAGGGACTCAGGCCACTATGCCTCCTTTTCACTGCCGGCCAGAAATAAGATGACAAAAATAATGCGAAAAATAGAATTTTCACATTTTTCGCAAAATGACAATTTTACTTCACTTTTTTTTTTTACGTGCTGTGTACAGACAACAAAGGCCAGAGACACGGAAAAGGAAACGGTTGAATTAGTGGAAGGAGGGCAGAGGATCTAAGAAAGGTGATAAGATTGTTAATTACGATAAGGTCATCTTTGAGGAGAGATGGAAGGGAGACTGGTAGATGGAACTTTTGACGAAGGAAACGATACTTTGGGCATTGAATGAGAACGTGATGCACAGTGATAGGTTCATTACATTGAGAACACTGAGGTGGAGGTGACATTGATTAGATGGAAATGTGAAAGATGTGCATGTCCAATACGAAGACGACAAATTGCGACTTCCTCTCTCCGATTTGTGCGGAAAGAGGTGGTCCAAGACTGCGCTTGTTGTTTAATCGCCTTAGTTTTGCTGGTAGAAGGAACTTAGGGCCATCTGTCGCAATACACGGTACGTAATCGGTTCTTGATAATGTGTTTAACGTTGCTCAACGGAATTGGAATCCTCGGAGTAGGGAATTTTATGTTCTAAAATACGTATAAAAATGTAAAAAACTCATTCAACAAATTATTCCTTACTCAATTCACTTGAAGATTTGAATCCATAAAAATTTCGCGAAAAACGATTCCTACAATCCTACTTTCTAAAATAACTAAATTAGTATAAAAGAAGAGAGACGTTGCCATATTACTCTGAATAACAATTAATCGAATGATCGATTAAAAAAATCGATTAACTGTCCATTTCAAAAATAATTGTCAATTGAGTA
Organism: Phenacoccus solenopsis; assembly: GCA_009761765.1. Taxonomy (NCBI): domain Eukaryota; kingdom Metazoa; phylum Arthropoda; class Insecta; order Hemiptera; family Pseudococcidae; genus Phenacoccus; species Phenacoccus solenopsis. The sequence continues at coordinate 39,584,794 of CM019755.1, forward strand.
ATAATTGCCCATCACTAGAAGAGGAAGTGAGACGTGATTCCTTTTTTTTTTTCAATTTTTGGTATCACTCCGCAACTCCTTTAGAATTTACGAGTATCAAGTTTTTGTTCATTATGATAATTTACAGGTAATGCGCCCTGAACGTGCGATAGAGCAGTAGTAAAATATTACCGAGTAAATTTCCTATCAAAAAAGTTCTATACATTTATTCCATCAAGTTACTCAGAAAGGAAGTACCTGATTTCGGAGCAAAGTGGTAATATGTTTCACTTCAACAAATCGAAATCTGCGATTGTAAATAATATAGTTTTATAGTTAAACTGCTCAACGTGTGGTTTCTAGGGTGAAGGGCAAGGGAAAAATTTTAGTCCATCTATACTTTCAAAAAAAAAAAAAAAAAAAAAAAAAAAAAAAAAAAAAAGGCTCAAATCTAAATGAGGATTGAAAAACAGGAAAAAAAAAACTTATAAACTATGTATGAAAATTTTTTAATTTTTTTGAACCATCAATGACGTATTCACGACCATACGAGTAGGTATACGTACCCTTTTCTTCATTTTTACTCGCTAAAAAAAAATCAAAAAATGTCGATTCAAAACGTATTTTCGCTTATCAATCAAAATTATGACAACTCGATTAGATAGAACATAAAATCATTTATATTCAAACAATGAGCCCCTAACCATTTTAATGATTTGTGGAAACTAAAAATTTTCAAAATTTGGACATTTTGTATTTTTTACACTTTTTAAGGAAATACCGTAAAAAAACTCAAAATCAACTTCTTTCGGTATTTCTTTCAAAAAACTTTAAGCAGTACAAAATGTCGAAATTTTGAAGATTACTAGCTCCCCTAAATCATTAAAATGGTTTGGGGCTCATTATTTTCGATATGTAATTTTATGCTCTATTTAATATAGAAGTGATAATTTTGATTACAGTAAAAATAGGTTCTGAATCGAAATTTTTGATTTTTTTAGCGAGTAAAAATGGAAAAAAGGGCACTTATAGGCTAATACATTCTTCAGTGATGGTATAAAAATTTCGAAAATTTTTCAATACGCGGTCTTTGAGAGTCTTTTTTCTGTTTTACAATCCCCATATCGATTCAGGCACTAGAAGTATTTATTTTTCAGTTTTTGAAAAAGTATAGATCGACCAAGACTTTGCCCTTTCTCCCTTCGCTCGGAAATGAAAGTTAGAACAATTTAATCGCAGAGCCCTGACTTTTTAGTATCATTTTATCAGATATCGTATATAGAAAACCTTTTAAAAAATCTGGAGTTCAAATATCATACCTTTCCAAGCCTTATTTCGTATTTTTTTATAGCTATAATTTCTTCACAAAACTATTAAAGGTTTCGTTAATTTCGGAAAAATCGAAATTTTTAGTACGTATTTCGCATTTTTGTACCTAAAAAACGAAATTCGTACCTTCTTCGTACGATTTGTGTTTTTTATACCCAGCAGAAACCTTGCATAAGTGTTAGTGAAATATGATTACTACTTTGCTGCGAAATCTAGTACTTCCGAACCCCTCTCCACCTCACAAAATGAGTTTATAGAAAAAATGTATAGAACCTATTTGATAGGTAATTTACTAAGGAACATTTTACTATTGCACTATTATTCCTCCAGGATGTACCGCTCACGAGATAGTTGAGAAAAACTAATTCTATTGGGCTTTGATCAGGGCTGTATCCAAAAATAGGAAAATTTAGCGGCCCACCTAAAAATTACATTTTTAACCCCTCCCCCCCCCTAGTATTAATCGGCCCAATTTTTTCTCTCATTTTCGAAGCTATGGATTTTTTATTTTTTTTAAATCAAACTTTAGAAATCAAAGTGGCCCAATTTCTTCCTCATCGGCCAAAATACATCGCGGCCCACCGAGAGAATCTCGGTGACTCGCTTGCTGGATCCGAGCCTGGCTTTGATCCACAATAGGATTACGGAGATTTTTAGTATGTTGTTCAGGGTGACTACGAACTATGCAAACACTTTTCACAAAAAAAAAAAAAAAAAAAAAAAAAAAAAAAAAACGCTAGAGATTTTGTATTGATCAAATGTCAGAATGCCTAAAGTACATACAATGACAGATTGTCTTTATAGTCTTCACCTTTATCAATGAAAGATGAAAGTTACACAAAAATATTATCCAAGATATTTATGGAGTTGTAAAAATTTTTGAATTGCGAAACCATCTCCTTCAATTTTGTAGGTAGGTAAAAATTTTGTATTACCTACTTCGATGAAAATAACGAAAACAACGATATTCTTTAATCGTATTTCAAGAAAATGTAAGTAAATTTTGATCGTAACATTTTTCAGCACACTTTTAAGGGTGTTCATTTCTGCACCATGAAACATAAATGTCACAGCAATAGATCTTTTTTATTTGTGATGAAGAGTACTACAAGATGGAAGATAATTGACGAAATATACTGAATACTAAATCACATCAGCACAATGTGTATACTCACAGCCCATGATTTGTGATCGGTAGCACCACAGTTGGTACAACGTACGCCATCGTTTTCCCTCAAAGTACCATTTAATAAAGCTAACTCTCTCAACTGTTGTCTTCTCAAATCATTTTGACCTTCGGGTACTTCGACTCCTTGGCGGATGATTTCTTTTATCTAGAAACCCGAACCGAATAATAGAGAATTTTGGCGGAATTTTTTTAACCAACAAGTTATCAGGCAGATAATACCTTGTCGACAGCTTTTTTCACATATTCGGGGTTGTTGGCTGTTACGTACGCGTGTAATGGTTCATTTTCGCCGGGTAAAGGTTGTCCGTCTTTCCTACCAACTTTACCTTCCTTCACCGATCCTTTACCGCGAATTATTATTTTCGCGCCAGTTTCGTGTTCCATGGCTGCGAGATTAAAAAAAAGTTATTCGGAGTTTGGTAATTTTTATTATGATTTTTTTTCATTCATTTTAAATACCTTTCAAAGTATTTCCTCGCGGTCCGATTAATAAGCCAACAAAATTAATATCTGGATGAACATCTTGAGGGATCATTACTTTATCACTCACTCTAGTCACAGGCGGTCTGAAAATTTATCGATGTTTTATTTTTTGGAAATTTTTAAACTCTGGCAAAACGCTTATTGGATTATTAAACCCACTTATAGTCGGCGGGAGGTTTGAAATCGGGATTAATTTTAATCATGCGATTAATCAACTGATGACGCTCTTCTTCTAAACGTTTCCTCGTTCTGTACTCTCTGGTATTCAAACGTTTCCCATCAAAGCTATAAATCGGTTCGGGTGATGGCGATCTAAAATATACAACATCAAGCATGACCATACATCGAAACCTTAAGCCTAAAACTTAATCATAATTCACAGGCGATACCAGAAGTCATATTAAATCTGTTGTTAGTATTTGTGCTAAAACAAAATATCATCGTTTACCCATACGACATGGAGATTTTCTAATAATTTAGATTAGGAAAATTATTCAATCATTATTTCTCGCTCGGGCTAAATTATTCGAAGAATAAAATCAAGTGACGAAAATGAGATGATTTTACAAATACACATAAAGATAATTAATAAACATAACATATGAAATTAACAAAGGAAATAAATCTTAACATAATGGGAAAAAATTTTCAACGCAGGAAATCCTTATTAAAGCACCTGAAAAAATAAGCTTCGAGAAACGAAAATCATGGACGCAAATCATAAAAATAATAACATTTGTAAAACATTTTAACCGCCTGACAATTGATCCGTGTAACGAATACGAACATGCTAATGACTTCGTTTTCCACAACACCTACCACTAAACCTAGAAAAAAAAGTAAAAAAAAGCATACCACATCGCATCAAAAGCCAAACCACTTTGATTAAAATTCTCAACTTTGGCCTTTCGAGCGTATTCGTGTAATGCTTCTTTTTAGGTAATAAATAAATGAAAAAAATTATCAAACCACCGCATATACGTTAATCACACCTTTCTTCGGGGTTAGCTGGAATACCAAGATCACCGGTACGTAACTTTCTACTGACTTCTTCGATTTGTAATTGCACTGGAAGAAAATGCGTTAGTTCGGGGCAAACCCCATAATTTTTTAAATTACGTATTACAACATGAAAAAAAAAGTAAAAAAATAACATAAACGGTAAATGGAGCGCGTGATTCGTTAGTTCAATCCCAACCTAAATTTTTTTTTTAAAGAGCTGCGTAAATTTTATTAAAAAGGGAATTTAGTTAAAACATACATCAATGAACACATAAATTTTTCTTTCGAAAACCCGAGTATCTATGTTCCGCGAAATTCGAAAATATAAATGGAAATTCAAAGGTAATAAAAGAAAATTAGTTACACAAGTACACTTATGATTAGAGGTTGAAAAAAGAAACGAATAAACCTAAATATCAGCGCTGTAATTTCTAAAATCATAACACCGTTATATGAACATTTCGATTATATCTAAATCGATCAATTATTTATACTTACACACATAAGCTTCTTCTTGTTCTTTGCTCAGATTTGTAGGCAGCACGGTGGGCATGCCAGGTATAAACGTTTTATCTGTTTCTTCAGCACCCCATCGCGATTTCCGGCGTCGTTTTCGTTCCGGTTCAGCGGAAGCTAAAAAGTTTATTTTCAAGAAAATAATAAAGGATGTCGAAACGCATCATACTATAGGCGTGTAAACAATATTTCGCAACGCGAGTGTTACAACATAAATATCCAATATATTTGATTAATATGAATGCTTGAAGTAAAGCTAAAGAAAGGGTGTTTCTGCGTTTCATACTACTTACATCCATCGCATTCTTTTCTATCTGGATTATTGCTAGGTCCGATGATTTGCGAAGGTTGTGAATTATCTAGCTTTATATCAGCAGAAGGCATAACGAACATTTATCAAACTTTCAATATCAAGCCAACTTTAGATGGACCTCTACTACTCGAATAAATCGAGAAGTGAGAAAAATACAAATAACTGATGATTACGATTAATTCCAAGGTGTACATAAAGTTTAAACTAATTTTCTATCGAAATTCTATAACAAATCAAAATGGAAATAGGAGAAAATACGGAATCAGTAACAATTATCGCAATCACAGAAAAATATTTACAAAACAAGGAACTAGAGAAGCTGTTCAAAATCGCACGGTTGCAAGTCCAAAATTAGGTTTGTAGGTTCTTGTATTTTAACCTACAAGTAAAATTTTGGCATTTAAAAAAATGGTTCATTTTTAAATTTTTATTAAAATTGAATTCGATTGTTGTCTAACTTTTGAACATTTTTCAATTAATATAATTTTGTTACAAATTGAATTATTTATAGAATGAATAAATAAACCGTTAAATGATTTTTGAACATTGAAAGGGTTAAAATTAAAATAAATACGGCTAGGAAATTCATTTCAAGAGCTATCAATTACATCTAGTTTGATTTTATTTTAGAAATATTGATGTTGAATCTTTCTTAAATTTATTATACGCAACCGAAGTTGCTTGACCAGATGTCAAAAAATCTGGATTACCAATGATGGTTGAAAAATGTGAAAATACTTAATGAGTGGATTTTTATAAAATATGTAGGGAATAAATGAAAAATTGATACAAAAATATGAAAATTTGACGAGTTGACTTCACAAAAAATTACGAAGAAATAGTCTATTATTTTCTAAAAATGACAAAGTATTTACTTTAGAAAAATAGGTTTTTATTTTTAATTCTGCGAGTGTGGAAAATTTAATAAAAAATAGACAAAACTTTGACTGCGCTTGAATGCGCCAGAACATGCATTATAATTTATATCTACTCGAATTCTGGTTTAAAATAAAATATTAAACGTTAAGTACATAAATTTAATTTTTATAAATCGCTGTTTACTTTAGTAACACAATTCTTTGGTTATCGCGTGATTCATGTCAATATATAAGAATACTCTCATGGGGAATATCAAAATTGAAAAATGATTTTTCAGAGGTAAAATTTGAATGGTACCTATACCCATGTGAGATTTAATTGGATATAGTATAATAAAATATATATAATTATTTAGACAGAGTTGATAATTCATAATTTTCAGTTTTAATGACATTAACTTATGACAACAATCATAATAAATAATTTATATCGTTTTATAATAATTTATTAACTTGGAAAGCTATCTTCGATTTACCAGACGTGATTCTGTCGCGTGTCGCCAAATCAACGCGACCGAATTTCACTAATTAACAGTGTTACCAATAAGCACATCCCAAAAAATATAGAAAATTTAGAAAATGTTGCATGAATGTTCACGCATTTTCCCACCAGTTTTCAAATTTTCTCAAAATCAAAATCTACCATTTTGTTTTTAAGTGTTCAGAATGAAACGATTGCTAAAAAAACAATCCCGGCAGCTTTTTCGTATCTTAAAATTTAAGAAATTCGATAACGAATTTGTACTATCCAACGCGCTGGCAAATGTGAACGTTAGTATTCGTAACGAAACGACTGTTATACGAGTACATTCGAATCCGCCTCCTCTAATGTACGTTTATCGTTAATTTTCACGTTTATCTATCGTTCGAACAGGCTTCGTATTCTGCAATTTTGAACTCTGAAGCTCGAAGCACTTGCAGCTTTAATCACCGGTAACGTAACGCGATTAGATTTTAAATTCACATTTAACCGTCTCAACGTCGTGTACTCTTGAAATTTTTGCGGTGCATTCGTTATTTTTTTGTGTTTTCCGACAATAACTTCACGACAAATAAATTCGGCGGTGAATTTACCATGCCGGTGAAATATGTCAAAAACGATGAGAAAATAGAAGTAGCTGATAATTCAAAATTAAATTCTTGCAAACTGCTCATCGCCGGTGATCTGCCATTTATGCAGGTAAGTTTCATTTATTAATGATTTTACAAAAAATTTCATGTTTCGTTTTGATTGTGAATAATACGATAAAATACTATAGACTAGCAACTGAAGTTAAATTACGCGAAAACAGAAACCATGTTCCGAAACAATCACTTTTCTACTTCATTAAGTATTTCGACATCGTCATCATACGGATGCTCCAAATCCACCAGCAGTCTGCTTTTTGATGCGAATTACGTTTATGTCATTCGCACGTATTATAACCTTGAAAAATAGACAAATCTACTATTGTAATTTAACCAACGAAAAAATAAACCGAAGAATTTTCGATACGACCTTAATTACGTCACTGTTGTATAAAAATGTACTTGCGAAAGTGTCGAAAATGATTGTTATTTTATATTATTACAAAAAATTGTCGTGGTATTTCTTCAAGTGAAGTCACAGAATGTGGTTTTATGCAAATTAAGAACGTACGAGGGGTTTAATTACTTTGTTATATTTATAAAAATGCTTAATCTTAATTACAAACGTGTACAATAATCTTATCGCCAGTTCAAACTTGTGAGCTTACACGGTTAATTACGATGGCATTACGAGCCGGTGAAATAGTCGAGAATCATCGTTACTTGAACATAGAGATAAATTATGAAATTATCATGCGATATTATGGTCGTGAGTCACAGGAAGATGATTTATATAAAATATCCTCATGATAGGATGTATCTGATGTAAGTGGACTGGATAATGAGAGTTAAATTTTAACACACAGTTTTTCAATTTGACCTTTAATTACGTGCTAATTCTAGTTACATATTTTATGTCTTCGTTAATGTGGAGGTGGGGAAATACATTACTACGCTAGTTTATGCTTGAAGCGCTTACTAAAATGAATAGTATCGAAATGGACCCCAAATCATAAGCTTGTTAGCTTCCGAAAATGGTAGTATCTTAGAACTATACGGTTGTAATAATTATTCACTCATCATTTCGCATCCCTTTTAAATATAATAATACTGGCAGCGCGAATGCCAGCTAGGGGCTCCGTCCCCAGACCCTCGTTGTTGGTTGCTCGCTACGCTCGCGCTCTTTCGCTCGGTTCACTCGCTCACAGGGGCGTGCTCAGCCATTTGGGGGCCCCAGGATAAATATATTGAAAAGGCCCCGAGAGTCGGTAGGGCCCCCCTCGCTATAATTTTTAGCTTTTTTTGAGTGGATTGGAAACCTATCTAAAAAAGCAAAAAATTTTGATATAGAAATTTATAAAATTTAATATTTTTAAATTTTTTTAATTTTGATACGTATAACATTGATTTTCACTCAACTTTAGAGATTATGTCCAAATTGCCAAAATAAAAAAAATAGCTGACAATTTTTTAGAAATTTAGTGATCCAAATTTTTTTTTTTATATATGTTATTAGTCCAGTCGAATTAGAACTTTTATTCGGACTAATTGCTATAAAAAGTTTTTCTTCATTGGTAGTGGGACGTGTTTTAAACAACATACTAAAAGTTTCACTCTGTAGCCGTTGTGTGTCGCGTGCTAGCGCGTGAAATATGTCACGCCGCACCGTTTTTTTATATTATCTCCATAAATATGCATTTTTACGCAAAAATAGTTCAGTGAAAAAATGTTCCTTATTAAATTTCACATAAAGTAAACTATTTATTTTTATCCCTAACCCATTATTTCGTCGAAAAAACGTAGCGTCTTTTACACCTGTTTTTCACGCCACCCATCTATACGTTGTTTTGCAGCCGTTTTTTGGCGTTATCTTCGCGAATATGCATTTTAAAGCAAGAATAGCTCAGATAAAACAAATTTCTCATTAAATTTGACATAAGATGGACAACCTTCTCATATTGAGTTAGAAAAAGATAAGGTCTTTTTAGACCTACTAATCACACAACCCATTTATACTACACAGCTATTTTACAACGAAAATGCGAGCTTGCTTTATACATTCTACAATCTTGAGCAACATGAGCTTGATCAGATTTAGCATTTATTTTTCCAATTTTTCCATTTCTTTATTAAAAAAACAACTTTTTGGAATTTACCAACTTATTTTCCATTATGGCGCAATATTTTCCAGTTGCGCTGTTTGTTTGATACTGGAGAAACTGATTACCTAGAAAAATTTCAGTATCCTGTACCCAATATGTTGGTCAATGTATGATGATGAATTAAGTAAAATTTCCCGATATGGCGATATAAGTGGGTACCTAGCCTACTATCAATATTAAATATAAGCAGTTGAGTTGAATTGAATTAATTAGGTATTAAAGATAAATTTGCTGAAGTTTCTTTGCTATTTTCTAACCTTTATCTGTATCGAATTATATGACTTAATTACAAATCTTATCATATTAAAAGAGGCCCCACTCCAAAGGGGCCCACTACTCGGGGCCCCAGGATATTATCCTGAGTCGTTACACGGTGAGCACGCCCCTGCTCGCTCAAATCCATTGGTTTTTGTATTTCTCACCCGCTTCGCTCGTTCGATTCGTATCAACGTTTTTCACTTTTGAATAACAACCATTAATTCCATAAAATAAGAGAACCGGCCAAGCATAAAGAATCATCAAAATTATGGCTGTGCTATTTATTCTGAAAAGTTGGCAATATTTATATTTGTAGGGGTTTAAGGTTGTAACATTTTGCAACCGGACATTTTTTCGTTTTTTTTTTTTTTTTTTTTTCAATTTGACATAAACTGATTGTGTACTACCAAAAATCGAGAATCTCGAAATTTCAAACTTTTGTTGCATCTTCAAAAGAATTTTTTCTTGCTACATGAATTTTCACATATTCTGAAAGAGAAATGTTTTTTCTTCATAATAAAGCTGTTTCCAGATGTTTTTTTTTGGAATTACAGCGTATTTTAGAACCAACTAAAAAAAGGTTGTTCCATATGCCCGAGTCTCTCCTAAATTTATAAATTGATTTTTCATTTCTTTTTTCCCATGGGGATGTACAGAAATGATGTGGGAAAAATTTGTTTATCATCAATCATCATGTTCATAAGTAATTAAACTTCTTTATAAGTAGAGTATTTAAATTAAAAAAAATCTGTGGGTAGTAATAATGACAATCAACAACTGGCGTGTTATGAAAAAATTCTGAAGTCATCAGCCGTTGTGCTAATACACGCTTGCAAAAACGTGCACTGCGATTCCAATTTTGGCTCTAAAACTCATCATAATTGCTCATATGAAAAATAATGTTCATTTTTTTCCTGTTGTAAAAGCACGTACATATGCAAATGCGTAATTCATTTTTTGAAAAACCGTTCAAATGTGCGTTTTACTTCAATTTTTTTTTTAAAATTAAAATTCATAATTGGATATAAAGTGTATGGGGAACACACTGAAAAAAAATCATCGCTTAATTTATACCCTTTTTAACGGGTTTGAGCATACGAACGCGAGTATTTAAGGCCGAACATGTTTACCTCGTGTAAGTAGCATCTGACGAATCGCGAATGCAACGAAAATGTTTTACAACGTGCTTGTCATTTACGAACGTTGAAGATTTTCGAATTTGTAACTCGCTATTACAGCCTTATTTTGGGTCCACTCGAAACGACGATTTTAAAACCTATTCCACAGCGATAGAAACTCGAATTCGAAATTTCAAAAAAATCCCTCTGACGGTTCTTCAGTTATAAGCGTACATACAAACATATAAACAATTTCTTACTTTTATAAATATAGATATATATATACTAAAAAGTTGCACATTTGCCAGATGATTACAAATGGTCTGAAATACAAAGATTTGAAAACCCCACCCTCACCCGACATTCCCTTCCCAAATCAGGTAGGCTGTAATAGCTATCGTTTTTATTAAAAACTCAGCTAAAAAAACTTCAATTAATTAAATTTAAAATAATTCACAAAAAATAAAATAAACATACAATCAAAATCAAGAAAAAGAGGTATTGAACATAATCCATGACAAATTATCGTTTTTTTTAATTACGAATAATTTGAAAAAAATTTTCTTCAACTGCTCCTCTTCATGTTTGTTTAGTATTCTCCGATCATGAGCGAGTTTATTCCTTTTTTTTATCAATTTTTTGATTTTTTTTTTTATCTTCATCGGAGAACATCATGGGTTCTTTTTTCAAAATATGCTTTGCATACTCGCCGATTTTAATGCTATCCAATTTCATTACAGCATGTTCCTAGATGAATAGAAAATTAGATTAAAAAAGATAAGTTAACTAAACGACGGTGCGTTGATATTTGTGTTTGTCTAGATGAACCGAGCTAGCAACAAGCAAATGCTAACCCAAAAACTGTGATAGTCCATGGAAATAAGGATTGAACATGGAAAAAAATGGTAGCCAGTCTTAAGATGTTGACTCCTGGAATGATTTCGGCAATTTTTGTGCACCATGTTAATTGATCACTGTTCATGTTATAGGGGCTCCATGACGTCTGATTTACCAACACTTGTGGTTGTGGAGTTGTGGGTGCAGCGTTCACCTTAGCCACTGGGTGGTTCTCACTTTCCGCCCAGGGCGAACTTCCTTCAGAGCCGTGAGACGGAGCTACTCGATCCACCCCGTTCACAGTTCTTACTTCATTCAATTGATCGGCTTTAGCTGTTTGTCTTCTGGTCTTCACGCCCCTTGATTCCGGTGCTTTTTGTGTCGGTGATTTTACTATTTTTCCCTCTGTTGGAGGCGCCTTTTCTTCTTCCGATTCGGAATCAGATTCACTGCCGGTGATTGGTGGCTCTCTTTCTTCTATGTTCGGTCGGGCTCGTAGAGTTCGTCGTGTATCGTCTCCTTTCTCTACCTTGAAGAGTTGACGGGAGTTGACAATTTTTTCATCTGGTAGATACTCTCTCGCATCGTTGCATTTTTTCACCTTATAGCAGTTGGGGTTCAGCACTTTGATAATTTCGTATGGCCCAATTCTCGTCATTTCCAGCTTATGTGTGGTCTGCCTATTCCCACTGCTTAGTGGGTACGTTTTCACCCATACTTGATCTCCTAGCTTCAACGCATTTTTGTCGTTTCAATTTTTTGATTTTTTTTTATCTTCATCGGAGAACATCATGGGTTCTTTTTTCAAAATGTGTTTTGCATACTCGCCGATTTTAATGCTATCCAATTTCATTACAGTATGTTCCTAGATGAATAGAAAATTAGATTAAAAAAGATAAGTTAACTAAACGACGGTGCGTTGATGTTTGTGTTTGTCTAGATGGACCGAGCTAGCAACAAGCAAATGCTAACCCAAAAACTGTGATAGTCCATGGAAATAAGGATTGAACATGGAAAAAAATGGTAGCCAGTCTTAAGATGTTGACTCCTGGAATGATTTCGGCAATTTTTGTGCACCATGTTAATTGATCACTGTTCATGTTATAGGGGCTCCATGACGTCTGATTTACCAACACTTGTGGTTGTGGAGTTGTGGGTGCAGCGTTCACCTTAGCCACTGGGTGGTTCTCACTTTCCGCCCAGGGCGAACTTCCTTCAGAGCCGTGAGACGGAGCTACTCGATCCACCCCGTTCACAGTTCTTACTTCATTCAATTGATCGGCTTTAGCTGTTTGTCTTCTGGTCTTCACGCCGCTTGATTCCGGTGCTTTTTGTGTCGGTGATTTTACTATTTTTCCCTCTGCTGGAGGCGCCTTTTCTTCTTCCGATTCGGAATCAGATTCACTGCCGGTGATTGGTGGCTCTCTTTCTTCTATGTTCGGTCGGGCTCGTAGAGTTCGTCGTGTATCGTCTCCTTTCTCTACCTTGACGAGTTGACGGGAGTTGACAATTTTTTCATCTGGTAGATACTCTCTCGCATCGTTGCATTTTTTCACCTTATAGCAGTTGGGGTTCAGCACTTTGATAATTTCGTATGGCCCAATTCTCGTCATTTCCAGCTTATGTGTGGTCTGCCTATTCCCACTGCTTAGTGGGTACGTTTCCACCCATACTTGATCTCCTAGCTTCAACGCATTTTTGTCGTTGTACCTATTGTTGTGGATTTTTTCCATCCTGATGTCGTGAAGACGATGACCGATATTGATGATTAGCGACAGTTTGTCTTTTACGTGCTCGTTTAGTTTAGTTTTCTCCTTTTTTCGTATTTCTTTAAGGAAGTTTTCGATCTCGTCGCCGTAAATCGCTTTTTTCGCGAGAATATCAGCAATGTGATTCGTCACATCGAACTTATGCCCCATGATGTGGCATATTTGAATTTTGACTTTCCCTTTCGTAGCAAGTTCAGTTTGTAACGCGTCAATTTGTTCAATTAAGGACCTGTTTGTAACTTCCTTTTTGTTGTAACTTCTCCACTTATTCTTCTTCCATCTTGGTAAGTGTTTATTTAACGCGTCTGCGACGTTTTTGGAGTCGGTGACGATTTTTACACATTTGAGTTTTTTCTTTTTCACCAGTTCTAAGGTTTTTAATACCGCAAATAGCTCAGCCTTGTTGTTAGTAACGGTTCCGATGTCTGTTATTTCGTCACTGATGTTATTTTTTGATTCTGGATATATACATATACCATAGCCGGCTTTTGCTTTGTCAGTTCATCTTTTTCTTTGATCCATTGGTCTATCTCACGATTGAGAGCTTCAGGAGGGTTATTGATTTTATTGTGTGTTCTTTTAGACGTTTACTTAGTTGTTCTAGCTTGTAGTTCGTATCCTTCACGAGCTCATTGAAAATTCGCTTGTCTAGAATCGGGGTTTTTCCCCATATTTCGTCTAGAATGACGTTCGTTATGTCATTTGGTGACGAATTTAGTTCTTTTTCTACTTCTTCAACGTAGTAATCCCAATTTTTGTGGGTATAGTTTTCAGGTTCGGGATTTTTATTTATTTTGAGTCTCAGTTTCGTCCTTATTTCTCTCATCGTACATTCTACCGTAGATAATTGGGGGTTATGTGGTCTGTGGTGTAACGAAGTGTCTTGATGCTTCCTGCTTTTCTACTGCTTCTAGCCAAGTTTTGCTGGTGAATTGCCGGCCGTTGTCGGTGATTACTTTATTTAACTTGTGACCTATGGTTTTTAGATCGTTCTGTATCCGTTTTAGGGCTATTTTGCACTCATCTGCGATCGCTTTGGTTCATTTTATGCAACCATGTTTTCCCACTATGAACGTCCTTGGCAACGAGTAGGTATTTTATCTCATCGCGTGGATTGGGAAGTGGTCCATATATGTCAATTGAGACCAGCTCACCAGGTGTTTGCGCCTTTACTGGTGCGTCTTATTTTGGGTCCATTCTTTTTGAAATTTTTATACATTTTTATTGTTGTTATTTTCAACGCGTTGATTAAAAAAAAATTTTCAAAAATTAAAAAGAAGAAAAAATACAGAATTTTTGGTTTTTCTTCACCCCCTCCCCCAAATATGGTCGAAAATCGTTAAAAATCTACACGAATACTTGGGTAACTACAACGCAAAGAATGTCCGGCTTATTTTTGAAAAAAAGTGAAATTTAACGATTTTTGATTTTTAAGTGCCACTTTCGAGTGAAATTTGAGGGGTAAAGGTGCCTCAAAAATGAAAAATGGTAAGAACAAAAAAAAATTTATTTATACTCTAAAATCCATTTATAAAAAAAAAAATTCAATTTTGAAATTTAGAAGGACCTTATTCAAAATTTTGACCTTCCCCCCCCCATTTTGAGGTTAGGGGTTTGGATTTGGGACATAGACCTTCTTTTCCTTAATTCGGACGGGAACCCAAAATTTCATCAAAATCGGACTGGTAGTTTTGGCTGTGAAAAGTCACAAAGAAAAAACTCAAACCATGCAGATTCATATATGTATTAAGATTAAGATTAAGATGTTACACATTTAGTGAGATTGACGGGTTCAAAATTTAAATTTGCTATCATTATCTAATATTACGGTAATGTTACCCCATATTACGGTAAAATTACGAAATGTTTTTACTGTTATCTAATACGGTAATTTACGGTAAATTTTTTAAATTTTAATAATAAATTTCTATAATTTGAATATTTATATAATTAATATCTGTTCATTTGACCTTTACATTTTCATTTTTTAATGAACTTCAACATTATAGCTGCGTTTTTAATGGAAAACTCGAAAATCTTATTTTATCGAGTGAAGATTTTAACAAGATTTTAGCTGACTTTTTTCAAAATTTGGTGGATTTTAATTTCAAGTAAAATGCATTCACTTGAAGTTTTTCGAGCGATTTTACATTTTTTGAAGTTTGTAAATCCCTATACCTGTAATGATTTCGTTCGTAAACGATTCGGTATCATAGAGCGAGCTTTTAAGGTTAAAAAAATGATTTGAAAATTCATAAAGCAAGTATTCATGTACTATTCAATAAAGAAGAATTGACTGTAGATCTTGTATTTATATTAGGAGTTTCGTTCGCGAACGATTCGATATTTTCAAATGGTGCATCAGAGTTAAAAGAACGAATTGCTCGCATTGAAAAAAATTACCTATGTATAATGTATTCGTATTCAGAATTTCGTTTGCGAATTATTCAGTTCTTTGAATAGAATTTCTAAGTCGTTCGCAAGCGATTCAATAAAAAACATTGATGATCAAATCGTGTATCTGTATTTGAAAATTCGTTCGCGAACGATAGTCCTTCCGAAACGATTCAATAAAAAATTGACAATGAATCACGTATCTGTATTTCAAAATTCGACTCGTTCGCAAACGACTCTGTATGTGAACGCGTGTTCTAAAAAGCCAAAAAATGAATCGTTCACGAACGACGCAATAAAGAAGAATCTACAATCAATCGTATACATAATATTATTATTCAAAACTTCGTTCGCGAACGATTCAATGCTGTGAAACATGGTTTCAAGCCCAAAATAAGTGAACGATTCAGTGATTGGAATCAGCAGATGTAAGAATCTATGCTCAGTGATTTCGTTCGAAAAAATGTAATGACTTGAAGTGCTTTCGTTGAGTCATTAGGCAGTAACATGGGTAGTAAATTCCATTTATTACTCGTAGTAGCACCTAGTTTAGTATTATTTGGCCATCATAATGCTGGCATCCTTGATACTTTCTAAAAAAAAGTCCATCTTTACCCCTCTCCTCCTTCTTTTAACTGTCCAACTCCGAAAATGGGATTTTCTAAACTCTAATAAATTAATTTACGAAATACAGCGAAAATTTTTGAATTCGTAGACAACACGTTCGTAAATATTTAATTTGGCTCGTCTCACCGAGTATATTTTTCATATCGATTTAATTGCTCTATATTTTTCATTCTTAGGCCATTACTCATATGTTTCTCATTCTATTTTGAGTACCACTGCGTTGACAAAAATATTTAAAAATACCCTCCATTCCGTTCTCCCTGCTTCGCCGTCGTTCTATAAATTTAATTCTTTTGCTGAGACTACAAACGCCGCGTACTACTGGACGGTTCCCAAATTTCACGCGAGTTATTTTTTTTAAGCGATAGTAGGACGCGAACGACCTCTCGGTGGCGTTCGAAAAACATCGTTATTGTAAAAATTAAACGATAAGATTTTTATTTTTCGCACGCTTTAATTAACATTTTTTATCTGGCTAGGAACTCGAACACAGTTTCCTGATTTTATGGGTCGTTCAAGGTTAACGATTTGAGAATATTTTTACGTAAATTATGGAACGAAATATCGAAAATTTTTTCACAAAAAAATTTAAAAAGAAAATTTTGTTCGATTATTCGTATTATGATGGCTACGTTGTTTTAAAAACGTAAGCAGCCAAGCCACACTGATGGAGCTGAGTTTCTAACTGGGGCTTGTTCAGATTTGTAAATAACGATGGTAATCCCTTTATGTTTTTTTGCCTGATTCCATAAAAGTTCTTTCACCAAATTTTCAGCCATGCCATTACGCGAAGGAAAAAAAACTTATCTATATACCAAGAAGTTGGACATTTGCTATAATTATGATTACATCTGAAACTCCAAGATTTAAAGACTCTCCTCTAGCTCCTCCTTCTAAAGTCGTGTAGACTGTAATAGCTGTCGTTTTTGAATTAAATACTCGGCTAAAAATAAATTCGCAGCCAGACGACGATCGAAAAATTGTCTAAAACAGTGTAAAAAAATTCTCCCACAACTGAAAAATCTCATCGATAACTCGTTATTTGCAGTCGACTCGGTCGCCATAAAAGGGTAATTTCTCATCCCTCGCTGAGACGAAGAAACGAAGCAGATAACGGGATCGCGTTGGCGTCTTGAAAGCATCTGTGACGTCTGTTGCTAAGCGCCACAAGTGTTCAATGGAAGAAATTATACGATTTTCCGCGACGACGGGGTGGTATACATTCATAAATCGGTGGTTCGGTACAAAGCAGCGCCTATATCGCGAGCAACCCACACCTACGCTGGTAAATACGCCCACGCTAATCTCGCTGACGCGCGTATTTCGCCGGATCATTTATTTGGGTTAGTTTCGAAGATGTGAACGATCAATAGACGAACGTAAGGAACCGATACTCTTTAAACCTTTCGATAAAGCTTACGTGGTTTTTCACCCTTTTTTCATTGCGACTTATTGAAATGAAGGTTTAAAGGTTCATTTTGAATTTGAAGCGTTTTCGTTCGACTTGAAAAGTCTCCGGAGAGTTGACGAAAACGAGTTTTTTTCCCTTCTCATCCTGTGTTGATGTTGCGTGTCGCTGTTAAAACT
This sequence comes from Phenacoccus solenopsis, assembly GCA_009761765.1. Taxonomy (NCBI): domain Eukaryota; kingdom Metazoa; phylum Arthropoda; class Insecta; order Hemiptera; family Pseudococcidae; genus Phenacoccus; species Phenacoccus solenopsis. The sequence continues at coordinate 39,602,303 of CM019755.1, forward strand.
AGGTGTGGAATTTATTCGCGCAGTTTCAGCTTGGAGAAAATAAATCGCTTTTACTAACGTCACTCGGGTATTTTTTAATTATTTGTGAACTTTAAAAGTGTATTGTGGCTCTGGGAATTGAATTATTTGAATAATTTTTTCGGCAGAGCGTGAGAAAAATTTCAAGGTCAGATGATGTGGGCTGTTCGAGTTATAAAATTTTCAAGCTTTAGAGAGCATTGGTTTTTTCAACTTCCTGTGAATTTTAAAACTTGCAATTTTTTTGAAGAAAAAAAATGCATTTTTCATATTTTTTAATCAAATAATGTAACTTCTGAATGAGGAAAAAAATAAAAAAAAGAAAATGAAATAAAATCAATTTTTTTTAAGTAGGTAAGAAACTACATTAATTAAAAAAAAAAAAAAAAATTGAATCAAATATTTCGGTAAAAATCATCAACGTAATTATTAACTTATACAGTCTGTCTCACTATATTCCACAATTTAACAATACATATCCTAAATAAAAAGGCCTCTAACCGCAGGACTGTACACGGCGTCAATTAAAAAAAAAAAATTGTATTGTAAAAATAATTTTTCCTTTTACGTTTAATTATTTAATATCATTATTTTATTTTATTTTATTTTATTGTGATAAAAAGAAATTAATAGGATTATTTTGAAAATTATTTAAAAACTGTAAATTTTAATTTTTTCAAAGTTTTTGATCATTTTTTTAAAAATATTTTTTAATCATTTTTTAATCTTTTTTGATCAATTGAAAAATACTATAAATTTTTTTTTTTAATTTTTTTTCTCATTATTTTTTATCAGTCATGTTTTGTACAGTTTTGCTGTTATAATTGGTGTATATCAATTTAAGCTGGTTGGATATACTTCTGAAGTTATGATTTTATTAGGGACTCTAGAAATTGAGTCGAAGAACAGAAATTTTTATTATGTCTTTTTGAGGTCATTTAGCAACTATTATGATCACCCAGTTCACTTGAAAAAAAAATTAAAATAACATTTGCGCATTTTAGTATTGAAAAGTGGGTTGGGGTAGGGAGTTTCGATTTCAAAAATGTGTTAAATCATAAAAATCGTAAAAAAGCTATTAACATCACAAAAGAATAATAGGAAAATAAAATGTTTTCATTAAGAAACACTATATTTAAAGAAAAAAAAAAAAAAAAAAAAAAATCGTTATCAAAAGGGGAGGGGGGTATGGTTTGAAAAAATCTCAAAATCAGTGAAAATTCAATTTAGTGATAAAATATACAGCGAACATTTACTTCAACGATTTTTCACCGGTTCAAACCAGTTGCGATCGATTTCAGAATTATAACCCTTCGTACGTGTATTTCAAGAAAACGCTTTGGTAGCTAAAACTTGCTGAAGCCTTCTAAAGTTGATTCAACCGTTCACAACTTCCCATATTTTAATTTTAGCATCGACATCTCATAGTGGTATTTGAATGGAGGGGGGGAGGGTGTAAAAATATCTATCTCACTTGGATATTAGCTTTGATAGCTGAAACTTATTCCAGCACCCATTTCAACAATATTTAACTCATTTTACCTTTCTTCTGTTGATTTTAAGGTTAATACACTCTCCGGGTATTTTAAGGGGTAAGAGGTATATATCAAATTCTTCCGATGAAACTCGATAAACCTTTCATTTTAATGATACTTAACTCATTTACATCCTCTTAGTACGAGTATTGCTCCCATGAAAATATCCATACTTGGGTAGGTATGCATTTCACGAGATGGAGGACGGTGACTGAGATCTTTATAGGACCATGATTGGCTTAATATGAAGTCGCAAGTAATTTCACTTGAATTTTTCGTTCGTATATAATTGTAATGGAGATCCATAAGTACCAAATTTCGAACACGTCTAACTCCCCATCTATGGATGGTAGAAAAAAAAATAGGAAATTTAGTGTAGAATAAAATTGCACTTGTCTATTTTTACCCTACGATTAAAACCTAAGGAAGCGAAGAACCCATTCCCCCCCCCCCCCCCGTCGTGGAATACACACATCATGTAGGAATGAAGACTTCTAATATGTTGGTATTCGAGTTAGTCTCTAAATATTTATGAAAAACATATTTGTTGGGGATTTTTCCCTCGAATGACCCTTATTAGTCATAATTATGGTTTAGATTTACTGAACTATTTATTGAATTTCTTTTAAACCGTGAAGTCGAAAATATCAGAATTCATTGCAAAAAAAAAATAAAAAATAAAAAAAAATTTCAAGTTGATTATAACCAAAAATGGAAAAAACTCCAATATAAATTTACAGTTACTCCGCTTCTGCCTTTTATTTCCAGGCACGAAGAATAAAGAAAATGTAATTCACGTATAGTGTTTCAGGGCACTATGCACGACATTGACAATTGTATCGGAATGGTTTGAAAATATATATAACTTATTAAACAATACGTCGCCTTTGCCGAGTAAGAATAGAATCGAATATACTAACGGAAAGATAGGCGTTGAAATTTATTTCATTTTTCGCCAAGAACGTGATGCGAAATCGAGTTGAAAAATTTGTTTCACGCGATTCGAATAGCGAAACACGTTTTGCAGAAGGGAGAGAAAAAAGGCCTGGAAGGGAAATTCGTGCGTTACTTTTTCTCGTACAAGACGTACGGACGTGAATTGATAATTGAGTTTGAATTTTCATCGATTTCATCTCGTCATAGTCGCGTGGCTGCGGTAATACGAACGTTTCGAGCATGTTTTCGAAATACAAGTCGAGCAGAGTTGATAACCGGGACGACGTATCAGTATTTTGGTAAGGATATTTTGTCGGTTTATCTGTTTTCGTGGTGTGCTATACTGGAATCGTGTAAACAAAAAACAGAATTATAAATAATTATATTTACATTTCGTACAATGTAATTATAAAACTTATGACGTCGTTGTTGTAATTAAAAACAAAATGTAAGCAGCCATGTTACAGCACTGGAGGTGAGTTCTTCATATGAATATTTTATACGCTATAGTGTATCCTCAGGTCCCATATGATGCATGTAGGGAAATGAATATGCGATAAGTTACAGCTCTTGGGTTCAATTATCATACGAGCCCATATTTATCGAATTCGAGGAATTGGAGTTTTTGAGATTTTTCTCTTATTTTTTATATCCGTCGTTTTGGACAATTTTTTATAAAAATGTAGGACAAGTCGTATGGTAGCCTCAGACAAAACTTTGAATCCGAAGTTGAATATAGGTGATTACAGAAATTTCGTGACTCAGTTTCCCCTCCAAAGCCCATTATTTTATGCTCTAACTCGTTTCTAAATTCACATGCTGTATGGGTGTGACACAAACTGATTTCATCATACGAAAATAAAAATAAAAAATTTTCAGCTTTTCATTCAGCCCTATACTATATTTTCCATTCTACTTTATATCCTCCAAAACTACTCAGAAGCTTGGACCTGGAATATGTTATGCTGCTTGACCATAGTAATCATATAAATTGGCTTTCATCAAAATTGAAGTATTTATGGCTGCTCAAGTTTTTTAAATTTTAAGGTATGTCATTTTGGGCCCAAATTCTCGTTGTCTTCAACTAACCTGGTGGAATTTTAGATGAAAGTATAAAATATTTGAGAATTTTCGAGCCCCATATTTCTCTTGGAAACTTAACTCCGTTTGGTAAAGATGAAATTTTCGTACACTGGCATCTTCAGCTCATTCCATTATATGATATACGTATTAAACGAAGGTATCAGAGATATTGAGTAGGTGAAGCCGAACTTCGTTTTTATTTTTATTTTTTTATAATGGAGGGGCGAAGGAAAAGAAATTGCCTAATAACATCCAAGGAACGTGAAAAACATCTCAGTCCCAAGTATGGTTGGGAAAATCATAAATGATTTATTTTTCAACAGATTTTTCAATCATCATACTTATGGATCATAGCAGTCCTTTTTTTTTGGGGAAGGGGAGGGGAGCTCCTCGAGCATATTTTTATTTAGGTATTCATTTTATTTGTAATTTAAGAGCTAGAATAACCCCGACATTTTTTTTGGTGTATTTATCAACTTTCTGGTAATTTTAAACAATTTACTATCTTTTCTACTTGACTTTATGGAACTGAACCTCCCCTCTCCCCCCCAGTAGCAATCCTAAAATCAGCATAGCTATGAATAATTATTACTCTTGTATGGAATTTTTTTTGCGTAATTCATTTTTTATAAATAATTTATTTATTATTTTTATAATTTTCTAATTATTTTTAACTACTTTAATTTTTATAATTAATGTAAGTAAAATCACCAATTAAAATGTTCGAAAATTGGAAAAATTGAATTACAATAAAATTGATTTTGTTCCATTTAATTTTTTTTTTTTTTTTTTTGATTAAAAAATCTAAAATAAATTTCAGTTGCATTTATTTTTGAAAATTGGGTGATGAAGCAGTTTTTTTAATTTTTTTTTTTTTTTTGAAAAAAAGTGCCAAATTATGTATATTTATATATATTTAAAAAAAATATATATATAGTGATCTATAGTCAAAGTGGCATCACTTTGCACATTCCTCAGAAGTGCATCTAATGTCACGTTAACGACACCACAGTGGCGAACGGAATGTATAATTTCATAGGTTTTCTTGGAAACAAATTTTTAAAATAATGCCACTTTACCTGTAAACATCAAAAAAATGAGGCTACTACGACCGTAGACCGAAAAAAATTTTTTTGTATGAAAAATAGAATATTAGTGGTAAAGTGGCATCACCTAAATAACCACACCAATGACGTCATGACACATAGCTGAATCGATGAGCAATGTGATGGTAAAGTGGCATCAAAAAAAAGATGCCACTTTGTAAAAAAGATGCCACTTTACCTGTAGACGACGAAAAATGATGCCACTTTATCCATAGATAAATCTATATATATATATATATATATACGTAAATCTATCAAGGTGAGATCCGATTAAAAACTGGGCAACCTGAGATCCGACTCAAAATTTACAAATTATGGAATATATAGGAAGGGTAATTGCTTATTTATAGCATCTGATACATAACCACCATAGAGGGGTAACAAATTCTTAAAATAAATTATTTGAGAAGTTTTGAACAAGGTGAGATCCGTAAGTAAAGTATGGAAAGCTGAGATCTTATACACATATACAACCATTTTTGACGATAACGTTTCGACAAGTCGAGATCCAGCAACGTTGCCATAAATATTGTATGCTAATTTCGTGTATTTTTTTTATTTTATTCAAATCTACTTTATTTGAGACAAATGTTCATGTGGACAGTAGGCTAGCAAGTATTTACGTATTGAATATCTATTTTTTTTTTCTATTTTTTGAGCGATTATTGCATTTTGATGAACATGTGAAAAATTTTTATGCATTCATTGTGAGAATTGAATTTCGATGCAGCCTACTTTTGTAAAATTGTATAAACTATACATGTATAAAACATGGATTTGATGAAAGACGTAGGGAGGAAAGTGGAGAAGTCCACAGAAAGTGATTTACATGAATTTTGCTAAAAATACGGTTAGAGCCATTTTATGGAGTTTCTCAAATGTCATTTTTTTTAATAACCTCAAAATAATGGTTCACAAATTTTGAGAGGAGCTGGAGAGAGGGCAAATTCCTTAAAATTTTCGTTTTTTTTTTTCATACGAAAAAGTAAGTTGCGGACTTTAACATATCCAAATTTCAGCCTCTTAAGTACATTTTGAGGGGATTAGGGCAAAAAACAGCTTTTTGAGGAAGTTTTGAGTTATGAAATTTCTTTAATATTCATATTATCTCCTCATCAAATCAACCAAAAAGTTCAAATATTGTGTGTGGGTTAGTTTGGCACTATGACCTTTTGAATTAGGGTCAAAATCAATCCAGAATGGCGGATTATCAAAATTTGAATAGAGCTTAAGGAGTCTCAAAAAACGAGGATTTGAAAAATATGAATTTGAATGATTAATAACGATGAGAAGTATGCTGTATGCTAATTTCACATGTGATTTTGAAGCGGAATGAGGAGGGTGGTTGTCCTCAACATTTTGTGGGAGTAAACGAAAAAACGAAAATAAACGGCTTTTGGAGGGGAAATCACAATGTGATATTTCATGAATCTCGCATATTTCCTCATCAAATTAACCTAGAAGGGTCAATCCTTGTGTGTAGATTTGATTGGTGTCAAAATATGAGCCCCTTGAATTTAAGTTGAAATCGATTGTAAATGGATCCCAAATAGCGTATGTCCAAAATTGAGTCAAGCTTGAGAAGCTTAAGCAACTGAAAAGTATGAGCTTTTCCAATTTGGAGGACAAAAAATTCTACATATTTCAGATTAAACTTCTCGGTGTTTTTAGTACGGATAAGGGGTGATGAATATGGGCTATTGACAATATTACCTCCAAATATAATCAAGCCCGATTAAAAAGTGAGCTCCAGTGATGCGGCATGGCTGCTCACTTTTTTTTCATTTTCAAATAATCTAAGACAGTAGGAAGAGGTTCTCTGATTCAGATATTGAAGTTATATAGAAATGGAATTCACACCTCAATTTTTTTTTTTGGTCAAGTAGGTGTATCAAAATGAAATATATAATAAAATGTTGATTTTTCTGAAAAGAATTCTTTGTGAAGTTTCGAAAAAAATATGACAAATCAGCTACCTAAACAACCCAACAACAATAGAAAACCTGTTTAAATTCCTTAAAGCTACCAACCTCCTATCCAAAATCTAAACACCGCCTCTGGCCTTCGTTGCAGAATACGGCAAGTTAATGGAAAAAAGTAAAGTAAAGTTTTTAAAATAAAATAATTAAAAAATAAAACACAAAAGTTAAACTTTGTTCGTAAAGTAAATTCTTTAAAATTTGTATAGCATGGCAGTTTTCCCAGAATTATAATTCTATACATTTTTGCAAATTTTGAGGAAATACCTCTCCCCCTCAGGGAATAAATGGGCATTTTAGAACAATTGCAGCTTTTATTTCAGGATTTATAGCGTAAATTATGTCAAGAAAAACAGCTAATAGTGAGTAATTTTTGAGACTTTAGAAAAGCATAAAATAAAAATGGGAAAACTTCAAGCTTCGCTCGACACGTGCAGAGACGGGTCGAGCCTTGGCACTCTGGGGGGGGGGGTGAAAATCTAAAAATGCCGACTGGTATTTTCAATTTTCCGACTACGATTGATTGATTTGTAATTTGATGTACGAGTAATATCACATTTATATTTGCCTACGAATTCAAAGAACACAGAGAAGCAATTAAAAAAATCAAAGTGCAGTCGTTTTTCGAACTGCCTGAGAAGGTGATACACGGTACAAGTTTAATTATTTTCATAATGTAAAATGGATATTCTGAATCATTTTGAATTTTGATGAATAAAAACGGATGTTGAATTTTTAAGACTATCAAGTAACGAAGTAATTTCTTAAGATAATACAGAAATCAGAAAAGAACAAAATGTTTTTTAAATGCAAACCAGAAATATAAAGAATATCTAAAAATTGATTTTTTTCAAATTAAAAAAAAAAAAAGGAAATTCAAGAGTTAAAGAAAACATTGATGGGAAAATGGATAAATTAAAAAAAAATCCATATCACAAAACAATGTAATAAAATAGAAAAATTTTTAGTAATAAAAAAAAATCCAAAAATTAGAAAGCAAACAAGTTGGGAAGTCTAAAAATTAAACAATAATATTGTTAAAAATGAAAAATTCCGAAAACTAAAAAATGCAACAATGAAAGATATCATGAAAAAAAGAAAAAATTAGAAGATGAAAACAAATGTACAAAAATGGAGTAATGTTTCGAACTGAAGATAATTGCTAAAATACCGGGTGATTACTTGATTGGAGCACTCCAAGCGCAAAAATCTTACACTCATAGAAATAAATTATGTATTTGGATGATATTAGCAAAAATAAATGACATAAATAAAATTTATTTAATGCTTAAAGCGTCTATCGTAAAATAAAATACAAAATTTTAAATTATACTTTTGTGTCAAAAATACACATAAATGTATTGAATTGTTTCACCTTTAGCTAATTTTGTCTCGTTGGGTACTCTAATTAAGTAGTCACCCGGTATAACGAAAAAAAAAAAAAAAATGAAAACCTAAAAACTAAAAAACTAGATTCGAATAAGTAAGGGAAAAATGAAACCAAGGCGATAAAATATTCAACAATTTAAAACAAAACAATAAAAAAAATTTAAAATGATGGAAAAACAATAAGTTTAAATAAAAAAAAAAAATCAATAAAAAAAATAAATCCAAAATATTAAGTAGGATTTTTTTTTTGTTGAGAATGAAAAAAGTTGTTATCACTCAAGGGACTGAGTACTTCTCCAGTTTCCAATTCTCCAGCATTATTTTGAGATAAATTTAAACCATATAATATCAATTGAAATTGAACTAAAACAATATTAATTTTAATGGAACATCAGTTTTCATTAATCTCGTTCATTTCCGATATTCAGTATCTCCTTCTCAGATAGCGACATTACCACTCCTAGCGTAGACAAAATTCGGAAATAGAAAAGCTTCGAGCAGAGTAAGCAAAACAATGCGCAAATACATATGTTTCTTTGTTTGATTTAATTATTTATTGCTAAATTTTCGCTGTTACTGAGACAAGTGAAACAGGAATTGTCGAATTTTTCTCACCGATGTCGATTTGCCGACTTTTGCCAACTGCGCAAAACCTCTGGGGGGTGAGCACCCCCCCGCTCGGTCCGTCCCTGGACACGTGTTAATATTATTCTTAAGTTATGAAATTTTTAAAGGTTTATTTTGAGTCCAAAATGAATAACTTGAGGGGGAGTGAGCATGAAAATTCGACATCTTGAAATATGGTGCTACCTTAAGGGACAGTATAAATGTGTATTCGCTTTATGTATTTAAAACTTGATATTTAATTTTTTTCTTGTTTTTCTCCCTGGTTGTTAATTTTTTCCGGCAAAGTGAGCACGTGCTCTCGCAAATAATAACAGTTTTTAATTTAAAGCTTTCGACACAAAAAAACTTTATTTTTAAATATCGATACATAACGCGTTTTCGGCAAACAGACCTTTTCAGTGCAATAATACAGTATCGATATTTAAAAATAAAGTGTTTTTGTGTCAAAAGTTTTTAAAATTAAATACGTAAAACAACACTGAAGAAAAACTTTTTTTCTTGAAAATAACAATTTTATGTGAATTTTAGCCATTCAAGAAGATTCGTTTTTTTTTTGCATCTAATTTTTTTATTCATAAGCTTGATTTTTCTACAATTTCTTCTTGTTTTTTTTTTTTTCGAAAAATGATGATTTTTAGCATTAACCTCAAGGTTTGACATTTTTCTCGAATCTCATTTTATTTTTAGTTTTCTTAGAGATTACCTCAAAATTTGAAATATCCTGAATTTTGCTTCTCTTTTTCCTTTAGATTCAGCTTAAAGTTCGCGTTTTTTTTTTCGAATCTCAATTTATTTTTAGTTTTTCAAAGATTACCTTCAAGTTTAAAGACTTTCTGATTTTTTTTTCCATGAAGTCAGCTGGAAGTTCAAAATTTTTCTCGAATCTTGTTTTATTTTTATATTTAAAGTGCTTATTTTGTCAAAGTGTCTTAACAACATAAATAATTTTTACAAAATGATTTAAAATTTATTTTAAAGTATTTTACAGTTGGTAAACGGACTCTTGTTTCACACGATTATTTTCTCGTTGCTAACTGGAAGAGTTATCTTTAAGTAATTTAAGGTAGTGCAAAATAGACCTGTTTTTGATTTCATAACAAACACTTAATTTGATTTTATTTCAAAACGTCTCGCTGCCTAAAGTATAACGTATTCGTGATTCAATACCGAATATAAGGAACGGAAAGATGAGATCCGCGTTGTTGCCGAATGCACGGATCTCATCTGTTTCGAAACGTAACACTTAGATATACTCTGGTAGAGCGCCCTCTGCAAAACAAACCTCGAACTGACTTCGTATATGTTGGCCGAAAAAGTGGAAAGATGAGATCCGGGCAAAAATTGGGCAATGCATTCCTGATGGTATCCTGATGTCAAAAAACTCGATATACACGCTAAGAAAGGTGAGATCCGAAATCGGATCTCACCTTTCCAAAACGGAGCTCACCTTTCCACGAAATGTATATTTTGGATCTCACCTTTCGGAAATATAAATCTATATATATATATTGATGCTAAAGTACCCTTATACAGCCAAATTGACGAAGATACCTAATTATAAACTTATGAAAAGTAACTATTTCCTCCGTCCCCCGCCCATCTTTCTCCTCCAACACCTGCATCATCCCCATTCCATAAGCAGTCCTCGCCATTCCAAAGATATTCACTTTCCTCGCTCTCTCGAAATTTTTCTTAAAATGCCCAGTGAAGTAAGGATTGGGCATATTTCTTCTGAATCCTGAAGGGCTTACATTAAGCTCATAGTATGCATATGACCCATTAACCAATCATTTTTATTCTTTTTTGAAAATATGCTACAAAATATTTTTCATTTCCAAAAAAAAAAAATTCCTGATCCAAATTTTGAAAAAATTAGAGATGAAAATTTGTTTGTGGAGGTTAAATTACGTATTTTTGAAAGAGTTGACCTCATTTTGGTGTATGTATAGAACAGAAATTTTTTTCCATATTTTTCAAATGTCATTTAACAACTGCTTCTCCCTCGTCCCCCCCCACATTTTCGAAAAAGAATAAAATTTAATCCATTCTGCCGCTTCACCTTCTTCAATCTTCATAATATTGGAATAAGCCGCCATTTAAAATCAGGTCAAAGTCAAGGGCTTGGAAAAATATTTTAGATGCATAAAAACATGAATTTCACTCCCCCTCCCCTTCCTCGTCGTACCTGCATCTTCAGCTAGAGTACACGCAACCCAGCTCGTAAAAAAAATTACAGTGTTATTTTTATTTAATAATTATTTTGATTCAAGAAATTTTTTTCGATACTTTTTTTATGGTAAAAAATTATTCTTCCCCCTCCCCCTTGTCAGTAATTTTGCAAGGTCCTTCAAGTTACGTAGAAGTCTTGTAAATCGGAAAAGTCCTGTAAAAGTATTCCATTTGGCTCCAGGGTCCTGCATTTCGTATGAAAAAAAAGATTTTTAATACTCCTTTCCTCCCTCTTTCCACTCCTCAAAAAAAGGCAAAAATGATAGATTTCATTGAATTTACCTCGTTTAAGTATCTAGTTATTCGTGTTCTTAGAAACGTACATATACGACTTTTCAGGTCATTTATTTTTTTGAGGAGGGAAATAAAATTTAGGATATAGCTTCATAAAAATCCAAATTTCGTTGAACATTTTGTACGTGACCTCGAGTAATTCGTGCTCTAGTTTATAATAGCTTCGAAAACATTAGGATCTCGAAGATTTAATATTTTACCGAATTAATTCACCTCCGTCCATCATACGACAAAAACCAGCGAGACTGTAATAGCTCACGTTGTTATTGAAATCTCAGCTAAAAAGGTACCCTCTGCGTTTTGTAATTCAACATTCGTAGTACTCCCCCGCAGATGCTCGTTTCGGGTACAATCGATATTAACGAACCGTCGAGCTTAATCTCCCCCGCTTGTTTTCGTTTAAACGATGAATGAAAAGTTTCTCGCGTAACGTCATCCCGGTTCGTTTGAGATTCAATGACGTCATCGCGTACCCTTCGCGTTCACGCTGTGTTTTCAAGTTCAAGTACGTCTCTTCACCCCTGCATTGGCGAAATACGTTTCGAAGTTTTTGTTATTTCCAAGTTTGCAGAAGCGACGCGTATTAGGGCGTAGAAATATTTACTTTGGTGGCGAATTCGGGGCTCGTTTGTTTTCGTAATTTATCGATTATGAAAACGGCGACGTTTTAGGGAAATTGTTTTCGTTGGGATTTCGTAGGATGCGAAAAATACTCTTACCGTGATTACAGAAGCTTTCGAGGGAAAAAGTCCTTATGTTGTCGGACGAAAATGAAAACAATTTTATCAATCAATTCGTATAATTTTATTTGTTTAGAAAAATTATATTGGCAAAACATCGTCTCGGAAAAATATCTAATTAAAATTATCAATTTATGTACCTTTTTGTGCTCGTGGAAAAATACAGCTTCGAAGTATTTCATCGAAATGTATAAAATCTGCCCATCGGTTTATTGAGAGCTTCGACGTTGGTGTCATTGCTTCGACAAGTTCTCCAACAGACGTAACTTTTCGGAAATTTCCAACGTTATGTCGAATTCGTATTTACGTTTATAACCCAGCTCTTCCATACGTTTTAAAAAGTCAATACGTTCTTGTATAGCTTGCATTACTGCGCACGTGATAAAAAAAAACAACACTTGAACTCGCACTATGTAAAGGTAATAAATTTCGAAAAAAATTCGCTACTTCGAATGAGTGTAAAACGTTTTTTCGAAAAAAAAAAAAAAAAAAAAAAACGTTGCCAAGACGCAATTTTTCTACTCAAATACGATATGACGATACTCACGTTCCTGTATACGTTGGCTTTTCGAAAACTGATCTGGAATAGGAGTTCTTGGAACCTGCGAGTCTGTATCATCTTCTATGAATTCTTCGATACCGGAGAAAATATTCTGTAGTTTCTCTATCTCTTTTTCTCTATCCACTAAAGAAGGAAAACGTCACGTAGCCCTAGTAAGTGGCCTTTACTTTGTAATAAATTTATGTATTCTTTATTTCCCAATTATTTATTTCATTATGGGACTGCAGATTGAGTGTACAAACGAATTAATGATTAAAATGAATTAGGGTAAATAAATTACATGTATTATAATAAAATAGAATAAATGTAATATATGTACATATTGAATTGGTAATCAATAAATTAAAAATAATTAATTGATAATGATAAATTAATATTCCAAATGAATGAATCAAAAACATGAATAATAAATGAAGCAAATTTTAAAAATATATATTAATTCATTAAATAAAAGAAATTATATAATTAATTTAATTGATTCATTTTTTTAATGTTTTGATGTATTACATTTTTTATTTTATTATTTAATAATTAATCCATTTAATACATTTCTTTATTTTATACCTTTCGTTTTGCCTATCTAATTTGCTTTATTAAATGAATTAATTTGTTATAATCCATGTTTTAATCTCTTTAATTTGATTAATTATTCAATATATTTATTTTATTTCATTTATCTAATTTATTTTTGCTGACTTATTCATTAATTTATTAATTTCTTTATTTATTTATCCGATTTACTTTATTTATTTATTTATTTAATTAATTAATTCATTCATTCATTCATTTAATTCAATTATTAATTTGTTCTGTATGTTCAATTTATTAATTAATTTTATTATTCTGTCTGTTCTGTTCTGTTCTATTCTATTCCATTCTATTCTATTCTTTTCTATTCTATTCTATTCTATTCTATTCTATTCTGTTCTGTTCTGATGTATTCTACTCTATTCTATTCTATTCTATTCTATTCTATTCTCTTTTGTTCCATTCTATTCTATTCTATTCTATTTTGTTCTGTTCTGTTCTATTCTATTCTATTCTATTCTATTTATCTAATTTATTTTTGCTGACTTATTCATTAATTTATTAATTTTTTTTTTTATTCATCCGATTTACTTTATTTATTTATTTATTTCATTAATTAATTAATTCATTTATTTATTTCAATTATTAATTTGTTCTCTATGTTCAATTTATTAATTAATTTTATTATTCTATCTGTTCTGTTCTGTTCTGTTCTATTCTATTCTATTCCATTCTATTCTATTCTATTCTATTCTGTTCTATTCTATTCTATTCTATTCTATTTTATTCTGTTCTATTCTATTCTATTTTCTTCTGTTCTGTTCTATTCTATTCTATTCTATTTATCTAATTTATTTTCCTGATTTAGTTAAATTATTTCATTAATTTATTTATTTATTCAATCCACCTATCTCCGTTATGAATTCTTCTATAATTATATATGTATATTAGATTTATTCATTTAAACTCAACTTAGCATGAAACGACGATTTTTAGATGTTTACCTATCGTGGCAAAGAAATTAAACCTATTAGCGAGATTTTTTCATTGGAACTTATTTTTCTGACCAACGATGCACATTGATGAAAACTTTGTAAGAACCAAAGTTATTGAGCATAAAATTCCTCACGACCAAATTGCTGTTTATTTTTCTCTAAAATCCGCCATTCACGAAATACTAGAGAAAACCGTAAAAAGTTGGAACTTCAGAAGCTCAGTTTTTAGAGTGCAGACCACCTCAAAATTACTTATCTTCTATACATATTCTGTTTTAAAAATTGTATGTTACTCTACTTAGCCCTCAAATTTGGAGTTGATCCGTTCATTTTAACTCAAATTATTGTGGATCATCCATTTTGGACGAACGTGAATAGTACTAAATTTGAACCAGTTGTGAGATTTTTTAGTTGAAATTTATGTTCTCAAAAAACTATATGAATTTTTATGAAAAATTTGTAATAATTAAATTTATAAAGCATAAAAATTTCATTGACGATTTGCATATCAGTTTTCCTGGATTCATGATAGAACACAAAAACTTTGAACTTCAAAAGCTCAACTTCCAGCGCACGAATTGACTCTAAATACTGATTACTTTTTAAGCTCATCACATTCCATCAATGCTCCAATTTTCGAGTTGATTGTTTTACTTTTACTCGAGCTGTCATCAGACATAAAAATTTGGTCGTTAAAACTTGAAAGCTGAAGAGCTCGATTTTTTATGAATAAACTGACTCCAAAAACTAATCAGTTTTGAAACTCAGCTCACTCTACGCATGCTCTATTCCAGTATAATCCACTAGATGCGAGGTTCATTATTGCCTTAGAAAACTAAGATCGATGTATGGTGTTTACTTTAGAGACCAATGAAACCGTCGAAGTTTCCAGTTTTACTTTTTAATACTATGTATGTCTATGTGAGATGTTGAAAGAAGAAGAAGAAGGGAAGAAAACAAAATTCGAGACACAATGTATAAAGTATGTATATTACTTGACCCAATAATACGATCAAGGTTATTAGGTGGGAAGGGCCTCTAACTTATTTGTCGGTCGCGTTATTAGTAAATAAATCTCGACGCTCGAATCAAAGGTTATTTTTCTGACAGCTTCGTCCCTTCCAGGCATCGGGGAACTTGAGTTTGGGCTCGCCTGTTAAATAGCCTACGGTCGGAGGACCCTTTAAACTTACATAAATTTGTATCGCTGCGATGAAATGAAACTCGACCGTTTCAAGGTTTTAGATTGTATATGTACTTACTGGTCGCTCGAATTGGGATGAATTGGTCGACGTCGTAAGATCCGAGTTCAATTATGGCAGTTTTCGGGCGTTTTTTGGCTCTCTTAGAAGCATAGGATACAGTGACAAGTGTGCTGGGGTGGTACGCGGCGGTGATCTTGTTTAGGTTAATCGTCGTTCCATGTTCCAGATGATTAAGGATAACGTTGCGTTGTTTGTGTGGTAAATTAACTGAGCTCATGAGATCTGTAAATATGCGTGCAATAGTACGTTGATATTAAGGCTCGTATTACCTATCTGAAGAAGCAACATTATCGAGAAAGTGCGAGCACGATGTTTTGAAAAAATAATGTAATGTTGATGAATTGTCGGTGGTAGATTATTAGAATAGCCGGTTCGCTTAGCATCAAACAAAGGAAATAGAAACATTGTGTTTCCTAACGTAACCAGAAAAATGGTTATGTTTAATGTTTTTAAAATATTGTGAGGTTTTCCGTTGGTTGGTAATAATAAATAAACGAATACGAATGAGAAACCAACTAGTAAGAGAACCGGTAACATTTTATGAACCTACGACATAACTGTTTTCTGGATTCGTTCGAAAATTTATGATGCGTCTTTTATGTTAATTAATAAACCTAGCATTAATGCAGTATTAATCAAATGTTAATTCTATATTAATGAAATATTGTTACAATGCAACATTGTTGAAATGTCCATACAACATATTGAATTGTTGATGCAACGTTGTTGATAACTTAAAATGTTGATAACATTGTTGAAAACTGGAAATGTTGATTCAACATTTTTGAAATGCCAGTGCAACAATGTTGAAATGTCGATGAAACATTGTTAAAATGTCTATACAACATACTGAATTGTTGAAAACGAACAACATTTTTGAAATGTAGATGCAACAATGTTGAAATGTCGACGCAGTCTCGTTATAATGTCAATGTAAAATTATTGAAATGTTAATACAACAATGTTGAAATGCCGATGCATTGAAACATTGCTAAAACTTCCATACAACATATTGATAATTGAAAATTAGAAATGTCGATGCAACAATGTTGAAATGTTGATTATAACATTGTTGTAATGTCGATTATAATATTGTTGTAATGTTGTTGCAAAATTATTGAAATTTTGATGAAACATTGCTGAAACGTCCGTACAACATTCTGAATTGTTGAAAACTAACTACATTTTTGAAATGTAGATGCAACAATGTTGAAATGTCGGCGCAATCTCGTTATAATGTCAATGTAAAATTGCTGAAATGTTAATGCAACAATATTGAAATGCCGATGCATTGAAACATTGCTAAAACTTCGATACAACATATTGATAATTGAAAATTAGAAATGTCGATGCAACAATGTTGAAATGTCGATTATAACATTGTTGTAATGTCGATTATAATATTGTTGTAATGTTGTTGCAAAATTATTGAAATTTTGATGAAACATTGCTGAAACGTCCGTACAACATTCTGAATTGTTGAAAACTAACAACATTTTTGAAATGTAGATGCAACAATGTTGAAATGTCGGCGCAATCTCGTTATAATGTCAATGTAAAATTGCTGAAATGTTAATGCAACAATATTGAAATGCCGATGCATTGAAACATTGCTAAAACTTCCATACAACATATTGATAATTGAAAATTAGAAATGTCGATGCAACAATGTTGAAATGTCGATTATAACATTGTTGTAATGTCGATTATAATATTGTTGTAATGTTGTTGCAAAATTATTGAAATTTTGATGAAACATTGCTGAAACGTCCGTACAACATTCTGAATTGTTGAAAACTAACAACATTTTTGAAATGTAGATGCAACAATGTTGAAATGTCGGCGCAATCTCGTTATAATGTCAATGTAAAATTGCTGAAATGTTAATGCAACAATATTGAAATGCCGATGCATTGAAACATTGCTAAAACTTCCATACAACATATTGATAATTGAAAATTAGAAATGTCGATGCAACAATGTTGAAATGTCGATTATAACATTGTTGTAATGTCGATTATAATATTGTTGTAATGTTGTTGCAAAATTATTGAAATTTTGATGAAACATTGCTGAAACGTCCGTACAACATTCTGAATTGTTGAAAACTAACAACATTTTTGAAATGTAGATGCAACAATGTTGAAATGTCGGCGCAATCTCGTTATAATGTCAATGTAAAATTGCTGAAATGTTAATGCAACAATATTGAAATGCCGATGCATTGAAACATTGCTAAAACTTCCTTACAACATATTGATAATTGAAAATTAGAAATGTTGATTCAACAATGTTGAAATGTAGATGCAACAATGTTGAAATGTTGACGCAATCTCGTCATAATGTCAATGTAAAATTGCTGAAATGTTAATGCAACAATATTGAAATGCCGATGCATTGACACGTTGCTAAAACTTCCTTACAACATATTGATAATTGAAAATTAGAAATGTTGATGCAACAATGTTGAAATGTCGATGCAGCAATGTTGAAATGTCGATGCAACAATGTTGAAATGTCGATTATAACATTGTTGTAATGTTGTTGCAAAATTATTGAAATTTTGATGAAACATTGCTGAAACATCCGTACAACATGCTAAATTATCGATGCAAAATTTTTGAAATGCTGATGCAATATAATTTCAATATTGTCGCATCTAATAGAATTGAAATATTGAAGATTTTGAATCACAATGAAGATGAGGTATTCGTTCGCGAACGATTCATGGTTAAAGTGTTCGTATTTGTTGGAGGATCGCTATGAGCAGAAATTGTTTGCTAACGATTCATATGTTTAACTGGATTTTGAAGCATATTGAATGTGAGGTCGCATATTTTGACATAAAATGCCTTTTGGAGTACGTTAGTGTTGTAGAAAAATAATTCGATTTGTGTCACATTTTTCTCAAATTGCCATTTTACCGCCATAACTTGGAAACTTGATGCATTGACTTGCAATTTCGAGGAATCGTGAAGTGAGTATTATAACCTTCATGATTTGGGTGCAAGGGGTTTGCGGGGGGTATGTTTTCAAATTTTACGTTTTTCGTTTTTTTATTCATTCAGAATGGCGGTTAATTCAAGTTTTGGCAGGGAACGGATAGATTGCTCAAAATGTTTTTCAGCTTCCCAAGTGCATTCGAAGAGGGCTGTTTCTTTAATCTTCCATATCTCCTCACCATATCAAGCCAGAAACGTCAAGCTTTATATGTGAAGTTAAGTTGGGACCAGAATGTTACGCGTTGAATTTGGGTCAAAATGAATTCAAAATGGCGAATTGTCAAAATTAGAGAAAAGCTTGAGGCGGCTCGAGTAGCCAAAAATGTGATTTATATGGATTCATATGTATATGAGCGATATGAAGAGGTATACTATATCCGAAATTCACCTTCACACATATTGTTGGAGAGGAGGAGGAAGGGGTATCTTCGTCAAAAATGTAGGTAGGGGGAACACGAGAGATAGAAATTTTTTTTTGATGTCATGTAATAAAATGAGCCCAAGTAACTAAACTATTTTGATTTCAGCTTCTTAAATGAATTTGGAGAGGAGTTGAAGCAAATAACGACTTTTGAAGAGGAAATTACTAAAAGTAGTTTCATAAATCTTCCATATCTCCTCACCAAATGGACCTAGAGAGGTCAACATTTGTATATAGTGTTAGTTGGGTACCAAAATATTATCTCTTCAATTTGGGTCAAAATGGATCCAAAATGGTGGCTCGTCAAAATTTGAGTACTACTTGAGGAGACTCAGATTGTTAGAATTCAAGAAATATGGACTCATATGATTATTGCTGGGAAAAAATAATACATTTTTTCTAAATTCAACTTCTCAAGTGGTTTTGGAAGGGATAGAGTAGGGGTTTTCAGACTTAGTATTGGGTGTAGCCTATATGAAGAGTTTAACGAGGTTATTTGCAAACCTGATTGAACTCCAGTTGAAAACTCACCTCCAGTAATGCTGCATGGTTGCTTACGTTTTTTTTGTTCGATTGATGGCTTTAATTTTTCGAAGAGATATTCAATGTCGGAATTCTTTCTACCCTGGAATGAATTTTTCATTCTAATTTTTGTTTTATTTGCAATTTTTTGGTAGCATCATTGATCAAAAAAGTATAATTTATTTCCTACTATCTGAAAATTTGTATGCCTGTTCTTCTTATGATGATTTACTTCAGAAAATGTTTGTTTTAATAAAAGTGAAAAAATAAATCAGCCCACATCTACCTAACTACCTCTGTGAACTTAAAATGAAATAATTTCGTGAAAATTGTGTGGTGTTGTTGGGATAATACCAGTTTTACATCATTTTATAAAATAATGTTCTATCAACATAATTATCTATTATGTTCCATAAACATTCAGGTAATGGTGCCTCATTAATTATCAGTGTAGTACTCAGAGTAAATGTTTTATCAGTATTGTATCGACAATTCTCAGTGTTGTATCAACATTAAAAAAATATGGGCTGGTCTCAAATCAGACTGAACGTTAATGCGATACTGAAATGTAGGATAATAATTGAGCTACTAAATTCGGCGAATAACTAGTTCACTACCTATAGCGAAGCATTGACATATGGAACCAAATTTACCTTGCACCAGTGTCTTGGTCTGTCTGCTATATCGTGTTCGTTTCGCGTTAGAATTCATTTTCATATTGAGCGAGAATTTTATCTGGATGAAACGAGTTTGCCGAAGGATTCGAATTTTGATAATTTTTCCTTTATATTCGCGACCTAAAATAACAAAATGGAAATTTAAGTTTAAAAATAGAAGCACACCAGTTCCCATAGCAACGAAAAAACGTGTTCGAATGGGATGTCGCGTCGGCAATACATCGTGTCAGCGCGCAGCGGGAAAAACTTGGCGTCGTTGATTTGGGCGTCACGTATACCAGCAATATGTACTAAATACGATTGTGGTCGAAAAGCAACATGCGAAATTTCTCGTTGTTCTTTCAAAATGCAACTATAAGGATACATATTACGTAGCGTACGAAAATGGCGTCTGGAAATCTCGTGTAAATTGCAAATGTACTCGAGAACGAAGACGGTTTTCAACATTGGAAGAATAAGTCGTTTCGTATATCCGTGTTCAACCTTCAAAATATTCGTTCGGACGCCCAAGTAAATTTCGAACCGCTAAGACTCGATTTTATTTAGAATGTAAATTTTTATCTGGCTAAACGATTCGAAAAATTCGACCAGACGGTTACGTAAACCAGCTCAGCGTGTTGTAAGAAAATGGTCGCGATAAATGATAAATCCAGTTTGGCGTGACCTTAAACTTGTAGTATAAGGTATTCGCACATGGTACCTTTTCTTTTGAACGCTCTCATCCGGGTGAATATGCAGCTTTACATCGCGATTATTGTAGTCGTAATACGATAGATCCGTAAACGCTAACGATTGTAATTTGTACTTATCACGGCATATACGTACGAGAAAAAAAAATTTTGATTTATTCGATCCTCTTACGTGGTTGTTTACTACAGCGCTAGCGTACGCTGCATGATGGATTTTTAGTACGTCATAAAATGTACGATTAATTTCACACTGTACGTGTGAAAGTTTTATTAACACTCCATTCGGCTTTAGCGGTCATGAAAGGTGGTAATGTGCGCATCAATATTATACCGTATGTTTGCATTAACGAAGCTGATGCGGTTTACTCGGAATTATCGTCGCTTGAGAGGTAGTATTTTTGACGGTACGAGTGTGCAAAGCACTTGTGAATTTTTTTGAGTCGTATTATCGAATTTGCAATGTTTTAGAATGTCGTTGAAAAGAGTGGATCTTCAAAAACCAAATAAGTTAATTTTGTGAGTATGGTATGAAAGGGAACCATAGGCAAGTTTTCCAATCGCCGACTTTCTGAGTGGGTCAGGAAACAGTCACGTGATTTAAATTCCTTGAATAAATAAACAATATATAAAAATTGATGAAATTAAGAAAAAACACGTAAGCAGCCATGCCGCGTTACTAGAGCTGAATTTCTAATTGGAGCTTGCATGACAACGCGGTAAATAATATTCGACCTTTCATGTACCCTCACCACATTTTGAAGGTATTATATCCTTCTTTCTCCCCTACAATATTTTCTGTGAAGGTGAATTTACATTTTTATCTACTTGAGGCTCCTCAAGCTCTACTCAAATTTTAATGATTCGTGATTTTGGATCAATTTTGGCCCAAATTCAAAAGGTCATATTGTGGTCACCAACTAACCTCACATACAGAGTTTGACCTTTCTAGCTTGATTTGGTGAGGAGATATGGAAGTTTCTAGAAATTTCATAATTCAAAACTTCTTCAAAAAGCCTTTTTTTGCTCTAACTTCCCTCCAAATGCACTTGAGAAGCTAAAATTTGGGTATGTTGGCATCTGTGGCTTACTCTTTCATATTATATCAAAAACCAAAATTATGAGTTATTTGCCCTTTCTCCAGCCTCCCTCAAAATTTGAGTTATCCGCCATTTTTAGATGCATTGAAAAAACAAGAAATGTATTTTTTTGCATTTTTAAGAGAAGTTCTTCCCCAAATTTTGAGCGAATTTTATGAATTCCCGGCGGTACTACCCGTGCGGCCAATAAGGTAGACATTTGCCAGGTGATTACAGTTGATCGGAAACGCAAAAATTTGAAGACTCTACTCTCCCCCGCCCCACTTCCAAAATTAGGTAGCTCATAATAGCTATCTTTTTAATAAAAACACAACTAAAAAATTAATTGAAGAAAATGCTAAAACATTGGAGCAAATTCAAATAAAAGAATATTGAAAAATAAAATGTGTACAATTGTACATTGTCTAAAAATTTTTTCAAAATCAAAAATTTCCTTGAATAAAAAAATACTCCAAGGCGAATAAACATTCAAAAAAATGCAAAAAATGCTCCAACAAAAAGTTTCAAAAATTTAGATATTTGATATTGAAAAAAAATCGAACAATTTTGTACTAATTCAATTCATGAAAAAAAAAAAATTAATATTTACTCAATTCAAATTTTTTTTGTTGTGTATTTCCCCTCCTCCCCTCCCCCAAGAAAAAATATTTTTTTATCTAACCAAGTTTGACTCTCGTTCTTTTATTCAGTTTAAATGAATCTGGACTACTCAAAGCTGACAATGAGTGTAAGCAGATTTATATTTTACGTTTGTAATGTCACCTTCACTTTCGACCCACCCCTCTCCCTTTCGCTGTCCCACGTTTTTCACACGACAAAACATAACCAAGATAAACATTGTTGTATTTTGTAATTTCGTTCGCGAACGAATCAATTCATGGGCCTAAAATTGCTTGATTCAAATATACATTTTTGTATTTTAAATCGTCGACGATTCATTTCTAAAATTTAGTCGTTCGTGAACGATTTCCCTTTTCAAGTTTTGTTTGCAAAAGTATCGGAATCCGATCAAATTATGCAATTTCGTTTTCTCATTCACCTTTGGTCGTTCGCGAACGATTCATTCTTTAAAGCATCCAATCTTTTGTGAACGAAGTATGTCATTGCTGTTGTATTTAATGAAATTTTTGCATATTTTAAAATAAAATCTATGTTATCGTTCACGAACGATTCATTTATAGAATTTTTCAAATAAGTTGATTCTTCTTTTGATTTTTTCGCGAACGATTCATGCAAATAAAATAATTCTTGTGTCGATTTTTTTGTTCGCAAGTGATTGATTTTTAGACTTTTCTGTGGTAATTGTTCGTAATCGAATGAAGTCGAGTTTAATTCTAACTTTATTTCGTTCTTCAGTATTTTTTGTTTGCGAACGATTCACCACTGTAATTAAGTCAATACCGTTTGCGAGGTATTAAATTTTATACTTCTTTTCACGAGAAAAGTGTTGGTATTAAGCCGCTTTAGATTATGTGATTCTTCAATCGATTTTTTTTTTCGTTCGTGAACGACTCATTTCTAGGATTTAGGTAACCTGTAATAACCAAGTTTCTCATGAAGAACTTTATTCAAAGGGAGAACTATCGAATGAGAAATATTTCAAATCGCTAGATTTTCAATTTCACGATTGTTTTTCGTCGTTCGCGAACGATTACTTTCTAGGATTCAGTTAACCTATAATAGCCAAGTTTCTCATCATGAATCTAATTTAAAGGGAAACTATCGAATGAGAAATACTTCGAAATTATCAGATTTTCGATTTCACGATTGTTTTTCATCGTTCGCGAACGATTCATTGCTCGACTTCAGATGTATTGTTCATGAACTACATATAATTTTGCGGTTTTAGGCGTAGAATATTTTTAGTCTTGAATGTATGGAGTTGTTCGAGAGCGATTTATTTTTAAAGTGTGAACATTCGTTCGCGAATGATTAAGTCTAACAATTTTTTTTTCTGTAATTATTTTATTTCATTCATATTTTGGATTCGGAAACTGCGGACTAAACGCTAGGCAGCGATTCGTGGATGGAGAATGTTTTAATGCTATAGTGGCCTCCAATCTCCAACCTGTTCACGTGTAGGGCCGAATGCATTTGAACAATACGGATAATCTGGTAAAATATTTTCATGCACTATGAGCAAATAGTATGTACTCGCATATGTATACGTGCTTGAACTGGCGCATATGTTGATTAATACGACCGTTATATGATGCAAATTTTTGATAAATACGCGTGTGTACTGTGTACTCATTATGGTAGTCCGGTAGAATCGTGCTCACATAGTATTCGGATTACTTAATCGATTTCGAGGTATGCAGTTGCCATATATGTTCGTCTTGCGTATGAATAAAGATGACCCACGATACAACGCAGCGTTCCCTTTCCACTGGATTTACGATTCACTTTTACTCGGCGTATAGTTTTTTTTTTTTGTACGTAATGTACTCAGATACGTGTACCGCATTTCGTAATGAAATCGACTGAAGTACACGACGTGGGGAAATGAAGTGGCGGCGGCGAATTCGTATAATAGGAGCTTATAAATACGATATAGTATTTCGAACTGGTATGTTCACGCGATACGGATACTTGGGAAGATGATTTTCACGTACATGTAGGATAGTCCAAGACGAACATACGAGAGATTACGTAACGCGCGACGAACGAGCGTATAATTATGACAGTTTTACGTCGCGTGCCCTTCTTTATAGGCGATTTACTGTAGTAGATCTGAAAATAGCCCGACCTCGCTATCGTTACTTTCCTCAACGAACAGCGAAAGGTCAAGGTTTCGTAATTCGTCGTACCTAACGATTGTCGCGAATGCACATGCATCATTTCGTCGAAATTCCATATCCAAAAATATGTAGTGTGGCTGCCATCCGCATTTCGAAAGGAAGAAAATTTTATGTTATAGAAGACCTCTCCTTGAGTATAAAAAATCGTGTTGTCGCCCTCCGCTGCGGTACTATTTTTGGGTGAGAAGGGGGATCATTGAGGTGGCGCTTTTTCACTTGCAATTATCTTGGCTACCATTGGTCATAACTTCATAAGTGAACTGTTTCCTTAGGTTACCGAAGAATAGGCAAAATACTAATCATTCACTATTCTTACTTCGCATTTAACAACTTGTCTTTCTTTTCCTTTTGACATCTTCCAAATACTTCTTGGACTCAGCCACTAGAAGCAATATGAAAAATTTGTAAGCTCTTGTGAGCCTCCATCTCTTCAATGGTGTAGAAGTTAACTCCCAGGATGACGTAGTTTTCAATTTGCTCTCGAAGCCATTCTTCAACTTTTATCACTGAAGCCATTTTCTTCCAACAGACCAGTTGCATATTTGGAAAAAATAGCTTGAATGTTCAACGAAATTTAAAAAAAAAAGTTCTTAAAAATTGAAAAAATTGATCCTTAATCGGACAATTTTACATATTAATATTAACTCATATTTTGTCAAACTTCATCATAAAAATTTTGCTTAACAGTTATAGAAAAAAAAAAAAAAGCTTATAACTTCAATGCAAAAGACTAAACGTTGCTCACTGTCAAGTTAGCCGCCATATTGTTTAAATGCCAAATTGTCGCCCCAAGTCCATTTTACCCCCACTCCACCTCCCCCAAAAAATGAAACATCAATAAATCATTTTATTTAAAAAAAAAAATGTAAGCAGCCATGCCGCATTACTAGAGCTGAATTTTCAACTAGGACTTGTTCAGGTTTATAAATAATATTGCTAACTTTTTCATGTCCATAGACCACGCCCAATACCAAGTTTGAAAACCCCTAGGTACCCGTATTCCTTCCAAAATCACTTAAGATGTTGAACTTGGAACAAGGGTAGTATTTCTTGTCATGAAATAATCATATGAATACGTACTTCTCAAATTATAACTATTTGAGGCTCCTCAAATTATCATAAAATTCTATCCCTTCTCCAGTTCCCCTCAAAATTTGAGTGATCCGCCATTTTGGATTTTCATCGAAAAAACAAAAGAGTAGTTTTGTCGCATTTTCAAGTAGAGTCTCTCACCAAGTTTTGAGCAAATTTCTTGGATATCCGCCGGGGCTACGCAGGGGTGGGGGAATATACGCTGGCACAAAAAATTGGACATTTGCCAGATTATTACAAATGGTCTGAAACGTAAAGATTTGAAGCCCCATTCTCCTCTGACCCTCCCTTCCCAAATCAAGTAGGCTGTAATAGTTACGGGTTTTAAGTCAGAAACTCAGCTAAAAACATTTGACTGAAATTACATAGCGGCTAGGTTGTACCTTATAATCAAGATTATTTAAAACATGAAATTATTGCTAATAAAACTGGAATAAATAAAATATAAAAATTCCAACTCGAGAATAATTTTCACTTTGACTTTTTGAAAAAAGTATTTTCATCTAAAAATTTGCGGCTCCTTGCCATGGCTTACTTGGCTTATAGGTTAATCCGACTCTAGTGTATATTTTTTTCGTACGATTCATACTTACGGTACCCTTGACCGCAAAATGCAAAAGATAATGAAAATGTGAAATTTTTTCACCTACGACCAATGGTAGCCAAGATAATTGCAATGTAAAAAGTATCATTTCCTCGAGCCCTCTCCCTCCCCCCCCCCCACCACCAAAAAACGTAAGCAGCCAAGGAAGCTAAAATCAAAATACGTTTGTCACTTGGGCTCATTTTATCATATGACACAGCAATAAAAAATTTTCGACCCCTCCTGTACCCCCACCACTATTTTAGGTTGATAACCCCACCTTCCCCCCTCCAACATCATGTATGGAAGTGAATTCGGGATATAGTATACATCTTATCCCTAATAACCATATGAATTCATATTAATTACATTTTTACCAACTTGACGCTCCTCAAACTCTACTCAAATTTTGATAATCAACCATTTTGGATCCATTTTGATCCAAATTCAAGAGACCATATTGTGGTCACCAACTAACCTCACACACAAAATTTGACTTCTTTAACTTGATTTGGTGGGGAGATATGGAAGATTCAAGAAATTTCATGACTCAAAACTTCCTCAAAAAGCCGTTTTTTGATCTAACTCCTCTCAATATGCACTTAGAAAGCTGAAATTTAGATATGTTGGTATCCGTGACTCACTCTTTCATATGAAATCAAAAACGAAAAATTTGAGCTATTTGCCCCTTCTCCAGCTTCCCTCAAAATTTGAGTGATCCACCATTTCGAAAATTTTCGATAAAATAAAAAATTAATTTTTTTTGAATTTTCAAGAAGAGTTCCTCACCGAATTTTGAGCGAATTTTATCCCCACCCGCCTGCGCAAGGCGAGTGACACAAAAAACGAAATTTCCTCAAAAACAGGTTTTTGCTCTAACTCTCCTCAAAATGCATTTAGGAAGCTGAAATTTGGGTATGTTGGTGTCCGTGACTCACTTTTTTCATATGAAATCAAAAACGATAAATTTGGGCTATTTGCCTCTTCTCCAGCCCCCCTCAAAATTTGAGTAATGCGCCATTTTGAAATTTATCGAAAAAACAAAAAAGGTTGTTCTGCGCATTTTCAAGAAGAGTCTCTCACCAAATTTTGAGCGAATTTTATAAATACTCGCTGGCGCTACGCGTGCGGGGAAAAAATATATATACCAAAAAGTTGGACATTTGTCAGATGATTACAAATGGTCTGAAACGCTAAGATTTGAAGACGCCACCCTCCCCCGACCTTCCCTTCCCAAATCAGGTAGGCTGTGATAGATGTCGTTTTTTAGTTAAAAACTCAACTAAAAAGTACCTCAGCGGAAGGTGACAACATGAACTTCTATACTCACGAAAGGATCCTCTACGAGATTCAAAAATATAATTTTTGCTGCAAATGTCGACGGTACCCACGTCAGTTCCCGTACTACGTGGTATACCGAAATATATGCCGTTTTCCCGTTAAATTCACGTCCTCGTTCCATTTAATACGGCGGCCGGCGCCATCAATTTGCTAGCGAAAATGTGCATCTTCGAGGCGCCGAATATCTTGCTCTGTCGATGACGCGTATTCGTCGAGCTTTCCTATCAAAACGTCAACCGTTACGTGAGCTTATAAAAAGATTCGAATCAGTTTTTTTCCTCCCAAAACGAAGTAGGCCGACGGCGGCGACGTTCGATCGTTTATGTAGTTTCGAGCTTTCCATAAGCTCGTATTTTTGAAAGCTTTCGGTTTTTTTATTTTCTTTGTTTCTCCGAAATCTATTAAGGAAACATAAATAGCGCGAATAACGTAAAAGGAAAAATGTTTATTACGCCATACGTTATACAAGCTTATCACACATATCCATATAGCCGGGTAGGAGAAGAATACGGTCATCCGTTGATTCTAATTGATTTTATATTCGCCTCGAAAATGGCCAACTACAAAGCTTTCAGTCGGCGATCGTTAACCTTGAGCTTGTTTAAGGGCACTTAACGCTAAAAGCAGCATTTTATCAGTAATTAAAGCGCTTAAATTTCACGATTAATAGCGAACGCGTACAAATGCTGACGTGCGGTCGTCGCGTCATATCGCGATAGAAGCACTCGAGCAGACGGGGTCGCCGCGATTACGCGTGTAATCAATCACCTTGCGCTGCTAAATTAGGGGAAAATTGAGAACTCGAAACGATGTTGGTAGGTTGCGCATGCGTAACATGCGAATAATTTAGGCAGTAAAGTGAACCGGTGTAAAATATGGTGTACGCGGGTGTGATTCGACCACATTTTAGCTGGATTTTTAATAAAAACCATAATTATTATACCATTACTAATTTAGAAAGAAAAAGAGGAAATCAAGGGGGGAGAGGGGGGTCTTTATACGTAATCATATATGGCAAGTTTCCTTAATTTTTATATTCACACGTATAATATATTATTTTAACTTATTCCTAGCCCAAAAGGGTGTGACTGAAAATGACTCAAAATAAAACTTTTCATCATGAAAAAATTATTTCAACCGGTCGCAACTTGAGCTTAAAATTACCAAAAATTTGAAATTTTCCAAAAAAAAAACAATTTTATAATAATTTTTTTTTTTCAAAATAATGTTATATTTTGTGTCTTGAAGACTTTAAAAAAATTCATGGAACATTTATTCCAAAATAGTGGAAAGTGGAAATTTTTTTATGCTATTGATAGTCTATTTTCAAAAATGATTAAAAAATCGAGAATTACCCAAAAAAGTATACTATTGTAATACGAAAATGCACATAATGGAAAGCGAACATTTTATAGCATATGTTTTTCTTGTATATTTTTGAAAAAATAATTATGTTGGTTCCTTCACGTAATGTTATATACAGCCATTTGCATACTGTGAAATGTAAATAATTAGATACTTGGTCAGTAAATTTATATTTTTAGAACCACTGAAAAATTAAATTAGGCTAAAAATTATCTTTCAAGTTCCAAGGTACTGAGATTAGCTCTGTAATGGACATTTAATTCTCAGTTTATTAGTTTGTTTATTACTTGTAAACATATTTATAATTAACACCTGCACATTTGAAAAATTAATGAAAACCGCTAAATCAATTCCTATTTTCATGAAGAAATTGTAAAACTGAGATAATTTCACTTGCATAATTCTAATCAGCAGGATTTACATAATCTAAGTGTGCGGTACTGATGCGGGATTCATTTTTTCTTCTATATATCTTCGTATTTCGGGGGGGGGGGAGAATTCCATATAGCATCTTTGCGAACGTAGCTCGTCAACAAATTATTGTTTACTAATGTGTGTTTCAGAAGCTCCCCCTGCCAAAATTAAAAGGAAAAAAAATACAGAAATTTTGGTTTTTCTTTATCCCCTCTCCCAAATATGATCGAAAACCGTTGAAAATCTACGTGAATTTTTGGGTCAATACAATGCAAATAATGTGTTATTTATTTCTGAGAAAAAGTGAAATTTAACGATTTTTAATTTTATGATGTCACTTTTGAGTGAAATTTGAGGGGTAAGGGTGTTCCAGAAATGAAAAATGGTAAGTACATAAAAAAATCGATTTATTCTCTAAAATCCATTTATCAAAAAAAGAATGCAATTTCGAAATTTAGAAGAACTCTATTCAAAATGTTGACCCTCTTCGCCTCCATTTTGGGGTTGGGGCTTGGACCTTCTTCTCGTTAATTCGAACGGGAATCCAAAATTTTATCGAAATCGGACCGGTAGTTTAGGCTGTGAAAAGTCACAAAGAAAAAACTCAAACCATACAGATTCATTATATTAAGATTAAGATAATACAGAGCCTCTCAATGATATAAAAAATTTTTAGACATTAATGTTTTAGAAAAAATCAATCCGTATATTTTTTTAGGCCTCTAATACACAATATACAGCATTTAAATGTAGAAGAAAATGTTCATTGAAAAATTATTGTTTTTAATTTTTTTTTTTTTAATTGAAAATTTCAAAGGACCTTTTCTAACAAGATAGTGAAAAAGGCCTATGATCCAAATTTGTTCAAAACTGTCCCAAAATGTTGTTTTAGATGCAAAAGCATCTGAAAAAAATTGACCTATCCCCACCCCCTCCCCTTCTACATAGCTCCCTATGCTGAAAATTCAAAACTCTGTATTTTCGGATAGAGTGTATGAAATATTTTGAAATATTTAGATTTTAAGACCTATATTATAGAAGTATGTATGTGTGAGAATTTTTTTTTAAATCGATTCAATTTTTTTAAACATATATTAAGAATTGCCTAGGTTGAAAATCCAGGTGAAAATGGCATTGTCAGATTTAACATCTCAAATTGCAACTCTCAAGTGTTGGACGTTTTCCTCAACCCCTTTTTTTTGGAGCAATGACGTATTTAAGGGAGGGAGGATTCAGGGAGTCTGCACCCCACTTGGCAACTTCAGTTTTTTTTTTAATGTACCAGTAAGCTCTTTGCAAAGTTAATGAAAATACAAAGATGAGATAATTTGTTTTTAGCTGAGCTCCCTCTCCTTTTTACCTCTCTGCCCTATTGCCTACACTAAATTTTTTTCAGTTTAGACCCCCCCCCCCCCTATTTTATCTTGGATACGCCACTGTTTTGGAGGGTGTCAAAATAGCGAAAATCGTGATTTTTTCGAAAATGGCACTATTTTAAGGACGCTAAGCCCCCCTCAAATAGTACGCCGGGGTTGAAAATTTGGTCAAAATCATATCGACTCGAAGTAAACAACGTATTTAAATTTTATAAAAATCGAAGCAGCCTTTTTTTTCAATCAACCCTAATGATGTATGCAGGAATAGCTCTAAGGGGGGGGTATGGGGGTTATGGAACCCTCCCCAAAATTAGAAGAAGTGAGGGAATGGTTAAAAAATGGAATATTCGCTGTTTGGATTTTTTTGTATTAAACTGATTATTTTAAATACAGTTTATGACATTAGGTAGGTACCTACTATTGTGTTTCCTCATTTTTTTTTTCAAAAAGAAAAAAAAACGGCAAATCGGTTTACATTTCGTTTTTCTTAGTCGGCAAATTTTGGTCTCGCATTTCCCCCCCCCCCCAAAAAAAAATTCAGTCTGTCACTGGATGTATATTAAGGCGGGGTAGAGCAAATGAAAAAAAATAATTTCTCTTCTCAAAACTTCATATAAATGACCCCCTCCTCCCCCCACCTCTTCTTTCCCAATCGGCTAGGCTGTAATAGCTTTCGTTTTTAATTAAAAACTCAACTGAAAAAGGAATTAAAAACCTATAGGAAGTTGGTTTATGGACTAATTTAATTTTAAGGATAGCTCGAGAGTTGCAACACGTACTCGCAGAAATTGTTTTAAAACTCAGTTCAGTCACACTGAGCAATGCACGAAATAGCGAATGCAATGACAACACAATTGAAAACCTAAAATTACCTAATAGCAACGAACATAAATTTCGAACGCACATGACGTACTCGCATGTACGACCGTATCTTCGAGTAATATTCGTACTACAGTGTAAACACGTAACGCCATTCAAGTTAGCATCGAAACGGTTGACGTTATTTTATTATCATGCGAAATAATAACTGGTATTTTTTATTCAAACGAACAATTTCACAATAATTAATCAACGTTAAAGAAAATTCGTCATCGAGGTTTTCGCGTATGATCTAATTTTGCATGATTTCAAGGTCTTGTATTGTGAATTGAAGGTATCGATCGAATGTTGAGATTTTTGAAAATTATTTCCCCTTTTAGTGCGGTATTGATACTCGTACTGACGACTATGATGTTGAGACGTCCTTGTAGTCGCACGTGCGCGTTATTTAGGAATTTTTTTTCACCTATATTTTCTCGCACCGATAAATACAACGAAGACAAATGGGTGTAGCGGTTTTCAAGGTGTAGCGTACGACGTACAAGTACGAAAAAATTTGATGCATACGTCGTCGGGATATGATAACCTTAAAATTTCAGAGGCTTTAGAATACACTTACGCCATCGATAAACCGTTGCCAAAACCAATTCTTTCACAATTCGGCTATTTTAATTATCCAAACGTCCGTGCAATCGGGTTATTGAACTACATCGACGATGATCGATGTTGGCATTTGCACTCGAGTAAATGATTCGAGCCAGGCTGCGAAAAAGGCAACACCGCAATCCATTAATTACGTCCCTCGAGCGTTCGCCGGTGGCGTAGGATTGCGAGTATAACGTTTCGTGTACCACGATGGGCGACTCATTGCCAAAAAATTACCATTCGTGTACTCCACACAACGTGCGGGTCATTTATATTCGCACGCGGCTAATGTCGGTTATTTTTCACCGACTCGGCCCAGTCACTAGCCGGAGCTGATGAGCATAGAACTCACCACTCAGCAAGTGGCATAGCATCGGATAATCCGTTCGCGGTGATTAATAACGATCGTACCGATGACAGCGGAGTTCGATAACCGATCGATGATTTAGACGACATGTGGCGACAATGTTGGACGCGACGGGATGTGACGAAGTACGGTTATTTGGTCGCGAACTCCGATTCTAATTCGACGATTGGATCACGCGAGTTGGTTCTTTTGTATGCTGCGTCGATGCCTTGATTGCTGCTTTCGACGAATTGACCGAATGGTTGAGGCCGCATTCTTTGCGTGATTGAGGTCTAATTGCCTCTTCCATGTACCTCCTGCAGGATCGTAAAAAAATGATTTAGATACGTGGAGTATTGCTCGGGGTTCCAATTCTATATCGAGATACTGAATTTTTGACCCACATGTTATAGAGGAATGGATCACCGTAACTATTGACGTGACGATGGAGTTCACTGGTGTCTAGGGATGTTTATTGTTGACGTCACAAATGACCTGATATCTATGGTCATTCCTAACTCTCGTCAAAGTTTCAGAATTTCTAGTGAGTCTGTAACGTAAATAAATACAACGTTATCAAAAAAAAAAAAGAACGAGAACGGAACGAAGAACGAACAAGATCGTATTTGTGAAGGATTGAAAGAACGAAGAACAGAACGAGAACAGTTGAAGTATTTTGAATAAGAACGAGTCAAGAACAAGAGCAAATGACTGGGTCTTTCCAGGAACGTGATCAGGAACAAGAATAGACATATGTTCGTTCCTACAACACTGATAAAAAGTACCTATTTTTGATACTGTGTATCAGATTTTTAGATATATCAGAGTATCATCAATCCAAAAATAATTTGAAGGATAAAAAATTTGAAAATTATCAATAAAAATAGACTGAAAAAATATTATTTTAAA
This sequence comes from Phenacoccus solenopsis, assembly GCA_009761765.1. Lineage (NCBI taxonomy): Eukaryota > Metazoa > Arthropoda > Insecta > Hemiptera > Pseudococcidae > Phenacoccus > Phenacoccus solenopsis. The sequence continues at coordinate 39,635,688 of CM019755.1, forward strand.
TTTTTGTCACTACTATAAATACATCAACTTGAGAAATCATCACACAATAGCATAAAGTGTTACACAGGGTGATCGAGAATAATATTACAACATAAGCTTTATTTCTGCTATTCTAGAAATAAGTCCAATAAAAATTATACTGTCTTTCATAATGTTGCAACACATTAATAAGCTCAAGATGATTTTAAAAATAACTAGTGCCTACTCGCCCCTTCGGGGCTCGCAATAAAAAATAAATGAAGAAAAAACAGTTATTTTATGAGATGAGTACTGCTACATATCAAACTGCACAACTCAATTTACTCTTATTTGTTACCCCCACCAAGAGTTTTTTCTTTTAGGATGGGCTCGCCCCTTTATACCTTTGTATACCTGCCATTTTAAACAATTTTACAACTTTACCCTTGCTCTCGCCTATGTACAAATATGCTTTTATTGAAAATTTATCACCTTTTTCCCCTTTGTATACCTGCTATCCTTTATACTTTTTATATCTGCTACTCAAAACAGTTTTATGACTTTACCATTGTACATGTACAAAGCTTTTATTAAAATTTACAACCTTTTTTCCTTTGTATAGGTGCTATCCTTTATATACGTTTTATACGTGCTATTCATAACAAGGATGCGCGCGCATCTCAAAACCGATTTCATTTTGATTTTAATATATAGAGAGATACTACTAGCCATTATCCATTAGGAATCAGGCAAAAGAAAAAAGTGTTAAACAAAAAACGTAAGCAGCCATGCCGCATTACTGGAGCTGAGTTTTTAATTGGAGCTTGTTTTGATTTACTAATAACCTTGCTTAACCGTTCATGACTACAGGCCACACCCATTACCAAGTCTGAAAACCCCTACCCTATCCTTTCCAAAAACACTTAAGATGTTGAATTTGGCGCAAATGTAGTATTTCTTGCCATGAAATAATCATGTGAACACATATTTCCCCAAATTATAACTATTTGAGGGTCCTCAAATTATCTTCAAATCTTGATGATCCGCCATTTTGGATCCATTTTGACTTAAATTTAAGAGGTTATATTCTGGTCACAAACTAATCCTACACACAAAGTTTGACCATTCTAGGCCGATTTGGTGATGAGATGGAGGATTCATGAAATTTCCTGCAGCAATTTCCCCTCCAAAAGCCGTTTTCTGCTCTAACTCCCCTCCAAAATCACTGAGGAACCTAAAATCAAAATAAGTTTGTCGCTTGGGCTCATTTTGTCATATGACCACAATGGAAAATTTTCAACCTCAGTTTACCTCCAGCACATTTTGAGGTCGATAACCCCGCCTTCCCCATCCAACATCATGTATGAAAGTGAATTGGGATATAGTAAACATATTATCCCTAATAACCATATGAATTCATATTACTTACATTTCTACCAACTTGAGGCTCCTCAAGCTCTACTCAAATTTTGTAATCCGCCATTTTGACTCCATTTTGATCCAAATTCAAGAGCTCAAATTCTGATCACCAACTAACCTCACACACAAAATTTGACCCCTTTAACTTGATTTGGTGGGGAGATATGAAAGATTCAAGAAATTTCATGACTCAAAACTTCCTCAAAAAGCCTTTTTTTGCTCTAACTTCCCTCCAGATGCACTTGGGAAGCTAAAATTTGGGTATGTTGGCATCTGTAGCTTATTCTTTCATATTAGATCAAAAACCAAAATTATGAGTTATTTGCCCTTTCTCCAGTCCCCCTCAAAATTTGAGTTATTCGCCATTTTTAGATGCATCGAAAAAACAAGAAATGTATTTTTTTGCATTTTTAAGAGAAGTTCATATATTTAATGTACCAAAAAGTTGGACATTTGCCAGCTGATTACAGTTGGTTGGAAACGCAAAAATTTGAAGACTCTACTCTCCTTCGCCCCCTTCCCATATTAGGTAGCCCATAATAGCTATCGTTTTTAATGAAAACGCAACTAAAAAATTAATGGAAGAAAATGTTATAACATTGGAGAAAATTCAAATAAAAGAATATTAAAAAGTAAAATGTGTACAATTGTACATAGTCTAAAAATTTTTTCAAAATCAAAAATTTCCTTGAATAAAAAAATACTCCAAAGTGAATAAACATTCAATAAAATGCAAAAAATGCTCCAACAAAAACGTTTCAAAAATTTAGATGTTTGATATTGAAAAAAAATCGAACAACTTTGTACTAATTCAATTCATGAAAAAAAAAAAACATTAATATTTACTCAATTCAAATTGTTTTTGTTGTGTATTTCCCCTCCTCCCCTCCCCCAAGAAAAAATATTTTTTACCTAACCAAGTCTTTTTTTTTTTTTTTACGTCTCAAATGTTTATTGATGAATATACATAACATAATATTTTTAATTTTTTAAATGCGTGGTGTGGCCTACCAAGAGGTAAGCGGCCAACTGCCACGCAAACAAGTGAGGTAATTGAGATAAAATAATATTTACACGTGTATCTTAAAATAAAAACGAAGGAAAGTTATGAAATACCTGTTACAAAAAAAAAAAGAAAGAAAAAAAAATACATATATGCATAATACAAAATTTTAAAATTGGAGAGCAGCTTAGAACCAAAGAGCCAGACCTCACTACTACTGCCACTGATAACTCGGTCTTACGGTTCGGATGCTTGGAAACCGGCCCCCGTTACAGTAGGTTCGCTGCGACCATGGACTCATTTTACAAAGGTTATCCCATTTTCGCTTGAAAAAGATTCATGTCGAATATGGAGGAGATTTGTGCTGATTTTCGAGAACTGCCAGCAACTCTTTAGCGAATTTCCGAAAATTATATTGCAAAAAGAAGCTGAGATCATATTGAATCCCGTTTGGAAAGTGCTTGGCAACTATGTTAGAATAGTTTACGCAACTAAGCACATGTTCCGCTGTTTGTGGTTGGGCACCACAAGTACAGCAGGGAGAAAGGGCTTTCCCTATCCTGAACAGGAAACCAGCGAACTCCCCATGTCCGGTGATGAATTGAGTCGAACTGAAATCAAAATTAATATCTTTGAAATTATAGACACGAGAGGCTTCTGGAATAAGCAAAGCACCCCAGTCACTACGTTCACGAATCCAAATGTTATTGTTAATGGTCCATGAATTGACTTCGAGCCTTTTTTTAAGTTTTTTTCGGCTTGAACAGTTATTAATGCGAAAAAATTCGCACATATTTTCCGCATGCTCAAGAAGCAGGTTTTCGGAGAGAATTTTAGGTGGAATAACTCCTAGGGCAAAAAGATGGGAGGCATAGCCGAATATTGACTCAATGAGCGCCTTGTACATCGTTCTTCTTTGCGGGGAGGTGTGACCATAAACATTCCGCAGAATTATACCAGCTCTGTTTGATACTTTTTTAGCTTTGTTTATCACATACATTAAGTGATGATTGAAAGTGAGTTTAGCATCGATTAAGACTCCAAGAATTTTAACGTAAGGAGATGAACAGATCAAGTTACCCAGCACATGGAAATCAACATGCTCCACACGACGTCCAGAACTGATATAAGTGATCTGAACCTAACCAAGTCTGACTCTCGTTCTTTTATTCAGTTTGAATGAATCTGGACTACTCAAAGCTGATAATGAGTATAAGCAGATTCATATCAAAATATCCCAGACGACACTTCTAGTATACTGTTCATAAAGACCTAGTATTCTTGCATCGCTCAGGCCTGTTCCACCAATTCGAAACCCGCTGAAAGATGGCGTAATAACCCGATAGTAGTTGAATACGTCATTATCTCTCTATATATTAAAATCAAAATGGAATCGGTTTTGAGATGCGTGCGCATCCTGGTTTTAAATAGCAGGTATAAAAGGTACATAAAGGATAGCACATAAATATAAAGGAAAGAAAGGTTGTAAATTTTAATAAAAGCCTGCTACATGCACAAGGGTAAGTCATAAAATTGTTATGAGTAGCAGGTACACAAAAAGAAGAAAAGGTGATAAATTTCAATAAATGCTACGTACATAGGCAAGAGTAAGGGTAAAGTTGTAAAATTGTATAAAATGGCTGGTATAAGGTGTAAAGGGGCTGGTGGGGGTAACAAATAAAAATAAATTGGGTTGTGCAGTTTGGAATGTAGCAGTACTTGTCTGATAAAATAACTTTTTTTTCATTTATTTTTATTGCGAGCCCCGAAGGGGCGAGGAGGCACTAGTATAATATTAAAAAAAAAAAAAATCCTTTTTTTTCAATTCATGAAAAATGCATTTTGAAGTTCATCGAAAAAACAAAAACCATCCTTTTTTGCATTTTCAAAAAGAGGAAGAGGGACAATAAATTACCAATTGATTATAAAAGGGTCTGAAACGCAAAAATTTGATGACCCCAACCTCCCTCGACACCCCTACCCAAATCAGGAAGGTTGTAATAGCTATTATTTTTATTAAAAATTCAGCTGAAACGTTTATCGGTACTTACTGCACTATTATATGTATAGTTGAATGCGAATGATCTATTCTCTATCGTTTTTTATCTCTGAAATCATTTCGTCAAATTGATATCACCTGAAAGATATTGAATTGTAATCTTATTGTACCGATTCGCGAGCTCTTTGCTCTAGTTTTCTGATTTTGAGAACAAATAGAAAATATTGGTCGTGCGAAGCAAAAAGTTGCTTTTAAATTCAGTCTGTACCCTGACGTTTCCTCTCTTTCTCTCTCTGTTCTCACTCGCAATATAAACTCGTTCAATGACCTATTACAAAGAATTAATTTACCAGCTACTAATTAACGAAAACGTAGCGTAAAGGTGGAAATAGCTCTCGAAAATAACCGTCATCAGCGAACAGTCGTGATAAAAAGTTGGAACAAGTGTCGTCGAGTCTTTCAGCCATCTAGACCACTCGAAAACTGTTGGTTTATTGGTTAGGTAATTTAAAATTTAAATTATCAGTCCATTTATCGCGGGTAATTTAATTTACAAATCTATATTTGGCAATTGAGCGATAAATGTGGGTATGGAATATTTATTTCTTCATTTTGTTGACCTTTTTGATGCCCATTCAGGAGTAAAATTTTAAGGTTTTTTAAAATTGGAAATCGTTGATTCAGCAATACGTTGTGGCTTGATTTACGAGCTGTAGGTTGCGACGAATACGAAAATACGCCGATCGAGAGTTCGAATGTGAACGAAATTTTTCGACGAGAATTATTCATTCTTCGCAATATGCTAATGACTGACGAACACGATTACAAGAACGTGCCAGTGGTTCCCAGTAATGGAGAACCGTTGTATCGAATTTGTGTTGTTCAAATACACCAGTCAGATGGGTCAGTTAGTTGTCAATTAACGAAGAAGTACAATTCGTACATTTTGTATAAAATAGCTGAAAACCGAAAGTTGCTTACTCGTAAATATGGTACGTGCTACTTCCCCTTTCCCTCGTTCGAACAAATATTCGAAATACGAAGGCGTAGGTGTCACCAACATTCCGCTATTCCGTGCGTCTGTCGTGCATTTATTATGCGAAGGTTGACGATTTAATACGAAATATTACGTAATTTAACGCTACACGGTGAAACGATATAGTTTTCCCGAAGATAGTCGCGTCTCGCGAAGCGAAAATTGAACTGTAGTTTAACTGGCATCGAATCAATAGCGGATAGTACGCTGAACCTGGCTATGTAGGGCAGTATGGCGTATCTAAGGGTGTCGCGGTCGCTTGGCCGCTCCTCGCTGGATTTGGCGAGGCTGCTGCGTTGATTTTTAATGATTCGTTGCAATTTGTCGGTAATGATGTATCCTTGACGATGCGGCGCTGACAAATTGGGGAATAAATTGGCGTCTGGAAGCGCGAATCGGTAGATTATTTTTTACGTCGATGGACACTGAATGAGACGAGGTTATAAATTTCGTATCAATTTGATGGATGGAATTTACCGAGAGATGTTCCATTTATCACTTTGTGAAATTTAATTCGAGCCTGCTTGATTTGAAAAAATATGCATAGAATGAGCTCCGAAGGGTTTACTGTCTCGAAAACAAGGCACGAGCACATAACAAATAGTCTTCAGTACTATATGACTCTATAATTAGGTATAAGAAGCTTTCTTATTTCCTGTTTTCTCTAAAGGATGTATTGTATCATAGCTGGATATTATATTTAATACCTTTAAGATCCAAGTTTATTAGAGATAACAGTTTGTTCTCATATTTTACACAATTGATTGGATATCTAAAATTTTTCTACTAGGTAGGAGCGTAACTAAGTCATTTTTCAGGGGGGGGGGACATTTTTGAAAAAATCCCAACTTTTTGTAATGAAATTCCCAATTTTTTGACAAAATTTACGACTTTTCGTTTCTTTTTTAAATTTGAGAAATGGTGTAAATTACAAAATAATTAGGTACAAATGTGCGCCGTCATGCACAGTTTTTTCATGTTCTTTTTGTAGTCGTCGTTAAAAATTTCATCACACAAACAACATTGCACTTTATATCCTTTCCTTTCCCTCCTTTATTCATTTTTTCAAATTCAACTTGAGTTAATAAAAAGTACAGACATATACGTATCAGCCATCAGGTATACCAATGCACAGAAAAAAATCGGTGGATTATTGGCTTAGTGAGCAATGGCAGCGGCTTAATTTTAATTTATAGTGTTGGGCGATTAATAATCGATTAATCAAAAATGTCGATTAATAGGTAAAAATAATCGGAAGAATCGATTAATCGATTATCAGAAGTAATCGATTATTTAATCGATTATTTTATGAAATAGGTAATCGATTAATCGACCAATTTTCAGTTTTTTTTTTTTTTTTTTTTTTTCAATAATGCTTTGATATTTCTGAAAAAAAAACTTTTTATTAAAAAATAATCATTTTGTGAAGACATTTTTATAATACGATGAAATCGTCTCTCATCGCATACCTTAAGTATGCTTGTTTTTTTAAATAATATAAATTGCGACTTGATATAAATACTGTCATTTTTGAATAAATGATTTTGTTTTTGTAATTAATTTGAATAAATTATTGTATTTTTGTAATTAAATCGAATAAATGTTTTTTTTATTATTTTTTATTAATATTATAATTCGCTCCTTTTTTTATACTTGCCGTGTACTCCACTTGGGCCAGAGGCAAGGGGGAGGAGGGAGATTAGATTTTAGAGAATAGGTTAGTTGCTTTCATGAAGAACAGGAGGTTTTAAGATAACAAACTTCTTTAAAAGTTATTCTATCGAGTTCTTTAATTTGAAGTCTATTTTTTTAAAGGAAACTCGGAATTATTCTATTACTAATTTTTAAAAGTAGTCGAGCCAGAGCCATTGAGACAGAATTTAATCTATAAATAAAATATTTTTATAATTTTTAACTTTTTTTGTAGTTTTTTTCTTCAACGAAAAATTGAACGTAGCATAATAAAATGAAATTTGGAATTTTTCAAATTCTGAATATTTTTTCCAACTCCAAATTTTCTCCAAATTGTTTCAAATCTCCAAGGTTTTTTTCAACTCCAATATATTTTCTATTTAATTTTTTCTCGAGATTTATTTCGAGCCAAAAATTTTTCAACCAAAAATCTTTACAATTTTGTTTCAAATTTGAACGCTTTTTTCAAAATTATTTTCAATTATATTTATTTTTTATTTCAAAAAGTCAATATTCATTTGAACTTTGGAAACATTTTTTAATGCCACAAATTTTTTTTTTTAATTTCAAAGTTGGCAAAAAATTGAAGAAAAAATTTCTAGGTTGAAAAAAACTAGATGAAGTCATGAAGTGTAAAATTGAAATGTTTAATTAAAAATTTATAAGATTATATTACACAGTAGTGACGTCCATTCTTTTTATATTTGATTAATTCAGTCTCAGTCCCTGCTCGGGGAGTAGGTAAGAATATTTTTTTTATGCTCTTGAAATATTATTATTCGATGATACAGTACGAGAAATTTTCTTTCTTCAATGCGAAAATCAACAGATACTGATTTCGAAATGTCGAAAAATGACAATTTTACCCCCCCCCCCTCCCAAAATGGTCAATCGTGGACGGCGTGCTGTGGTGATATGCGTTTTCACAAATTTTGTCAGATTGGTCGAATTTCGGTATTGCAATTTTGTAGGTTGATAATTTTAACTTTTGAAAAAATTCATTTTTTTTTTATTAATTTTCGAATTTCAAGAATATATTTGAGTTTTTTTGATTCATTTTTTTGGGAATTTTGTTTATTTATTTATTAATCGAATGGTGGACTCTGATAAATAATTTTAACTTTCTGATAAATTTCAAAAGAATTTTTTTTTTAATTTAAATAATTGAATTATTAATTAAAATACATATATTTTTTAAATAAAAGTGAATTAAAAATATTAATGAAAACTGTCTAAAAAATCAATTATTTCATAAAAAATTTCTCGATTTTTTTTTTTACTTTTTTTTATTCAGTTTATTTTTCATTTCAAAAAGTTTCGATATATATTTTTCATTTTTTTTTTTTAATTTAAACGTCACATTTCGTCATAAAAAAAAAAATTAAAAAAATTTTGTTGACATTATTTTTTAAATAGGAGACGTTCAATTTTTCTCGAGATTCGAATTTTGGTAAAAATCTGCAGTTAACATGAATATCGTTTCTACCTCCCTCTTCACCAGCCCCTCTCTTCTTTTACACAAAAAAATGGAGTTGTATTTTTTTTTTTTTTAATTTAGAAGTCTAAAAATATATTTAATTTAGTTGGAAAGCGATATAATATTACACGCTTAATAATAAATAAATTTGTAAAGCAAACGCAGAAGGAACATGAGTTTAATCTGTAGACCTTTCAGAACTCAGAGTCCATCGCTCAGCACTAATACATTTCAGAAGTTTTCAAATGAACATTATTTTGCAACGAAATTGCACACTTATCTAAAACCAACATGTAGATGTGTCTCTTGCTATAGTAGCTGTACATAGTGCGTAAAAAAAAAATATTTTTTTATTCAATGAAAAAAAAAAATGTCAATCATAAAGGTAAACCACATGTGATAGACTTTACTGACCGATTAGAAGAATTATTTGATTTTTTTTTTTGTTTAAATTTAACTGATGTGAGAGAAGTATTGATTAAAAATTCAACTTTTAAATCCAATCAAATTTGACATTAATTTCCCTAAATGACGAACCACTTGATCATTGATATGTAGTTTACATAGTTGGAAAATTTTTATAATCTGTGGCGTTATACGTAAAACCTTGTACACATTTCGGTGCACATTAGAGTACGTGTAACAGTTTCGATATTTCGAGCAAGTACTCTAAATCGGAGCATTCGGATTGGACGGCTATCCTTGGAAATCAAATAAGTCATTACATTGTTTACATTAGAAAGGAGGAGTTTTCGTGTTGTTTTCATTGGCTCGTGTAATATTTCGCAACTCATATACGTAGCTCGAGTCGGGCGATGAAAAAAATATCTATACCGAGGTTCGGAAAAACAACCATAATTGCGGTAAAAATGTCAAAACTTGTGTACTCCATCGTGTAATCTTTCTCGTACTTACGTGCAGGTAAATTGCCAATCGATATGATCGGTAAAAGGTATTCGATGTGTTGAGAAATTACTCGCTCAAATTATCTTTATTGAAGGATATTAAATTTATCGACGCCCGCAGCACCGAAATTTATTCTCAACGAGCTCGTATCGTCTGGCTAAATTATAATAATTACGATTAAAAACCTATTAACGTACAACGTGTATTAAACGGACGGATCGAAAGCTTCGATCTATTTACGCCGTTTCACGGACGCGCCTTCGAAATGACGGAGCCTTTTATGTGATGATGAAACCACTTACATCGACGTATCGTCGCCAATGAATATTAAAAAATTAAAAATCACTACCATATTGGTAAAGTTTTATTTTATTTTTATTGTTTTTGAATTTTCAAAAAAATCCTACGAAAAGACAGTACACGTATTAACGCAAGAATGAGTACAAATTTCCCCACAATCGTTTCATGAAACAGAACCACTCTGAAAAGTAATGATCAGACGCATACAATGTTAACGCAAGAACACACCTCGCCATCAAATTACCTCCATAACTATCCGGATTTGCGTTCCAATACTATAACAAGCTCGCCATATTCTACACTCTTCTAATTAGATATCGTCGAAATGTATATTGCATACTAACGAAATTTCATGCTTGAGAAATACAGTAAATTGTGATGCATCCGTTGGCGCGCCTTCTCCATTGGAATAGTTAATTTCAAAGAGTAGAAAAAATTCACGTCTTCGGTTACATAAATCGTTTCTCCATTTGTTTGCATTATTTAAACCTTGTCAATAACATTGAAAAAAAAACAAGTTCAACATATGGTCGCGAGTAATTTGTCATTTCGTGCTGACGATTCGTGTATGCTGTCGAAGTTGTTGAACTTTGATATTTTGTGGGTACATTTTGCGAGTACATGAGTTGATCTTTGAATGAAAAAATTAAATTTAGTTTTCGGTTCTGTTTTTTTTTTGGAGGGGGGAGAAATCTGAAAATTACCTATACGAGAACGTTGATTTAAAAAAATTCGGAAAAAAGCAAAATTTCAAAAAATTGAATTTTAGAAACCTCTAACTAGTTTTTTTTTTTCATTATCAATCGTAATATATTGTTTATAAAATTATTGTTTGACCTCAAATGATTTTTTTAAATTTTTGAATTGCTCATTAATTGAGCAATTTTATTTATTATTATTATTTTTTTTTTTGATAAAATAATTTTCATGACTTCCAGGCCGTGAAAAACCACTTTTATGTAAATTTCATCAAAACTCCATCTCAAAAAATTCAGCCTTAAGTAAATGCTCCTTGTAACGGCTGCGTAAACGCATCCTTACGTTGTGCAACAACGTTCGTCGAGTGCGACGTCGGAATTAGTAATGCAGTTTACTGCTGCACTCATAAGCTCAATGGGCGTCGTTATTAATTACCCAACAGTATTTACAAAAATCAAGATTTTAAGGCAAAAAATTAAGAAATACGTATTACACCTGTTACCTGTTGATTTTTACAGTGCCATATCCTGCAACTATGGCCAGATGCATGGGTCTAATATGTTGAGAGATTTGATATTGAACGTCTGTGATTTATTGAAAATGGAGTTTCCTTGCATTATTTGGAATAATCTAAGGTTTGCCTGACGAGAGGCAAAATCGGCTAAGAGGCAATTTGAACTGAAAAAAAAAAATTTGAACAGCTTTAATGCCTAAAATTTGGATATCCACGCTTTATGAGGAACTTGGGCATGGGGGCAATCGGTCTCCTCTACCCGTTCCTATCGTCGGATCTGTTGTCGAGTTACATAGTTTTTCTTACGGTATTGTGTAGCCTTGTGGGGGGCAGTAGGAGCCTTTCGTGTGAGAGGTTTTGATCTTTTATTAGGCGACTGGTTTTCATTACACGCCCTTTTCTCCCTAGCGTATCCATCGAGAATAACACAAGCTGCTTCACCGATATATGCGAAGCCAGTATTTGGGGTTTAATACCTTGCAGGGGCGTAACGAGGACATTTTTCAGGGGGGGGGGAGAAAACCAAAAATTGCCAACTAATACCGTGAAATTTTACCAACTGTTGACTTTTTTTTTTTTTTTTTTTTTTTATTTACCAACTTTCCAAAAGCCAAGGGGTCTGCGTCCCTAGTTGTGCGCTATACAAGTTCTTATTTTTCCAAAAGAAATTCAAGTTCCTAATTTCAACGTTGAACAATTATAAATTTCCCAACTTTTCAAAACACCTGCGGGGGAAGCTCCCACCCATCCCCCCCCTTAGTTACGCCCCTGATACCTTGCTCTGTAACGAAACCTATCTCACCATTCAAAAAAAATGTGATGAAAATTCATTTTTGACTTTGATAAGGGAATGACGAATGAAAAAAAAAATGTAAAAATTATTACAAATTTTCAAAATTGATGAGAAAATGTCTAAAAAATCGATTATCAGATTTTACAAAAAAAAAAATCAATACTAATGCTAGATAATTTTTTTTTAGTATTAAAATTTGTAAGAGTGATGAAAATGTCCAAAATGAATGAAATGAATGGAAATACTCGTATCTTTAAAAAACTGATAATCAAATTTTACAAAAAAAAATAATAATAATTTTTTGCAAAATTTTTAAAATAGTAGATGTTTGAAATTGTTGAAAAAATGTCTAAAAAATTAATTATCGAATCAAAAAAATATCAATTTTTTTTTGAAGAAATATGAAAAATAATGAGAATCATTGAATATGTCCAAATAAATGTGAATTGTTTAAGAAATTGATCATCAAAACTTGCTAGAAAATGTAATCAATTTGTTGAAAAACTTCAAAATTAATTGAAAATATTTGAAAACTCAATCATCAAATTTTACCAAAAAAAAAGGTACCAATTCTTTAAATATAATCGAATATTATCACTATTATTATTATTATTACTATTATTATTACTTTTAATGAATTTAATTAAAATTAGAGCCATTTGCAACCGATGATATTTACAAGTGAATTATTTAAAAGAATGAAATTGTGTCCAAAAATTGTTCATCAAATTTCACCCACAAAATATCAATTTTTTGAAAAAATTTGAAAAAAATGATTAAAAATGTCTATAGAATGGATCGTCGAATTTCACTTAAAAAAAAATATGAATCATTCTTGAAATATTTAAAATATGATATAAAATGTCCAAAATTGATGAGAAAGTGCCTGAAAAATAAATTATCAAATTGAAAAAAAAAAAATTAAAAAATTATGAACATTTGTGAGAATGATTGAAAATGTCCAACATAAATGAGAATGTGTTTAAGAAATTGATCATGGCATTTTGCCAAAAAATATTATGAATTTGTTGAAAAAATTTTAAAGATGATTGAAAATACGATCATCGATTTTTACAAGCAAATATATTATTCATTCTTTGAAAAAATTGTAAAAACGATGAAAAATGGCCAATATTGATGGAAAAATGTCTAATAAATCAATTATCTAATTTTGCAAAAAAAAAAATGATTTTTTTGAAAAAATAGTGCAAATGATTGAAAATGTCTCAGAAATAAATCATTAAATTTATCATAAAATATATCATCATTTTGTCGGAAAAAAAATTAAAAATTATTGAAAATATTTTGAAAATCGATCATCGAATTTTACAAAAATAATATTATCGAATTTATGGAAAAATTTCAAAAATGATCGAAAATTTTCAAAATTATTGAAACATTGATTATCAAATTTCACAAAAAATCAATTTTAAAAATGTCTCAGAAATCAATAATAAAATTTATCAAAAAATATATCATCATTTTGTCGAAAAAAAATTAAAAATTATTGAAAATATTTTTAAAATCGATTATCGAATTTTACAAAAATAGTAATATCAAATTTATGGAAAAATTTTAAAAATTGCAAAAATGATCGAAAATTTTCAAAATTATTAAAACATCGATTATCAAATTTCACAAAAAATCAATTTTAAACTATTCAACCAGCGCTAAATTTAGACATGGACAAAGGTGGCAGCAGCCCATGGCGGCAAAATTTCAAAGGCGGCAATTTTTTCTTCTCCCTACCTTTCGAATGCTAAATGTATTATTATAATGATCGTCTAAAAAAAAAAATATCTTAGTTAGTCAAATGAAATTATTAAATATTCAGAAATCAATAAAAAAAAAAAAAAAAATGAAAAATTGAAAATCATAGTAAAAGAAATTACAGCTTTTTTTTAATTTTTTAAAAAACTTGGAAGTTTGAATTTCGTATCAAAATAAACGTTTGTAACAAAAATATGTTGCATAAAAATTTTCCATGCATTTTTTTTTGGGGGGGGGGAGGGGGAAGTGTAGGGCAAACATTTACCGCCCACATGCAGCAAAATCCTAAATCCGCCTGCCTCTTCTTTCAATTCTTATCAACAAATGATTGAATTTTTTTCGATAGGAAACGATTATCAATCATTATCTCCTTCTGTAATGAAGTTTGAACCATTCTTTCTATGTAGTAATATAATATCCAATTATTTTGATTATTTTTTGATCAAATAATATCTGATTATTGTTATCTAAATTTGATTAATTTTAAAAATATTTCTCGATCATCATCAATATTCGAACAAAATGAATCGATTCTCCCATCCACTAGGTTAGGGCTGAAACTCTTAGCGATTTCCTCGATGAAGAATTTTTGTTCGTAGAACTCGTTTAATTTTAGACTCTAATATTCCGAAGTACCGAACGACTTGGACATTTCGTCGAACATATTAATGATTCTCTCAATCCATAAACGATGAATATAACAATCGTAATCCAAATCACGACGCTATGTCAGCAGTGTCAGCGAATTCCAACGTCAATTTCTGCGTTATTTTGGCGACGATAAAATTTTCACGCCTGTCTATTTGGCTGCACTGCCACAGGTGACCGGGGATGGCGGTCGCTTCGAGGATATTTCAGCGACGTATCCGCGCAACACTGTTATTACGGTTGTGGCGACGACGACGGGTCGACGGGAGGCAGAAATACTAGAACTTTCTGGAATCGAGAGGAGTCGAGAATACCGGACATCGATACCACCGCCTGTGATTCTACGTTCGACGATAACGCGGGTTCTGTGTTGGCGCGTTTGCTCTCTTCATGTAAAAATTTACGCGAAGTAAATTTTTTTTTCGGTGAAAAATTTTTTTTTTTGCCGACTCTGTGACGACCGTACAAAGGTGTTTATATCGGTGAATTTTTCGCCGGTGATATTTCGATATTCGCGAGTGTCGTGTGATCACTGTAGTGTTCTTGTTTTTTGGTGATTACGCACGTACGAGTCGGCAGAAAGGTGATTACAACGCCTTTACGTATTTATCTATCGGCTGATTGGACTCGTTGATACGATCTTCAAAGGTACGAATTAATATTATTTTCATTGGTGCGTTTCTTTGGCCTTCTCGCTGGCTAATTTGATCCTCCATATGTGTACAATTTGATCGACAATATGTTAGCTTCGTGAATACGGTGTATCGACGACGACTGACGACTGTGGCGATTCTTATTCATCGTAATCGCGCCAGACTGTGCGACGGTGTTTTTTGGCCGGCTCGAAGGAAATAGGAGGTTAACAAACGGATACGCTTAATTAGCTTTTATCGTAGAATTAGTTTTTCATCGAGTCAGGCTAAGCCCTTCCAAGTACTCCGAATTGTCGATGTGAGTGCGATTTTTATATTCACTTCGGTTGCCTTAGTTACACGATTAAGATGACTTGGGTGTTATTGCTTTCCTACCCGTACCATATGGTGAGATATTTTTCGCCTAACCAGGAAATGTCCTTTGGTTGAGATCGATATCGAAATTTGATTTTATATCTGTCTGGTGGGCCATATAGGAAAACCACTGGGTGGCACGACGAGTAATATTCTACGTTCGAAGATAAAGTTCGTGTTAAATGCTCGAAGATGGCGCGTTCAGTTCGTTCGTAATGGTGATATGAAAAATCGATTATGTGTGGAAATATCTTCGGAATTTGTTGCCCCTTTTGTAAAATGAAAATTTATGCGTACTGATGTAGTGCTGAGAAATGGTTGCCAAAGTAATGAGAAAATTGTTTTTTTTTTTTTTTTTTTTTTTCAGTAATAACGTTATCTCAAAAACCTGTTATAGAGGTCCGCAAACAATCTACAAAAGTGTGAACCTACCAAAGAAATGCTCGATAAAATTTTAGTTTGCTTTCTTTGGGAAGGAGGGAGCGGGGGAGAATGATGCACCATAGAATGATCAGAATTATGCTGTGTTTTGAAAAGTGTTGGGGCACCTACTCGGGCTTCCATAATACTGGTGAAATGACATGTGAAGAATGCCCAAAATTTTAAGCTTTCAAATTCTTCATATTGGAAGTAAATATATATTATGCTTCAAAAAAATAAAAAAATTTCGAGACTTAATTTTTGGAAAATTGGTTTTTTCTCCTAAAATTTCATATTGTCGAATACAAACTAAAAAAAAAAAAAATGTGACTGACATTTTTTTGGAGGAGAATCTCAACTTCGATTTTTTTTTTTTTTTTTTTTTTTGAAAACGCCTCAGTTTTGTATATTTTTAAACATAAATAATAATTGCATGATGTATGTGTAGTGTATGGAGCGATAAACGATGCCATTATTGCTTTTCGTAATAACTTTACTCTTAAATTTTAATTACTCGAACTGCGAAACGACATTGTGACAACTGTGTTACGTTTACTCACCATCTTGTACTGAATTCGTTATTTAGAAATAACTTTCTGGTTAAAATATAAAAAATTTTGCAGTTTTTGCTTGGGAAATGGTCGTGCCAAGGTTATATAGAATACAAGATGTACATTTGTTGTTACCCAAAAATGTAAAAATCGCGTCAACATTATTCCAAATTTGAAACTTTCGAAAGGGTTTCCAAAATTTTGGTAGATCATGTATTTGCCTTGGGTTATTATTAAGATTCTAACAAGAGCAACATTCAAAGTCGATTATGTATGTTCTGAAGAGGAAGGTGTTGAAGTAAATATAATTTGGAATCCACTTGAAAGTAGATACCCTCACTCATACGCCTTCACATACACGAAGAGGAGTACACAGTGGGTTATGACATCATTTTTGTAAATTTAAAACTGTTTCCAGCAGGTATTGGAATTTTTTTTTATGTTCTTTGCATAGAGTTTTTGCACTAATTGAGTCGATGTAGTTGAAAAAAATATATATATATTCATTGAAAATACTATTTTCGACACAGTTCACCTGAAAACGAATTCCTTATGGTATTCTGATATGAAGAGAAAATGGAAAAATTTTCCATGGGGAACGATGTTGAAAAGATCACGATTCACGAAGGCTCGTCCTCTCCTCCCTCACTTTAGGTGACCGGTGAACTTATGAATTCGGCTAAAAACAGTTGAATTATGTTGTAAACTGAATATTTCTTCTTGATCTTCCTCCCTTTGTTTTTTCTTCGCTTTGGCCACGAATGTGATAGCGATAAAGTTGACCTTGAATTTTGACACGATCGTTAAAATTTTACTTTTATTTTTTACACCCGAAAGTTATCAGTGTTCGAATGTAAAAAAACATATGAAAATATATCTACGAAATTATGTATTTCTCAACTCTTCTCCGTTTCTTATCGGGTTCTTTTTTTTTTTTTACTTTAAATTATTTTCTTCAGTATTCGGTCTAGAATTACTCGAATATGCGAGTAGCTTTAGCTGAGAAGATAAAAAAGCGATGAAATATTTCACCGACGATAAAAAAAGGAGGAACCGCGTGGAAGAAGGAACGGTATAAAATTCCTCTAGCTTCCGTATCGTAAGTGTTGGTAGAAGGGCGGGAAGCGAGTGAAATTTAGAATGCTTCGATATACCCGACTGCTGCAAAAAGGAAAAGAATTTCAAACGGATGAAAATTTTCTGTTCCGTTTCTCTTGTCTCAACGAACATTATAATGCTTTTTTTATTCTTCTCTTCGTAAGTTCTTGGCGAGAAAAATATTCTCGATGAATGGGATAAAAATTACACTCGATCGTATTTAGGAGAACTGAATTGGCAAATAATACGATTTATTTCTTCGTTAAGGAAACTCGCTAAAAGTTGGTTTTCGTTTTTCTTTCTGCTGTTTCATTAGTTGAGGGGAACAGAGTGGTGGTAATGTTTTTGAGATTTCGTCCTGACCTAGGAACTCCTGAATGATTTCGAAGGATAGCACGAGTGAAATCGTTCATAAGTAATTTACATAGGTGCTGTACTAATGACGTCATGATATGGCGGATAAAATTTCGTTATTATTCCTGGATTCTTTTTTAACATGATGAGTTCTTATTAGGGGGGGGGGGTAGTCTAATCAACATTTGAATCACAGCACCAAGAATGTTTTCACAGTATAATATTGCTACATAAAATTACATATCACTTGTATATTCTCAAAATTATTATCCCTATTATACTAAAATTTTGAAAACTTGTCGATGACTGGCAAGAGGGCCTAATTAATCAAATAAGCTGTATTTTGCTCATTCGAAGCTGTCAGTAAAATTTTACGTGTCGAGTTTTCACAATTCTAAATTAAAAAAAAAAAAAAAAAAAAAATTTGACGACCACTGTTGAAACCAAGTATGTGCCATTTTTACTTATTTTTATAGATTAAAAGTGGTTAAATATTATCTTGTGTATTTGTCGCGTCGTTAACAGCTTAATGTGACGTTCTTAACAACGTCTTTAAACATGGTTCAATACCTTTTGGTTACAATTTAATGTGTAGTTTTCGAGCCTAAGATGCAAGGTGTCCTAAAGTGGTGTACAGAATGCTCCTATAGAGGAGTATTTGTTCTTTAATAGTATATAGGGTTTTGATTTTGATTAACAGAAGTATCGTCTTGCATGATTTTATATGTGTCCTTGAGCTGATACATGAGGGTGGACAACATTTCGTTGTTGTTGTTGTTGTTTTTGTTGTTGCCTAATTGGAAGGAGCGACAGAAAAGTATTTGTTAAAAAATCTTTAAAAATGATGAAAGCTCTCTTCTCTAAAAAATTCAAAATTTCCAAAAAATTATTTTTATCGATAATTTTTGAAAATTCCTCATTAAAAAAAATAAAACCTCTTTTTTAAATTTTCGATAAAGGAACTTCATCATGACATGCCTTTGCGTGGACCATTCGTTCCTTATCCATGGCTGCGTCCTCATTATACAATTTCTTTTTCGATACCTACCTAATTGTAAACCCTATTGACCCTCTCGTACAGCTTGCTCCAATGTCTACAGAATAAGTAAACATGGCACATACTTGATATTGAAAAAATTAAATACAAAAAAATTTAATTTAATAATTAAAAATCGAATAAAATAAAAGAATCAAATTACAAAAAGGAACTGAATTAATTATTATATAATAATCTTTTAATAATTTATAAATACTAAATTTTACATAAATATTCAATTTTACAATTAATTAAACAGTGGTTGTCTTTTTTTTTTTTTTTTTTTTTTTTTTTTTTTTTTTTTTCAAGAGCTCTCAAAACTAGATACGACCAATGTTAGTACTTGACTGCTGCAGTTTTAATTTTCAAGAAATTTTAAAACATCGAGTTTGGAAAGACGAAAAAAAAATTATATTATGTAGTATAATGCTATAAGTAAAATCTTCTTGATAATTCTAAAAAAAATTCTTCGTTCAAAATTGCGCTCTTAATTCGATTTTAGTTTGTTCATAGACTTAAAAGATATTTTTTCTTAATCACTTCATGTATCAACGCGCACCAGCACACTCTGGTTGTTCTCGAACCTCAATAAAGTTTTAGAACAGGCTCACTTGTTTCATAAACTTCAAGTCCAGCGTACACCAAATGCCTCTGACCCATGTGACAGTGCATCATGGTGTAAGAAATAAAATAAACGAGAGGGAAAAAAATGAAGGTTCTTCAAATTTAAAAAAAAAAAAAAAAAAAATTATTCGGCCTTGAAATCGAAAAATATGACTTGAACTCCGAAAAATTTCAAGTTGCTCAATAAAATTTTTTGTCATCCTCAAATTTTTGACAATTTTTACATCGTTGTAGGTGCCAGCTTCACATCAAGGATGAACATTTTTTTCATGTTTTGAGTGTCATTCTGCGATTACTCCTCCCCACCCCCATTTTTGAAAATATCAAAATCCTACCTTCAATATTATTTATGTATTATAAATTCCGTATGGCGTATTGACGAATCAATTACTTTCTGAAACGCAGAGATCTGAACACCCTTCCCCTCCATGTTTTTTCGTCGAATTTCTTAGGCTGTAAGAGCTTCGTTTTTTATTGAAAACTCGACTTGAAAAAAAAATGCGTAAAAGATTTCGAACAATTTACGTGTAATTATCGACTCGAACAAGCTGATCGCACCTTCGAAACAATCGTTTATGCCAATTCGTTTTAAGTAAGTGCCAAAGAGAGCTATTTCCGTACCACAACTATGCGACGCGACGCCTAAATGGTGCCCAATTGAAACCCATATCATTGGTTGTAGCGCACATGTAATGTAACAACTGTAGAGCTTCTCTACTTCGCAAATCCGCGTGATAAAATTCGCGTAATTCTATTCGAGTGAAGTTCTTGTACGATTCGGTGGATGGAGCGACGACGAATCGAATTTCCTTATTAGAGAACGTCGTCGCGTCCAACGCAAACTAGATTCCCATTCATGAACGCGATTCGCGAATCGCGCACGCTTCCATAATAAGCTATGTGCGTTGGTGACGAAGGGGTACGCGGTGGTAGATCTCGACTTGTAAATAAGAAATTTTTCGTAGGTGAACGCGCGCGCGTTAATCGGCGTAGGTAAATCGCGTCGTTTAATTTTCAATCGCGACTTCCTACACGGCGCGTATCTTCCGAATATAAATCGCGTCGCGTTGTTTTCGATGAACGGAATGACTATTTGTATGGGAATTGACGTAGGACCTATTTGTTTGAATAGCGAATGCGTATAGAGACGCGAAATAGACGTACAAGGAATTGGAGTACAGGAGACCTTGTTCATGTATACATGCACCCCCGCCATCACCCTTTTATTAATTGAGATGGCGCAATAAATCGTAACCAAACGGTATTTTTAATTAAATTTTCGCTATCTGAGTTGGTCTGCGTTTTCGCACGTTACGTCATCGACATTGGTAATGAATTATCTTTGAACAGCTGCGTGCTATAGATGTGATGGTTGGTTTCGACGAATGTCTGTTTTTTGCGAACAACTGGTTGAGAATTCGTCGCTATTTTTGGCTGTGCGGTTTTTCTCATTCGTTATGCTGGGATTAACATTGATGAAGGTTTACCTCAGAATTGGCAAATGGGGTACCTGAGTCCTTTGAAGCTTGCGGAGGATCCCTGCCTGAATAGAAAATATGGTGTTGTCTCTCGTTGTAGTCCTATTTGGCGAGAAGATGTCTGTGATCTTGGTTACTATTGGTCGTAGGTAGGAAATCTTTCACCGATGATGAGGAGCTTCGTATTTCCCAACAATTAGATGGTATTGATTTTTTTCATACGTTCCATAGTTTTTGAATTGTTAGCCTCAGGAGTACCCTTCTCAAAATTCAAAAACCATTGAAAATGCTGTTTTTTGATAATATCCCGCTTGCTCGACCCTTTTGCATTAATAGGACTTCAGTTAAAAAATGAAGAGCATTACATTTGCTATATATTGGATGGTCTAAGTTTTTCATAACTCCATTTTGGTTGCGTGAAATAGAGTTTTTCAAGTATATATGAGCTGTGTTGATCGTAGGTGAAAAAAAACATGCCAAGAGGAAAAGTATCAAATGTACAAAAAAATAAGTGATATGCATTTCCTCTACAAGACTCGTATTTTTCAAAATATTCAGGCATCTCCTTCCTCCCTCTTAGGGTCTAAAAATTGCACCTTTGTTGAAGTTATTGAAAAACAAAAAATTATACAATTGCTAGATTTAACTTTTTTTTTTTTTTTTGAAATATGCAAACAAGAATAGTTGATAACTTCAAACTTTCATTTTGATGGCCAGTGATGGAGGTACTTGTCTACATTAACGTCTCGCGAAAAATTCCAAAAAATCAGTCATTTTAGCAATTTTACAACATTTGGCAACCCCTGATCGATTTAAAAGTGCGAAGAATAGGTCTCTCGTACTAAACATCGTAATATTATTGTTGATATTATCTTTTCGCCTTACTAAATCATGTTCAAGATTTTCTTTCCTATATTGAGGTCAAAGTTGAAAAGTTTTACAATTTTTCTAAATATTAAAAAAATACCGCTTTCGATGCAAATAATTGTTATTATCATGTATGTAAATTTTAGATTTACCATAGAAGAAGCAAAAAATAAAATTTTAATCGTTGATTTCTTCGAAATTTGAGTCATTTAATCGTTAAATTCACCTATTGCATAGCACTTACTTTTCAATAATTTTCGTCTAATTTCACTCATTTCCTCTATTCCTCTTAATTTGCAAATATTATGATATCTATTGAAGATTTAATGTCATCTTTTCTCCAAGGTCAACTCTTTCTTATAGTCACTGCTAGAAAGTAGTGGACGAAAAAAGTATTTTGTAAGTTGTGCACCAAGGTCAAAAATTTTTCATTCATACTTTATCGATTTTGTAGGAAAAGATGTCGCTTAATGAATCTCATTTTTAAAGCATCTCTTCAGTTCTTATCATCATCACTGCTAGAAAGTGGTAGACTGAAAAAGGTATTCTGTAAGTTGTGCACTTGGGGCATGAAAATTCGTATTAATTTGATTCGCGAAAAAAAAAATCAAGGAAAAAGTAAAGCTTGAAAATTAGTAGATAAATGTAATTTATTATGCTTTTCTTTGATGCCATCGTTACTACTAAAAATTGGTGTACTGAAACAATTTTCAATAAGTTGTGCACTTGGGTTAACATTTTTTTTATTCATTCATTTCCCATTTTCCAAGTCGCTTAGAGACTTTTGAATGAATGTAAGTTATCCAGCATCTCTTTGGTTCTTTCCTTCGTCATTTCGTCACAGCTGTGAAAGACTGATGAAAGTGTCCTATAAGTTGTGCACTGAGGGTAACTTTTCTCTCATTCTTTATTGGTTGATTAGAAAAATATGACAATACTGCAAAGTGAAAATGTTGATAAGTACTGATTTTTTTGGGGAGGGGGGGGGGGAATCTTAATTTTCAAAAAAATTGTCAAGTGTTCAAAAATCTGTCGCTATCCTCCTGTAAATGTGCCTAAAACATATTTTCTCTTCCGTTTAAAGTTTTGTGCCTCCAAAGGCTGTATTACGAAGGGGGTTAAGTATTACATTTACTTTTTACAAAAAAAAAAAATTTACTTTAGTGTTTTTGTTAATAAATATTTTATTTTAAAAACTTTCCACGCAAACACGAGTTCACAAAAATTCATACACATTGAAAAAAAAATACAACAAAATATTCTATTTACAAACTGTATATGTAGATTGTACAAGTAAAAATATAATTATATTATATTAAAAAATACAAATTGAAATAAAAAATACGAATTAAAAAAAAAATTATTGCATAAAAAAATATTTTATATATACATACAAAGTATATACGAAAAAATATATGTATGAGTACAAAAAAAATAGTAATTAAAAAAAAAATTATTTTACAACATATTATTTATCGTTATATTTTTTAACAACTAGTGCTTTTCTCATCAAACTCCGAACAGGTTTTTTTTTTACTACTCCTAAGGCCCTTGAAAGAAAGGAAACCCTGTTAATACGACATCTAATACAATACTAAATGAAGAAAAAAAATATTTAATGTCGACTTGCATTCTTTCTTGATGTTGAATAGTGTGACTGTGGATCCTGGGTGCGTATTCAAAAAACAGTCGATCTCCTGGCGTTTTATAAGGTTTCTGAAAGGAATAGAGTTTAATTATGAGGTAATACATTAAATCCATTTAACTAAATATAGGTATTAAATAACATACCGAATATAAAAATTTATTCATAAATTCATTTAGATAACCTTGAAAAAAGAAAATACTGGAGCAAGCCTGAAATTTTGTTGCCTTTTGATGATGTCGTGGCTCTCTGAAAGTGGTAGTGATTAACTCTGTACATAGTTTTTTTTTAATGCTCAAAAAATGAAGAAATAAACAATTTTATTGTTGAATATGAAATTCAATCAATTCCCTCTACCCCTCCTCGGAAAAATCCTAGAAAAACCATGTTTCTATGCGCAAGGCGTAATTGAGTTTTCATCTTTTATGTACAGTTCTCTCTCTCTCTCCTTACATACTCTCCTAAAAAAAAAAAAAAAAAAAAAAAAAAAAAAAAAAAAAAAAAAAACTTGAAGTGTTACTGGTCTTGGCACAAAATTTTATTGTATCTCAAGCCCATTTTTGTTATCGAATTTTAAACTAACAAATCATTTTCTATTTCTATTGCTGTAATAGTTGAAAAAAAGAATAGTCGTATTTCCTCTCTTTTGTGATTAACGAAAGAGATTTGAAATTCAAACTGCTCTGACACGAATTGGTGAAGAGTTTGAACTCGGTTTAACGAGCTTCGCGAATAACCAGGAAAAAGGGATTAGTTGAATTTTGCGTATACGTCGGCGACATTCGAGTGTGTTTTTAACGACTTCCTTTACTCGTAACATTTATCGCCAAAAAGTACGTATCCTGTACTACTACGAAGTGTATAGAGGCGAGCATTACGTCATCGAGAGTATTTTCACGGACGTCCTTGGTCCTTGCGTAGGTATTGGCTGACGGTGATGTACGTATTTCGTAACTCACGTTCGACACTATTCGAAGATTTTACTCGTGATGGGTGAAAAGGGCTATCTAAAACCAACAGTAGGTCAGTAGGTGCGACCAATTTCATCAAATTCGGTACATTAATTAACGACGAAAAATCTCTCGATCAAGGAAGTCCGCTATGCTACTTATGGTGGCGTGTTTTCAACGAATTCGCCAAGATTTGGTAATCTCAGATAGTTACATATTGGGTAATATAACGGCGAAATAATATTCGTCGTAAAATACGCTCGAGAATTGTTTTTGTATTACGAATATTGATTAGTTAATTTATCATCGTCTCGTTTCCCTCCTCGGTTCCCATTGGTACCGAAAGAATGCCATTCGAATGGCGAAATGATGGTGTACGTTTTATTTCGGAATCGTTTAGCGTCGCGTAACGTCGAGGAACAGGATTAGGATTGCGAATTGGCCAACGTGTTTTCAATTTGTCCGGCAATGTGTTTAAGGGCAGTTCGCGTCGAGTGTTTGTTAACGAGTTCGCGCTATCGTTTCGGTTATACATATTAATAACTCGGTAAACAAGCAACGATAGCTTTTCCAATCATCGAGGTTCGGTTGGGGTCGCGTCGTTTTATTTGTCAAGATTAGAAATCGAATCTCGGTAAATATACTCGCGGTTACTCCACTTGGCGGTTTCAAGGTAAAGGTTCGATTCGTCAAGGACGCGAGTGTTTTTCGCCCGTTTAAAAGGTGTTTCTTTTTCACGCATATGTACGCGTAAGTCTCGTCGCCATGTTTTATTCGTTAATGATGGAATTTTACGAATACTTAATTACCATATGCGGAGCTCGTTTTGGGTGCTGAAGTTACGCTCTGTAGTCATACAGAAACTGTTAAGGTGACACGTTTTTCGTTATCAATGAAATTTAAATGTTGCCGAATTTTCTTTAATTCGCCATATTCGAGTTGAAGCGAACAGTCGATGTTGAGGAGTGATTTTCAAATATCGTTGATTATGGGTTTTTCAATGGTAAGTAAATAATCGTATCGAAATGGTAATGTCGAGATAAGACATTCGTTCGAGGATTCTCGGTATTTTCCATATTTATTTACGCGTAATGAGAGACGTGAGAAGATTGCTCGAATGAAGGAGTGGAAAAAAATCGAAAAAAAGGGGCGAGTATTTTTAAACGATTATTTCATCACTTTCGAAGCTTTCTTACTCTATTTTGGTGCAGCTGTGAGTAAATCAAAAAGAAATCCATTTGATTTTTCCTAAATCGATGTGTTCTAGTTGTTGTCAAAAAATATTTGAAAACGATTTTTGAATGATCTACTCTCCCTAAATCGAAAAATAAATCGAGTATTTTTTTGAAAAAAATCGATTAATAAATTTTTTCCCTCCCCCCCCCAATTTTTAAAATAATTGAACCCAGTCTTGAAGAAATGTTCTTATCCAAAAAAAAAAAAAATGTATACACTTGTACACCCTTCTGAATCCAACCACAAATTATTCGAAAATTTTGATAGGTCCAAGAATAATATGAAAACTTCATCAAATATGAAAAAGTACCTAAAATTAAATATATCCCGAAAATTGCAAATTAGGTTTTCAAAAATGATTAAAAAAAAAAAATTTAAATGATTCATTAGCTAATCTATTATTTATCGGAAAAAAGAATAAAAAAAAAAAAAAATAGAGAGAGAAGCAGAAAAATTATTAAAACTGAAATGATTTTGCAAAAATTGCAGCATTTTAAAACTTTCACCTCCCATGCTAAAAAGATTGAAAATGACTCACTAATATTTCAAATTAGAAAAATTTCCAACTTTCCTATAAAAAGAGCTAAAGGTGCCTTTCTCTCTCCTTAAACGAAAAGAATCGCCAATATCTTCCTGATTCCTTTGAAAATAAGAGCTAACATCGATTTTCGAGATTCATCTTCACACATTCTGATTCAACATTTTTAGAAGAGTTTCTCGGTCATTTTTCACTCGCTCATACTTGTTGGGAGCAGAATTAAAATTTTAAAAAATACGAAAAAATCTTTTAAATATTGAAAAAATTTTCCGAATTTTCTTACAAACCAGGATGAAATTAATTTCCAGATTCTCCTTTCGAAAAAAAAAAAATTGAAAACAGTTTCATAGTCCTCTTACCCAATAAATACACATTAGGAAAAAAATTGGAAATGACCAATAAAATTTTCTAAATAATAATAATTTTAAAAAAATTATTGAAAAAAAAAAAAACTATTTCCAAAAGCTAGAGTTGGATGTATTTTTGTAATGAAAATATAATGAATAAATATTAAATATTTTATTGAAAATCCGTTTACAAAAAAAAAAAAAAAAAATTAAAAATACACATCAAAACATTCATTTTTATTGTTCCTTGAAACCAATTAGAACACTCTCGAAGAAAAAGTGCGAGGAGAGTTACCCGATCCGTTCCCTTACTTACATGTACAAGGTCACAGGTTGGAAACAACCTTGAAATTCCTCAAAAAAAAAAAATTATAGAAATAAATTTTCCTGATTGAAATGAAAGGAATATTCAAGTCTTTTCCCCTTCACCCCCCCCCCTCATAATACCATCTTTTAAGCAACTTTCAAAGATGGCCTCGGTTCTGTTGTTTTCTTCGTCCATGGTAACATCGAGTGGTAAATTAGAATGAGGAAATCTCCCCCCCCCCCCAGTACTCCGCCCTCTTTACATATAAGAACAGAGATTGGAAACGATTTTTAAATTTCGCTAAAAATAAAAAGGAGAAAAACAATTTCTCAGTTTTTTCCCTTCCAGCAAAAATGATATCGAAAACAATTTAAACATTCTGAGATGGAAGTGAAATCATTTACGAGCTTCCCCGTCGCCCTCGCAAACTCACACGCTTCACGTGAATGAAAAAAATCGCTGATTTCAAGGAATTTCCGTAAACTATCCCGATCTTGCTTTCGGGTTGTGAATTGTAGCGAGAAAAAATACTTTTCCCTCTTTGACTTTCCTACTACTTGCCCTCTACTAGAATTTAAAATTAAGAAAATAGTAATAATATAATTATGTGACTGATTTCCATATCATTTGTCTTGATAGGAGGATAAAATTGTAAATGATGTCCACATATGCTGAAAGAGTGCAACGGGATTTTATCCAGTGTTGCCAGTTTCATATAAGCTTAAAAATTCAAGTTGGTAGTTGAAATTTTTTACGAGTGCTCGAAAACATTCAATGACCTAATATACTCGCAGGCCTTGAATTTTTTTTTTCTTTGATTTTTGTTTCGAATAATACGTTTTGGTCGCGTAAAAATCTGCTCTAATCCATTCAAATTGAAATGCAAGCGAAATCGGCTCTGTATCCACCCATTCGAGTATCGTTGCATCAGTTCCTAAAATCGATTGTCGACCTATAAAAAAAATAGATTAACCAGTGTTACCAGCTAGTGACGTACTAGAATGACAAATAATTGCGAATTTCTCTCGCACTCTAGTGATTTACAATTAAGCAGAAATGTGTTTATTTTGTTTTCAATTATCGAGTGGAAAATTTTTATATGACGTCATCGATAAATATCTTTTTTCGTTTCGCTGTAAGCAGTTGGTGAACGTTGTTTGAAGCTCGAGTTCTTCGCGTCAGATTTAACGAACCTACAGGATATGTGGTGGTAATTTGAGCGAACAATTCGACGATGGAAAATTTTGAGAAATTTTGAAAACCGCAAATGAGGTTGACGCTGGTGATACTTTCGTTGAGAAAATTTTTTTCTCTGTTTTTTGACGTCGAGCGAAACACGAGATTATAAAATAAGAAGGCGTAAAAAATGAGATAAACGACTGATGTGGTGTTGGTTTTTTATGGCTCGAACTAACGTGATTTCGGATTACGAGTGATAAGGCGATATCGAGAAGAGAAAGAAATACTGCTCGATGAGATAAACAGCCGCAAAAAAATGCTCGTAAATGGTTACGAAGTTGGGCGACAGGGCGAGGAGGGGAGATATGGGATAAAAAGCCGCAATTAACTTATCCGTCCGGTGCGGTCACTACCGCCAAGTGCTGATGGTTTCAACTTTCCAAGTAGCGTATGCGTACGAATGACGGGGTCATGTGTGGTCACGATGCGGTTATTTCTGTATTGCGAGACTACAGAGAAGTTGTATTTGGTAAATGATTGAACCGTCGAGATGTTTGTAACCCCTGAAATTCCGATTAACCGCGCTCCAACGAAGCCAAAAGAATTACGAACGTGACGATTTTGTCGCGTGCGCAAACTACGAGTGTTTTCGTTACGAAACGTATTTTGGCGTAGACTACGATCGACGAAGGGGGACGCCGTTTAATGAAGGGAGAAAAAGTTCGCGATGCTTCGTATTCTGTGCCGACAGCTTGTCAAAAAGTAGCTTGTTTATATTACGCTAGCGTTACGTATTAAATGTAATTGATACAGCTGCGTGGTAAAAATGGGCGAATAGAATTGGCGCGTGAATGCAACGCGAAACGAATTTCGTGTAGCTAGAACGTATTTGGTAGCGTTATCGACTCGGAAGATGACAACGAAAGAGGCAAAATCGTGATCTCACTTATGCTCTATTTAACGAAGATGCTCTTTCGGCCATTGATTAGGCTGTTTTTAATGAATAATATAGTTCGAGGTCGTCTCGAGTAAACAAAAATCGCGACGCCGTATCATCTCGATACTCGGCGTACGCGATATTTGATAAAATGTGTTAATTGGCAGCCCTGACATAGCTTCAAGTTTATTCGGCAACGTGGAGTGTTGCCAAAAAGGTGCCGATTGCCGAATTCTCGAGCGTTTAGAGCCCCGCTCTAGTAATGCAGTATATGAAATTTATATAATCGAATATGACACACGAAATACCGGCCAGCGAGAATTTACCATCAAGGTCGCCTTAGTGGCAGTGCCATCGTGCATACCTTTCCATAAAGGATAGGCGAGTCGAACGGTGAAAGGGATCGAAAAAAATTCCCAATGAGAATAACGTCCATGATGTACGATAAATTGTTCGCGTAACCAGGTGGTATTTTTTTGTGCTCGGTGATTCGCGTCGAATGTTTGTTTCGATTTGCGTAAATGGCTTATAGTGCGGTGTCATTACGTGGAAAGCAATTAGTACTCGTATAAAAATCGCGTAGCTTTTACGTCTTTGTCTTTTGTCCTGCGCTGCTAATCGTATATTTTTGGTTCGAAAAATATCGTCGAGCGACGAAAATCATACTAAAGAACTTTAACGTTATCTACGTAACGAGCGTACGTGATAAGAGAGGCCATCTGGGGTCGAGGAAGCTTCGTTAGTTCGTGTGTGGCTCGTGAGGGGGTGCGCTGATGTGAAAATCGTTGCAATATCAGGTAAAAAATTTTATTCGGATCAATTAAATTGCATAATCTAATCGATAAAATTCAGTTCAATGGAAATTTTTTAAATTTGAGATTAAATTAAAAAAAAAAATTATTTTAAAATTTGAGAAATAATCGATTTTAAGGTACATTAAATTGAATTGCACTTGATCTCTTTGTAAGTTGATTGATTCGATTAATATGTAATATTTATTCATTTCCAAATCGATTATTAATCGAAAATTTGGAAGAGTGGGTTAATCATTATTAATTGCTTTATCTTGAAGTCGATTGCTAATAGTAGATTTGAAGTAGATTTATTAAACAATATATTTTCCTCCCTAACGATTGACTAGAATAAGGCCCCTAGAAAAAAAATTAAAATTCGATTGAAAATAATCGATGTTAAAATCGATTGAAAATAATCGATGTTAAAATCGTTTGAAAATAATCGATGTTAAAATCGATTGAAAATAATCGATGTTGAAGGTAATTGAACGTAATCGATGTTGAAGATGGTTGAACGTAATCGATGTTGAAGTCGATTAAAAATAATCGATGTTGAAGTCGATTGAAAATAATTGATGTTAAGATCGATTGAAAATAATCGATGTTAAAATCGATTGAAAATAATCGATGTTGAAGGTGATTGAACGCAATCGATGTTGAAGATGATTGAACGTAATCGATGTTGAAGTCGATTAAAAATAATCGATGTTGAAGTCGATTGAAAATAATTGATGTTAAAATCGATTGAAAATAATCGATGTTAAAATCGATTGAAAATAATCGATGTTAAAATCGATTGAAAATAATCGATGTTGAAGGTGATTCAACGCAATCGATGTTGAAGATGATTGAACGTAATCGAAGTTGAAGTCGATTAAAAATAATCGATGTTGAAGTCGATTAAAAATAATCGATGTTGAAGTTGATCATATATAATGAATTTTTAAGAGAATTATTAATAATCATTTTTAAAGTATGTACTTTAAAAGTATTAATTTTCAAATCGATTGAAAATTACCGATTTTTTATTCCCTTGAGAATGAGCTATTTCAAAATTGATGAAAAATTTTCGATTTTTGAAAACTAGGCTACGAACCCAACATCATGTATGGAAGTGAATTGAGGATATTGTAAATTTTTCATCTCCAATAATCATTCAAGTTCATAATAATTACATTTTTACCAATTTTGAGGTTCCTCAAGCTCTACTCAAATTTTGATAATCTGCCATTTTGGACCCGTTTTAACCCAAATTCAAGAGATTATATTCTGGTCACCAACCAACCCTACCCTCAAAAGTTGGCTTTTGTAGGTTGATTTAGTGAAGGGATGTGGAAGATTCAAGAAATTTTATGACTCAAAATTTCCTCAAAAAGTCGTTTTTTGCTCTAACTCCCCTCCAAATGCAGTTAGGAAGCTGAAATTTAGATATGTTGGTGTCCATGACTCACTCTTTCATATGAGATCAAAAGCAAAAAAATTGAGGTGTTTGCCTCTTCTCCAGCTCTCCTCAAAATTTGAGTGATCCGCCATTTTGAATTTTTTCGAAAAAATAAAAAATATCATTTTGTTGGATTTCCAAGTAGAGTCTCTCACCAAGTTTTGAGCAAATTTCCGAAAGTTGAACATTTGCCAGATGATTACAAATGATCTGAAACGCAAAGATTTGAAGACCTCACCCTCCCCCGACCTTCCATTCCCTAATCAGGTAGATCGTTTTTTCGTTGAAAAACTCAGCTAAAAATGTTAAAATTCATATCGACTATATTTCTGCTGCATTATGATCTGAAAAAGTATTCATGCTGTTCAGCCTTTCGCGCGATGATGATAATTATGATGAATTAAAAATTTACAAGCACCACGCGAAGCGGTCGTATTACGAAGGGGAATTTTTTGCTCTTTGATCTACTTTCGTTGGCGACTCGTGTACGACACTGCGGCCGAACATGGCCAAACGTGGTTTAGTTAATTACGACGTGTGGGTCGATGAGGGCCATACTATACGCTACATCATGCACCTACATAACATACAGTTACACGCGTAGAGGCAAAATTGCGTATGGAATGAGACTGTACATATTACCTCGACCATCTAGTATTTACTTATCAGCAACGTGTGAGGGTGTCATCAACCCTGATTAAAAAAATTGTAACCGGTTACTAATTAGCTTATTTATTGACCGTTATTTTAAATTACCATCCATTACGATAAGCTTTTATCACGTTTTTATTTCTCGAATTACGGTAAACAAATAAATTAGCTTTTAGATAAGCGCGAGTATGGTTTAAATTAGGTTTGTGTGGCGGGCATGTACTTTCGTTTTTTTCTCTCCACTTTCAACCACAAAGTACTCGTTTACGTCATTATCGCGCCGTTATCATCCGCTATGGCGACGAGTTGGTTGATTATAGGATGAGAGGATGAGGTGATGTCGAGAAAATGGCGCATGGCGTGTAGCGATTTCGTAATCGCGCGCGCGCGAAAAATTGACCGGTTGATTCGCGTTTTAGTCGTAACGCCTGTGTACAGTGTACACGAGCGAACCTGACCACTAACGCTATGCTGATGAATAAAGAGGAAACGAGTAATATGGGATTTTTCCATTGTAATCCGCCATTCATTCTCTTCATTTAGAAATTAAAAGAGTGGAAATTTTATACGAGCTATATTGACGTTTTGTGGCAGCTGTTCTGTCATACAAAAGGTATGATTTATCGACCGGACGGTCCGCTAGCGGTGGCGTATGATTCGAGATTTTGTAAGACTCGTCGTTTCTTCGCTCGGTTATGAAAATACGCTTCTCGATCGCGTTACTTAACGGGTCAGCGCGTCTTTGAGAGCGTACAATCGTAGACTTTGCCTTAGGATGTTATTGACTTATGTAAGTTTACTGGATTTCGAAGTTTTTTTTCGGTTGAATTCCAGTTTCAAAAGAGGTTGCTGGGTTTTGAAATGCGTTTTGGGCTTAACACGAATAGTGTCAAAATACGATATGGTATTAGGGACTAGATAGTGACCCATACAAATGGTTGGTGGTGTAATATCTTGGTATTTGCTGGTTTCCGTAACTTGTATGGAGTATACTCGTGCCCCTGCGAGTTGGTGTATGTGGTAATTGTGGAAGACCCGAGCAGGAAATGAAGGTGATGTGGTTCCTGATTTTTTGGAATTTTTTCTTTTTTTTTTTCAAATGATAGTTAAAGTGAAAATAGCGATTGAAAATAAGTTACTAAAAAATTCAGAAAGTTGAATAAGTTTTTGACACTAATTTTTTTGATTTCTCAAAAAAATGTTTTTTTTTTAATTTCTCAAAAAAATGTTTTTTTTTTTTTCAAATGATAGTTGAAGTGAAAGTAGCGAGTGAAAATAAGTTACTAAAAAATTCGGAAAATTGAATTAGTATTCGACACTGATTTTTTTAATTTCTCAAAAAAAATGTTTTTTTTTAATTTGTCAAAAAAATGTTGATTGATTTTTAGTTAATTTCACGATGAAAAACATGACTATTCCAGCTTATCTGATTTGAGAGAAAAGGTTGAACGCGGGGGGGGGAGGATCACTTTGAATTAAGTTGAATCACGATTCCTCGTTAAAGAATAAGTAAAAAAATTTTTTAAAATCATTTTTCACAATTCAACTCGATTTTCACTTTCTAAAATCACATAATTGTTATCGAAATACTCAATTTTTGTTCCACAGAGCTTTCCGAAACCATCACACGTAAGTTTTAAAATCAAAATGATTTCTTATAGATCTTAGCATCAGAAATTTCGGACTTTGGGAACCCCTGTGAAACAAAAATCGAACATATTTTTCGTCTGGAGTCCGGAAAAGCCTAAATTAGGCCGTACCCAATTAAAGCTACCCATTTGTCCTTTATTTTTAAGAATTATTTGTTTTTTGAAGAAAATTCAGAAATGGTACATAGTTCCTGAATTTGAAAAAAAAAATGATGACTAAAACTTTTTTCAGTCTTTCATTGACATTATGTTACTTAAGAACGTGAAAAATTTTCAATCGTTCAAAATTTTTTTTCTTTTTTGCCTAAAATTTCAAAATTTGTGAAACTTCGATTTCACTGGAGGAGAGGGGGCTCTAAAACTTGGGTTAGAGGTTTTAAATTTTTATGACGCTGTTTTCAAGTTTTTTAGCAACTATTTTAATCGCCCCCCCCCTCTTTACTTTTTGGAAACAACAAAATTCGCCCATTCTATTGTGTACCTCTTCGCCTCAAAAATCTAAGCTTTCTTGATGCTGTAACATCTATAAGTGATCATTTCAAAGTATCAGTGTGATGTTTTGGAAAGCTTTGTATTTTCTCATTCGAGTTTAAAGTAGTCGAAATTTCCCTACACTGTGGACGTGACCAATGAATTACTTATTATAGTTCATTATTGAAAATAACCAACATTTTAACTTTTTGAGAAAAAAATTTTAAATTTTGAAAAAATTGAAGACCGAAATTTTTTTCAGCCATTAAATGGCAGTATATGATTTGTAAGTGTGAAAACATTTTTCATTGCTGAAAATACTTTTTTTTTTTAATTTTAAAATTTTCATCAACTTCATTTTGAGAGTTTCAAGTGGTGGGATTTGTACGATGTTCGTTTGAGGTCATTCAGCAATTATTGTTACCCTGCCATCTTCACTCCTTGAAAAAAATCTAATACACACACCCCCCAAATCCATCCCCTCAAGTGATGTGGGAAAAAATAAGCAGAGTTTCTCATCTTCTGTACTGGTTTTGGATGTAGAACTATCAACAATATTTGATTTACAGGGCTGAATACGTCACCAATAACAATTTTTCTCCTAGTAATTTGGCTTTCTTGTTTATAATTTTCTTTAATTATTTTTGATTTTTGATTTTTTTTTTTTTTTTTGTTAATTGACGCCATGTACAGTCCTGTGGTCAGAGGCATTTTTATTTTGGATATGTTAAATTGTGGAATATAGTGATACAGACTGTAAGAATTTAATTACGTTGGTGATTTTTACCGGACTATTAGCAAGGATGACTTCCATTTGAGGTTTAGGAAAATAAGTATTTCTGTAATTGCTAAATTTGAGGCATTCTGTAAGAATGTGGGGGGGACTGTGATTGTCCACGTGTATAAATTTTATAAATTATTTATATTCTTATTTAAAGTGCTTTTGAGAATTTTAGAATTATTTGCCCGATGGGTTAATTTTTGATATTTTAGTAATTCTCGTTTCCTAAAAAAAATAACACCTAGTTCTTATAGTTGGGTATACTGAAGTATCGAAAAATTTTGTATACGTGGGTAATGGAAATTGTTAAAATTAATTCATCTTGTGCATTAGTCAGTGGTGAAATAACGATTGTCATATGCTCGGTGATGACTGATGATTAAAGCATTAAACCTCATTACAACGATGATTTTCATGCACGAATTCTCGCAAACAACAATTATAATTCTACTGGGTACGTACTCATTTTGTTGAAAAATCACTGCGGAATAGTAAAGCAAAAAAATTCCGCTGGCTCAAACAAAGTTGATTAGTATCCGCGTAATTTTCGCGGAAATCCAACACGAGGATTTAGGTAATTAATGAAATACAGAGGCGCGATAAATGAGAAAATATCAACGTCATCGATTTCTTGGTACTCTCTGTGGTTGGCACAATCTACTCACAAGTCCTCGAGACTGTTTGTAATCTACGTATCGATGCAAATACGAGTATATTCTACATTGGAATATTTGAGGAAGCAGATTTTCACGAAAATAAAATATAATGGAATAGTATAGCGCTTCGTACTTAATATTCTGTGGATTCGGACTCGTCATGGCCTGCGAGATTTGGTGTTAGGTTAAATATTCGTGACATTTGTTTACAGCTGGTATGACGAGGGCGCCATATTTTCGGATGTATATTGGTACTAGGTGCTTTCGAGTTTTACGTACTGATAGTCGTATAAAGTATGCGATACGTGGTGATATTACTCGTATTATGTGAAAAATTAGACCAAGGCTCGGTCTCTCCCCTCTCAGCTCTCATATCGCACATTCGTTAACGAACCCACCGCCGTGTTATTAAGGTAACCGGGAAAAGTGGGAAAGGAAAAACCGATGGTCGCTTAAAATCATAACCCATATTGTGAATTCTTCGTACACGTTGTTAACACTTAGCAAGGCCATCGCGATAGAACGAATTCGCGATGGAGGAACGCGTGCCACGTTTCCTGATTTTAAAATGTAAATTTTAAGCGAATTATTTTCGTTCATCGGATACCTAGATATTACTAGGTCGTCGGTGTTGTTGTTTGTTTTTTTTTCCCCCTTTAATATTTATTATACGAAATAATATTCGTAAAACCAGTTCCCGATGGATCGATTGCGATAGGCTATAGCGTTCGTTCAACCGTATAGCACAGTGGTCGGTGCAACGATGAAAACCCTTTCGAAGAACTCGACGACCGCAGTTTACGCAATACGATGTTTACGTCTCGCAACTGGTTCGAATAATCGGTTGGTAGATGCCGAAGGCGTAAATTTTAAATCTGCTGATGTCTAATAGCAAAAGTAATTTACAACAGAAACAATGGAAACCACTTGCGGTAATTTAATTACTGTTCAAGAGCATTTGATAGATGGAATATTTGTCCATTTTAGTACCAAACGTGGGTGCGGTTCGTGTCTTCTGGTTTTTTTTCTAGGGAGGGGGGGGGGCTTTAATCGGATTTTTTCTGAAGGAGATGAAAGTGAAATTGTTTTCAGTTATAGTTGTCATTGGTCCTGTTAATTTTTTGGAAAGTTTTCTCGTGAATCGTTCGGAGTAGCTTCTTGCTTGAGAATTGGTAGTGATGTGATAATTAATGAAGGTGCTGAGTGTCTGAAAAAAGTGTGTCGAAAATTTTGAATTCCATATTCAAACCATTCTGATTTTTTTTTCTGTCAAAATTTTAATTTTTGAAAAAAATCACAGTATTGAAAAAATTACGTTAAAGTAAAAATTATTTTGACAAAGAGTTATTCCAGTTAAAAAAAAAAATAATAATTTTCAAAGGAATCACCATCTGCTCCATGAAATTAAGAAATTCGATTTCCCATTTCGTATATGTGCGAATAAAATTTTTTTTGTATAATTTTTTTCATTATTTTTGTTTTTTTTTTCATAATTTTTTTTATTTTATGTTTTTTAATTATTTTAAAAAATTTCTGAATTTAAAATTTTTTTTTTTTTTATTTTTTTTTTTTTTTTATTTTTTATTTTGCTCATGGGTTGAGAGGACAGAAAATTTAGGACCAAAAAGAGTACAAAATACATACTAAGATGAACAAATATTACTCCATTAAAGCTTGAGTTACGTTTTTTAACAATGCAAGTGTTGGACCCTTCGAAAAAAATTCCTTATGAACGATTATTGGATGAATCGTCTTCAAGGATGTGTTACAAGTTTACAATAAACTAGAAAAAACCCCTAATGCAAGCTTCCTATGAAAAATTCATTCTAGATTAAATTTTATTGCGACTGATTTCTTCTTATATGGTATCGCGATCGAAAGAAATGATAAAAAAGTGATTCATGTAATAAGAACCAGTCATTCTACTGAATGACTCATTTTTAAAGTTATTTCACAAGCTATGGGCAACTGAATAATTTTAATATAAATATTTAGGTAATTTGAACTTATTTTGGAGGTAATTTTTTCTTACTAGTTGAGAGATTTTTACAGAAATGATTTATCAGAACTGTTAGATATATGTATTAGGATTTCTCTAGGCTGTTTGGATGGAATTGTACTTATTGGTATACTGTCTCAATAAATTAATGAATAAATCAGATTTGAATAAATTTCTGTAGATGAGGTTTTTTTATTTTAGAAATTAAATTTCAAAAATCTTTTCGATAATTAAAAAAAAATTCTTATTACAAAAAAAAAATGTACTTCGAATAAAAATTATGAAGCTCCATTAAAAGAAAAAAAAATTAATGAAACATTTTCTTTTTGTAGTTCTACTTCTTTCTTTTTTACTTACCATATCAAGCAGTATTTTATTTTAAATTTTCATTTCATAAAAATGTTAGTGATTTTTATTTAAAAATAATAATACTAATAATTATAATAAATTCAAAGTAATATCAAAATTTTTTATTTTGGATGGAAGAATTGTCTCCAAATGAATGAAAAAATAGGTATAGAGAATCGATTTTACATTAATCTGGTTTCGAGACCTTTATCGACTAAATAGGTATCTTTACTTGATGCTGTGACTCTAGAAAACTTCGACAGCTTCTATTAGACTCTTGAAAAAAGAACAGGCCTCCTCTATCACCCTTCATATTATGTAGTAATCGAACAAATCAACAAGATTTCGTATAGTGATACATGACTGACATATAGAATGGTAGTGGTTGTATTTTCAAAGTTCCCGATTTCCCCTCCTTATCTGGAGAGTCTGACATAACACATTAACTCGATATTGCGAATGAAATTGTAAAAGCTTCAGATGTTTCGTTATTCTCTCCTTAATGTGATTAAATTTGAAATTGCGGGAAGGTCGAAATAAAAAAAAAAAAAATGAAAAAGAGAACGTAAGCAGCTATGTCGTATCACTGGAGCTGAGTTCTTAATCGGAGTTTATTTATATTTGAAGGTAATATTGTCAAGTTTCTCAACCTAAAAGCCACGAAGTCCCACTTTATCCCTTACAATAACACCCATAAAGATTAATTTAAAATATGTAGAACTTTTTGTCCACAAGAATCACGAAAGCCGATGGCTTAGCTGTTTGAAACTACTCAAGCCTTCCTCAAATTCTGTCCATCCTCATTGTAGATGGATTTTGTGCCAAATTCAAGAGCTCATATTGTAGTCCCCAGCTAACCCCAAGTGGAAAGTTCGACCTTTCTAGGTTAATTTGGAGAGGAAATGTGCGAGATTGTTGAAATTTCTTGTTATGATTTTCCCTTCAAAAGCAGTTTCTTGCTCTAATTTCCTTCCATGTTAAATTTGGAGACTGAAAGTAAACTATCTTAATCAGTTAAGCTCACTTTATCATCTGACACCATAATCAAATATTTTCGACGTTTCCCTCAGCCCCTTCCCCTCACCCATTTCGAGTAAAATAATCCCTGTTTCTCCCCTCCAATATCGCGTGTGAAGACTAAATAGTGTACCACATTAAGATCATTGCTGGTTATCATGACTCCGCATTTAACAAATCTGAGCTATTTGAAGCTCCTCAAGCTTTCCTCAGATTTTGCTCATCCACCATTTTGAATCCATATTGGCCTAAATTTGAGGGTCCATATTCTGTTCTTCAAGGAACTCGGCGAAGGTTTACATTTTCAAATCGATTTATGCAGGAGATGAGGGAGATTGATGAAATTTCTTGCCATGATTTCCCCTCCAAAAGCAGTGTTTTGCTTTAACTCCCCTCCAAATTCTCTTAGGAGGCTTAAAGTGAAATATGTTCGTCACTTGAGTGCACTTTATCATCGTCTTTTCTTTCAACGCCACCACATTTTAAGAACAATATCCCCCCCCTTCCTCCCCTCCAAAATCGCGTATGAAGTGTAAACTTACTTACAGCGTATTTCTCATTGCTAGTAATCATATGAGTGCGCATTTATCTGATGTGAGTTATTTGAGGCTCGTCAGGCGTTCCTCAAATTTCGTTCATTCGCCATTTTAGATCGAATTTGATCCAAATTTGAAGGTTAATATTCTGGTCTTCAACCAACTCCGTATACGGAGTTTGATTTTTCCGAGTCCATTTGGTGAGGAGATAGGGGGGGATTAATAAAATTTCACGGCTCAATTTCCCTCAAAAAGCTGTTTTTGGCTCTAACTCCTCTCTAAATACACTTGGGAGGCTAAAATTTGGTAATGCCGTTGTCCATGAGTCAATCTTTCATATGAGGCCAAGAACGAAAATTTTGAGCTTTTCACCTCTTTTCCCCTCACTCTCTCAAATTTGAGTAAAGCGCCATTTTTGAATGAATCGAAAAAACAAGAAGTGTCGTTTTGTAGAATCGCACAAAGAGTCTCTCACCAAATTCTCAACGATTTTCCCTTCTTCTTTCAAAATAAGGTAGGATGTAATAGCTATCGTTTTGAATTGAAACTTCGGCTAATAAGAATTTACTATCGGTGAGACAGTGACTCGGTGTACGAAGGGTATATCGATTGTACGTATTACCAAAAGCATTTAATATGCTACGCGGTTGTGCGTTCGTTTACGAGACAGCCATCGTATCTCGGAAGGAGGGGGAGGGGGGCACTATTAGAAAATTTCTTCTAATCGATTTAGCGTGAAAACAAAAAAAAAAAAAAAAAAAAAAAAAAACACGTCGAGATGTTTAATTTAGAAGAAGCTCGCGATCGAAAGGTATTAACGAGGTCGTTATAAGAAGAAGGTTGCTACGCGAAAAGAATCATACATTAGAGTAGCTATGAACGGGGAGGGGGGAATGTAGTGTCGTGGCACGCTTCTTCTACAGCCCCTAACGGAATCGTAGGAAGCTTGTGGTTAGCACGAAGTGTAATTGAAATGGTCGCCTCGATATATCTGGTAATGGAATTAGATCGGCGTCGCGACGCGTTCGAATCTCTTTGAGATAGTGACGGTCGCAAGGATAGAATACTTCCTATTTACGAGGTCGTTCGTCGAAGCGAATGTGAACTTGAAAATACTCGCCTAGTCCGTGATCTTAATTTATTTTTAATGCCGCCGAACTCGTTGATCGGATGGCGCTACCGAATATACGGTCTCCATCTGTTATACGTGAAGAATACGATTTTTTCCCTCTCGATTTCAATGTCACGCCATCGTAATTACTATCATTTACGAGAATTACGTAAGAGGAGGTAATTGAAAAAAAAACACTAATGAAGGGGCGGAAACGCGAAGGAAGCGAGGAATATCGATACGATTTCGCGATAATACCATCACCATTGCGATATTCCGCGAATTCTAAGTTTAATCTGCATTCGCGCGGATTAATCAGTTTACGTATTATGGTTTAGGTGACAAAGGTTAATGGGCTATTGTTTCTCGGCATGCGCAATAAAGCCAATAAAAAATATACGATCGCTGTAGCATATCTGTAGAGTGTAATGCTGGTACGCTTGGTTACCTTATAAAACGCATAATTAGTAAAACGTTTTGGTATTTACGTGTCGACAGTGCGGAACGTTGAGCGGTGAAGAAGAACGTACGCTGCAGACAAGCCAATCGGCCATGATCGAAGACGCCTGCAGGAGCAGTAAATCGGACATCCAGCGCCTAGCGGTATTGAGTTATGAACAAGTAGCTCGGCTGAACGATGTGATGAACGAAACAGTCAGTATACACGGGAGAGGCAATTTTCCGACCATCGAAGTAACACTCAAAGATCTCGTAACCACAGTCAGATGCAAACTTGAGGAAGGATGTGGTACAAATAACGTTGGACTGAAAGTTAGTGATATCAGACTGAACGGTGGAGCGGCCTCGTACGTTTTAGACACCGAGGAGACCACTCAAGTATATAATGATTTGGATCTTATATTCGCCGTCGAATTGTCCGGCGGCAGGCATTTCGATCGAGTCAAAACCGCTGTGTTAAATTCGCTGCTAGATCTCTTGCCTTCGGGCGTGAACCGGACTAGGATATCGACTTGTAGCTTAAAAGAGGTAAGCGCAGGTTATATTATTATTGTAGTTAGATGTAGATTTTGCTGGTCATGGCTCGGCATTCTGGTCTTGAGGACGATCAGTAGGGTTGATAATAATTTCCAATGGTTACCATTTTTGTAATTTTGAATGCCCTAGTGGGCCTTCTGAGTAATTTCTTCTCTTGAAACTTGTAAATTTATCATCTTAAAAAAAAAAAAAAAAAAAAAAAAAATCATCTCGTAAATTGTATCGACATTATGGAAGCCTTATGGGCAAATTGCAAGCGAACGTTTATCATCGTTATTATTACTATCATCATTATTATTATTATAATTATTTTTTTTTTTTTTTTTTTATTTTTTTTTTTTTACATAATAGTTTGGAGTGCACTGAAATTCTTAGCTGACCAAACTATTTCCAAAGCGTAGGTCTGACAATAACCACCTCAAAAAATGCCAAAAACTCTAACTGTGCAATTTAATCGAATCATGATGAATATTTCGATGTTATCTGTCAATACATTATGGTATATTTCAGTGTTGCCAGTAGAGTCAAGGTATACTCTATTATAAAGACTGAAGTACGTAAATATTCGTAACACAGTGTCAGCTGAATTTGAGGTCACATGTGTGTACTTTTTGCATTTATTTTCGATCGAAACACAAGTTTGGGGTATGGGGTTGTATTGATACAAATGAAGAAAAAACAAAGAGTTATGGCCATGGACACAACGGGGGGGGGGGGGGAAACCATAGTCACTCCCAAAATTTTGATTTATAAAAAAATGAAGTTGAAAAAAAAAGTTCTAAGCCAACCGTATGAATGTTATATGACTGGTTACCTCGTACGTACTCCATCATTTTAAATAAAATTAATTTTGAATTTTTTCAAAAAAATTTTACACTTCACGAAGATAGGTGGGTATCAATTGAAGTTCGAAGTTCGAGCCCCCTTTTTTTAGTCCCCCTCCCAGAAAAATTCTGGTTGCACTAATGTTTATGGCTGTTGTTCAATGTAATAGAGTATTGACCACGTATACGTGGTCATGCAACCCCAAGATATCAGCTCACAGACTTTTGTCAAGTGGTACTGTTCGCCTTATATATTAGAGTATGGCCTGCTCGAGTACAATATTGAACTGGCATAAATCATCGACAGCAAACGACGCTGAATCATTTCATAGAGCCTGAAATTCGAAATTTCAATATCTTACCCATGGCAGGAGTCGTGGAATCCAGAAATGACAAATGATTTTACAATTTTGCGTATATCGTAACCTATAGCTTACATAGATGCGAAACAAACGCGACCAATCGAAACCTCACTTTTCTCTATTGGTAGCGCTGTATGTGCGATGACGTCATTGGAAAGCGATAAAAACAAAAGTTTTGCGAAATCAGAAATTTATATGTGAAATGAATAGTGCTTCTTAAAATTGACGAAAAAAGTGATGTACTGTCTGTCCAATATAGCTTGAGACTTTTTGACAGCGCAAAGT
Organism: Phenacoccus solenopsis; assembly: GCA_009761765.1. Taxonomy (NCBI): domain Eukaryota; kingdom Metazoa; phylum Arthropoda; class Insecta; order Hemiptera; family Pseudococcidae; genus Phenacoccus; species Phenacoccus solenopsis. The sequence goes on from CM019755.1 coordinate 39,678,397, forward strand.
TAGGCAACAATTCATACATGGTTACTCAAAATGTGGATTGTATTACAAAGTAGGTAAATATGTTGTTACCTAGTAGCTCATCGAAGTTAGCAGGAAACACATTCACAGAATTTTTTTTGTGCTTTACTATTTCGACGATTCGATCAGCATTCTCAATTTGAACACATTTTGGGTAGTAATGAAATCGTAAAAATGTTGTATGTTTTGATGAGAAGGAGTTAAAGGGTTCTAAAAATTTGGACATCTTTAAATTTCACTGATGGGGCTTTTTTACACGTGACTAATTTTATTGCATTTTTCAACAGCTTTCCATTTCATGTGCCATTTGTTCAAAAAAAAATACGTTGGGAAAAAATTGATGAAAAATCGGAAAGTGATGACGTCATAGGGTGAAAAATTTGCGTTATATGAAAATGTTTTTCTCGTAATTGATTATACTCGAAGAGTACGGTAAAAAGAGTGATATACATTATTTGCCTACCTGCGAAATTGAAGGGGCTATAGCGCATTTAAACTTCGAATTCGTCGTAGCTCTTTCAATTTTAGAAATAGGCAATAATTGTCTATGATCAGTTTTGTTGTAAGTTTTGAGTACTATTTATTTAGTCGAAAAGAAAATTTTTTTTGTGACTTCATCGTGTCAAGTTTTCAAGTTTTTCTATTTTTTTTTTTTTTTTTTTTTTTTTTTTTGAGCAAGTGATACATAAAATTTTTAGTACATGAAAAATGCAACAGAAAAAGTCATATATAAAAAATTTCGCATGAGTTATATCTGATGATTCACAAATTTTTGGAACCCCTTAATTTCCCTTTATGAAAGGGTATTAAATTTTTGTGCATTACTTTTTGGTTGTTTTCAAGAAGTGGTATTCGTTTATTCTAAATTTTTTCAATTTCATTGAACTTTTCATTTTCACAGCTTTCCATTGACGTCATCACATATATGGCGAATCTGCTGAGAAAAATGAGGCTTCGATTAGGTGTATCTGTTTCACATTTATGTGGTGTACTCATCTGTACATTGCATGACTTCTGTACTGGATTTTTTTAATTTTATGAAATTTCAATCTTAGAAAAGTAAAGTCATGATACCTATTAATCTCTTGCTCTTTCTCTTACATTAATGAATCAAATAGTAAGTACATCCTTAACTTCAAAGAATATAGTATGAAGTGCTTTTGCTCTCGTTTGGCCTTGAAGAAAAGTGAAAGTTTTGACTCTCGTTTGGTCATCAAAAAAAATTCGTATAAGATGATTTCAGCCTAAATCTGTATCGAGAATAATTCCGAATTGATATCGAAATTTTTATCTTAAAAATTTCGGTGCTCCTAGTTCATTATCTCGAATTTTGTGATAAGTCAAATTTTGAAAAATGTAATCTCATTTTGATTTTTCCCATTGATAAATTGTTATTCTTACGAGTTTAATAAAATTACAAAAATTCAAAAATTGACTTAATTTTTACTCTTGCTGAGAGTATTCGAAGAAAATAATAGGAGAAAAATTCGCGCGTAACTGTCAATTTTCATTTTTTTATGATGATTATTGTTTTCAACGTCTCTTATTAAACTGTATTTTTAACGAACTTTATCGTAAAGATAATGGCCTTCAAAGCACAAAATGATTTTTAATGTTTTAATAACTCGTTTTTGTTCACAAGATCAGTTTTTGCGTAGTCATGATCTTGCCACCAACATGAATAAATAGACCAACTATATCGTAGAGTTAATTTGTAGATGCATAACAAAAGTTCTTAATTGAGTGGTCACTTCTCGTCATAGATAGCGCTGTAGATGATGACGTCATGTGTGAGAGAAAAGAACCAATTTTTATGTAAACTATAGGAATTTTGTACTTGCGGGTGCACTTGGTATTTTATGAATATAAATGAAAGTCGACGTAGCTGGTATGACGTCATCATGTGAGACGCACTTTCTGCGGAAAAAATGGCGCTCGGAGTGGATGCGTTTGTCTTGTGTTTACCACTGTTGACTAACGATTCATTTCTTGATTAATGAGTCGAGCCTTTGAGAATACTTCTGTAGTTAGCATTGGTAGCATGTTTTGCGAGGAAAAGCATGTTCTTCGGTAGTGATGTAGTGCATGTTTAAAGGTGACTGGATTGGGGCAAAAAAACTTCGACGCTCGATTAAATAAAAGTGTAATGGAAATCGTAAATATTGGAAAAATTTGTATCATCGAAAAAAAAAATTAGATAAGCAGCCGCGCCGCTTTACTGGAGCTGAGTTTTTAATTGGGGCTTGTTGACATTTAAAAGGAATGTTGTTGAGTTACTTTCTCTTCCTCACAAGCCACATTCATTATGGAATCTAAAATCACTGGTCTTTAACTGACTCTACATACGAAGTTTGACCTTTCCAAATCCATTTGGCAAGCAGATGGAGCGAATAAAAAAATTTTAGAACTTCCTCTAAAAGCTCTTTTTGGCTCGAACTCCTTTCTAAATGCATTCATTCTTTCGTGTGAGACCAAGAATGAAAATTTTGAGCTGTTCATGCCTCTTCACCCTATCTCTAAATTGAGTGAACCGCCATTTTGAGGTGAATTGGAAAAACCAAAAATACTGTTTTGCGGAATCTCACAAAAAGTCTCTCACCAAATTTTCAGCTATTTTCATCTATACTAGTTTTCGTTACGAACTGGGGGGGGGGGGAGTGTACCGTGCGATTCATTGAAATCCAAACTGGCCAACAGCAAAATTCCTGGCACTAAAAAATAGACCGCATAAAATATAATTTTTTCGTTAAATCTGGATTCCAAAAATTTGAAAAAATGTAGTTCAAAAAAAAAATGTAAGCAGCCATGCCGCATTACTAGAGCTGAGTTTTTAATTGGAGCTTGTTTTGATTTATTTAATAACCTTGCTTAACCGTTCATGACTTCAGGCCACACCCAATACCAAGTCTGAAAACCCCTACCCTATCCTTTCCAAAAACACTTCAGAAGTTGAATTTGGCACAAATGTAGTATTTCTTGCCATGAAATAATCATGTGAACACATATTTCTCAAATTATAACTATTTGAGGGTCCTCAAATTATCTTCAAATCTTGATAATCCGCCATTTTGGATCCATTTTGACTCAAATTTAGGTGGTTATATTCTGGTCACAAACTAATCCTACACACAAAGATTGACCATTCTTGCCCGATTTGGTGATGAGATATGGAAAATTCATGAAATTTCCTGCAGCAATTTCCCCTCCAAAAACCGTTTTTTGCTCTAACTCCCCTCCAAAATCACTGAGGAAGCTAAAATCAAAATACGTTTGTCACTTGGGCTCATTTTATCATATGACACAGCAATAAAAAATTTTCGACCCCTCCTGTACCCCCACCACTATTTTAGGTTGATGTGAATTCGGGATGTAGTATACAACTTATCCCCAATAACCATATGAATTCATATTAATTACATTTTTACCAACTTGAGGCTCCTCAAGCTCTACTCAAATTTTGATAATCCGCCATTTTGATCCATTTTGATCCAAATTCAAGAGGTCATATTGTGGTCACCAACTAACCTCACACACAAAATTTGACTTCTTTAACTTGATTTGGTGGGGAGATATGGAAGATTCAAGAAATTTCACGACTCAAAACTTCCTCAAAAAGCCGTTTTTTGATCTAACTCCTCTCAATATGCAATTAGGAAGCTGAAATTTGGATATGTTAGTATCCGTGACTCACTCTTTCATATGAAATCAAAAACGAAAAATTTAAGCTATTTGCCCCTTCTCCAGCCCCCTCAAAATTTGAGTGATCCGCCATTTTGAAATTTATCGAAAAAAAAAAAAACTATTTTTGCGTATTTTAAGAAGAGTTCCTCACCGAATTTTGAGCGAATTTTATCCACACCCGCCTGCGCAAGGCGAGTGACACAAAAAACGCAATTTCCTCAAAAACAGGTTTTTGCTAACTCTCCTCAAAATGCACTTAGGAAGCTGAAATTTAAATATGTTGGTGTCCGTGACTCGCTCTTTCATATGAGATCAAAAACGAAAAATTTGAGCTATTTGCCTCTTCTCCAGCCCCCCTCAACATTTGAGTGATCCGCCATTTTGAAATTTTACAAAAAAACAAAAAAGGTTGTTCTGCGCATTTTCAAGAAGAGTTCCTCACCAAATTTTGAGCGAATTTTATGAATACTCGCCGGCGCTACGCGTGGGGGAAAAAAATATATATACCAAAAAGTTGGACATTTGCCAGATGATTACAAATGGTCTGAAACGCAAAGATTTGAAGACCACACCCTCCCCCGACCTTCCCTTCCCAAATCAGGTAGGCTGTAATAGCTATTGTTTTTATTAAAAACTCAGCTAAAAAATTAAAAATCCAAGCAAGTATGCAAAACAATAAATAAACATGAAAAGAATTTAATATCATCTACTCTTATGAACAAATAGAAGTTGTTTTTTTTTTTCAAATGAAAAAAAATAATATAAATCAAAGAGACAAAAATTTTAAAATCAATTGCTACCGTTCACGACTAATTTTATATTGCGAAATTGAATTGATGTTCAGTGGGTCCCACGGTATGTATACCAAAAAGTTGGACGTTTGTCATATGTTTACAAATGAGCTGAAAAACAGATATGTGAAATCCCTTCTCCCCGACTTTTGCTTTCCAAATTAGGTAGCTGTAATAGTTATCGTTTTGAATTGAAAACTCAGCTAAAACGACGTGTTAATTGAGAAACACGATGATATGGATACAAGCGCATTAGTACATGTTTTGAATTGCGAAGACTGGGAATGGGGGCTGAATGGGTATTTTGGGGACATTGGGGAGGTGGGTGTTAATGGATAGATATGGGATTGTAGACGAATGGAAAACTTCGTCGACGTTCTTTCTGGTTACGTTTATTCGCGAACTTATCCGAAGAAATTATCGGCGCGAAGAGTTAACGAAGAGAGAAGAGCGAACATGGTGGCGGTAATACTAGAAGGCTTACGGTTAGACTAATACGATTGCATAAGTTTAAAGCGAAAACGACTACTTGCTCGGGTTAATGCGAATTTTACCGTTGTGTTTGGCAGGCTTACGTCTCGAAGCTGGTCAAAGTGAACCAAGACGGCGATTGCTGGTCGCTGATTAGTTTGGGTAATTCGCGCGGCCACAAGAACGTCGAACTGAAATTCGTGGACTCGATGAAAAGGCCGTTCGAATTCTCGGTCGACTCGTTCCAAATCATCCTAGACTCGTTACTATTATTTTACAAATGTAGTCAGCTGCCGATCAGCGAAAATTTCTATCCGACGGTGGTCGGCGAATCGGTGTACGGAGACTTTCAGGAAGCTTTGTACCACCTGCAGAAGAAACTGATAGCCACGCGTAACCCGGAAGAAATACGAGGAGGGGGTTTACTCAAGTATTGCCATTTACTGGTGCGCCGATACAAGCCCGCGTATCCCGATAAAATAAAGATGCTGGAGCGTTACATGTGTTCGCGTTTCTTCATCGACTTCTCCGACATCAATCAGCAGCGATCGAAGCTGGAGAATTACCTGTGGAATCATTTCATCGGGCCCGAAGAAGAGTTGTTGAAGTATCAGTATTTGTTATTATTAAGGAACGTCGTGGACGACAGCACCGTCTGCCTGATGGGCCACGAAAGACGTCAGACGTTGGCCCTCATAGACGAATTAGCTTACCAGATTATGTATCCAATGTCCAAGTACTACGGCGGACCGATGTATTACTCGAACGGCGTGTACTACGCGCATCTAATGCCACAGTGCGGCTGCAACTCCTACATGATGGCCGGCTCCGCTCGTCCTTCGAATATGCGATACGCTGCTCCAACCGCCGTCTCCGTCAAGTCCACCTCGTCGTCCACATTATCGTCGCCTGTTTCTTCGGCGCCATCTACGCCGCCGTTGCAAACAACGTGATGAGCATGGTGGTCTGCGCTGGGCTCTCTATTCGGTTTCCTCGACTTCGTAACTCGAATTATTCGCCAAGTTTGTTTCTTTTTTATCAAAGTCGTTGCATTTGTTTCCCCTTCCCCCCTCGGCGGAGTGTCGAAGAACCGTTCGAGTTACGGGTAGTACGCACACCATATCTATGTAATACATGTCTGAATATTAAGCGACTGGCTGTGACATCTTCACAACTCATATTTCTCTTACTATCCTACGATGATACACGAATGTATGAAAGAATATTTATTATCATTTTTTTTTCCTTCGCTACAACGTAACGCGTTTTATATTCGTGTGAGAGAATCACTTTTTAACGTACGTATATTTGTATTAATCGTATGTATGGATTTTTTTTCTTCTTTTTAAATTAAAAATATATATATAATTATTATTAAATACATTCCTATAAACGAGAAAAAAAAATGTCAATATTTTTAATTTTATATTATTTAAGAATGTCGTAGTTAAAAAATATATCAAATCCCAGTGTTGTAAGTAATCCATAAGATGGTCGTAAAATGATTTGACTTTAGTTAGCGTCGCTTATGTTTGTTTAGCTAGAAAAAACGTAGTGGCCCGGACCTAAATTATCGCCTATCCGTGCCCCCGCGTGTAAAATTTATCGAAAAAAAAAATGCATTTATATTGAAAAATTATATTATTTATAGCCTACGCAAGAAGTATGAATTTGTACTTAATTTTTCGCGCGTCTAAAAATTTGTTCCTTGATCCAGATAATTTTTTTCTTTGTTTCGAGTATTCGTTAGATTATAACTATCAGTAATATTATGGGGTAGAGCGTAGTAAATTTTTCTAAGTACGTTTTTCTTTCTTGAAAACAAATTCTCTCGTTCTTTCCCTTTAACGCATGCAGAATTATATTTATTATATGATAACGGCATAGCCTACACGTATTATTAGTCAGTGTACTTTTTTTTCTTAATTACATGTTGAATAACTTTCACGTTGAAATTTTCTGATTTTTGAATTTATAAAGAAACTTTCAAAATTGTATGTCATTAGGCAAGCTTTTATATCGGTTTGAATGATTTCAAAAAATTAAGAGGTTTGAAATTTTTATTTTAAAAATTAATTAACATTCCTTTCTGAAACTGTTTCGTTTGTAGATTTCTGGATACCATGGGTTTACATCGAGTGAATGCCCTTGGCCATGAGTAGTCGGTGGAATTTTGGAAGGTCGTTGAATTGAATATTACCATTTGAAGAGCTAAGAATAGTCGATATGTGGATTTTTTGAAAGGGTTTAATTTATTATATAAAGAATGAAAAAATGGAAATTTTACTCAACTACTCGTGCACAAAATAAAAACATCAAAATTGGTGTACGCAATTTTCTAAAAATTTGGTGATGTATAAAATGATAAGATCAAGTAAATAAATGAATAAATTAAGTAAAATAAAATCGACATAACTGATGAAAAAAAAAAATTAAAAATACTTGAAAATAAAGTCTCTAAAAATTAAAAAAAATTCGAATCGGAAAAAAAATCGAGAAAAAATACATAGAAATATATTAAAATTGAATTAGAGTTTAAAAAAATCCTCATTACTCTGTGGGAAGAAAAAAAAATACAAAAAAAAAGGAAAATTCTAGAAAATGAAAAAAAGAGATGTCATTCGATTGAGGTTTCAATAACCCCCCTCCGTTAAATTATTATTTATAACGAGTTTCGTTGAACATTTTTGTATTAATTTGCAGAAATATGGCCATGTGGAGCTGCTTTGAATGCGGGAATTTTTACTTTAGCATTCCGGACGTGCTTTGACTTGATGAAGGTAGAGGGCTTCGAAAAGCAATCGATTTTTTCATCGCCTATGAGAAATTGTGTGGATTTAGCGGATTCGTTTTTATGATTTTTTTTTATCGAAATTTAATTTGAAACAATTTGAGCATTTTTTTTCATGATTTTTGGGTGCCCTGAACTACAAGCCTACTGGGAACATGGTTTGAAATGTGGATGCTAAGAAACATCCATCACTTACCACTGACATTCATGCGAATTTTGTTTCTCGAAGATGATGAGTTTCGTTAGTGGAAAGATTTTGGCCTTTGAGTGTTGGATGTAAAATTCCGTTTAATCTTTTCTTAGAGGAGGTGGGGCAGTTGAAAATGTTGTAAAAAAATTTGTAAGTAGCTCCGCATCGCTATAGTAACATTCCAAGCTTGATGCGAAATTTACTTTGAAGGCTGGAGAATGATATAATTAACAGTTTATCGTGTTGATAATTACTCCTTATTCTCTTATCATGGTAATAATCCCTCCAATTTTTCATTTTTGTAAACATCACTTTAAGAAGATGGATAATTTCTTACGTGTTCGCTTGAAAAAAATAAAATCAAAAATCATGGAAAACTATTTTTTCAAATATGATCATATTGGATTCATTTTTTTTCTGCGCATTGATATTGTGCGCATGCGCAAGTATCACTAGTGTTTGTTGCAATCTGATGTGCGCATGCGTATACGATATTACTATCGGATGTGCGCATGCGTATACGATATTATTATCGGGTGTACGCATGCGCTGAGAATTTCAGTACGTGATATGTGCTTGCGTAGAAGATATTAGTATCAGATGCGCGCGTACGCCAACAATATTAGTATCTGATGAGCGCATGCGCAGACGATTTTAGTGCGTAATACGTGCACGCACAAACGATATAAGTATTGAATGTATGCATGCTGCGCAGATGATATAAATATTCGATATGCGCATGCGCAAATAATATAAATTTTTGACGTGCGCATGCGCAGATAATATTAATATGCAGCGTATGCATGCGCGAACGATATTAATATTTAATGTGCGTATATGCAAGTGACATTGATATCTAATGTGCGCATGCGCAAATGATTGAGATATCGAACACGCGCATGCGCAATGCTTTATACGAAGAGTTTTCGCTATTTGAATTGCAATTTACCATTCAAATGTCCCTAATTTAACCCCATCGCTTGATTCGTATCGCCTTGCCGAATGGTTAACCAGAAATCCAGCCAGTGATCTCGGTATTGTTCCTTTTACTCTTTCATCGCGTCAAAAATCGATTACTGAGTACTCAAAAGGAATGATATTTTAAAATTGATAATAGTTGATAACGTTAAAACCGAGGCTAGCATCGCGTTGAGTTACCGTTTCTGGTGTCTTCGTTACAGTTACCGTTTTTAATAATGTTTACCGATATCTTTTGTTAATTTTTTCCTGTCTAACTTCATATAAAACATAGTGGCGGTTTCATAGGGAGCAGTGAGTGTTCAATGAATATTTTAAACGTTATGCTAGCCCTTTCCGTTACGTCGAAGTTACTTCAGGATATGTTGGTTGTTGTGAATTACGTGTGTGTCTTTCAAGGTTTCAGTAGGTAACGTACTAAGGGACATTTTTACATTATTGTAATACGATTTTTACGATGTTTTGTAATCGATAATTTTTAAACGACATTTCTTTCCGTTATACGCTGTACCTGTTTTAATCACCTTTTTTTTTCTCTCTCTCTTTTTTCAACGATAAAAAATAAAATGTATTTATCAATAAGTAATATCGAAAGAGATTATATTGTGATAATAGTAATGTTAAGTTTAAACGATGATTTTTCACTCTATACCTATTACCTATTCACGTTATTACATAACGCAGTATATAAATATACAGAAACCGGTTCAGCGCGTATTTTTAGAAACGGTTGAAAAGTTTTTTCGCAACAAAACAACTTGTCGTTAGCATTATGGTGGTTTATTTTCGTGTATTTAATGTACTAAATATCCTTCTGAAAAATTGGTGAATTTCAAGACTAGTTATTTTAATGTGTGCGATTGATATAATTTGTATGATAATAAAGATTTTATTTCCCTTGCCCCTTTTTAATATCGTGTCTCGTATTTATACATCTAGTTATTTATTTTAATATTTATCATTTAATCAAATTAAATGTTTATACATAATTCAAATTTTACCATGTTCAAACATAGATTAAGTTTGTGCCACTGTTTTTCGTTTTTTTTTCTTTCTTCTTCTTTTTTTTTTTAAATAAAAGCCATCTCTTACGAAAATACCTTTTCTTTATTTTACGTGTTGCTCTACCTCTGCGTGTAGGAAGAAGCGTGTTACGTTTGTTGGTTCTAAGTTGTGTAATACGATTGTGTCGTTTGGCTCAAGTTCGTTGCTGTGAGAAACGAATAGAGGGTCGAAGGTCGGCTCTAATTGTGTCGTGAAATTATGGGTGTGTTGAACTTCCATATCGACGATTGTTCTGTGATTATGTGACCGTTGAACTAGTTAAATTTATGGGGTATTTAGATCGAAAAGGATGTAATGAAATTTCAAGTGTATTGACAATTATAAAAATAGGAGAACATCTGAGTTCGTTAAGGTGGTTTTAAACGAGTAGGTCGATTCTTGATTTTTTTCGAAAAGAATTAGTTGGTAAAGAATTACTGTCAGATGACGATGACGTCAAAAAAATATTTAAAAAAATTTTCAATTTGAGGATACATTGAATTTTCTAAAAAATTAATTTTTAACGGTTTGTTGTTGTTGTTGTTGTTGTCATTTTTTTAGTGCCGTGTTCAGCCACTGAGGCTAGAGGTACTTGAGGATTTATACTTGTTTGAAGAGGTCAGTTTTTTAACGTCCAGGAACCATTATTTGTTGTTCAATAATGAAAAAACAGTTTCTCTTTTTTTGAATTTAAAAGGTTAAAATTTTTCCATGTGTTTTGATCAGATATATGTCTTGGAGAATAACATAAACGAATGATCTATTGGGCATAGCATGTGGAGAGTAGAGAGTTCGAATTTTTTCCTGTACATAGGAATGTAATGACTGATTGGTGGAGTTCCAGAGGTGACAATTTTGAGCACTTCCATTAAAAGCCATAATTAGGGGAATAATATTTCAGATCTCCAATTTCAAAAATAAACTCATTTTTAATATTTTTCATAAAAAAAAATTACTTCCAATATGACATTCTCTAGGGTATGATAATTGGACAGTTTGTTTGGCCTTCCAAAATTTGAAATCTTCTAGTCCTTTTGAATGCTCTGGATTAATTAAAATTTTTTTAAGAACTAGTGATTTTTGAAAAAAAAAATTTAAAATGGTTTAGATCTCCTAAATTAAAAAAAAATTGACTTCTAAAATTTTTTCAGTCTTTTGAGGACGAGATATGACTTTAGAACCTTGAAAACATTCAATTGCCTGAAAATTAGTTGTTATGAGAATTTTTTCAATCTTGTCTAGCGAAATTTTTACGATCCCTTTTTGAGGTTATTCAGCAACTACCATAACCAACACCTCTTTACTTCTTGAAAAAATCAATATTCGACCCATCTTAGTTCTTATCCTAACACCACCTACCACTTCCCTCGAAATGGATCACAATTTTCAATACATTGACATAGGTCATTTTTTGTGATATTATTTTCAAAAATTTATGAATTTACCAAGAAATTAATTTTTTTTTTTAAATCCTTTTATATTTGATGATGATGAAAATTCATTTTTTCCCAATATCAAATTTTTAAATATTTAAAAAAAAATTCAAAATATTTGTTCTTATATCAATCCAAAGGTTCCATAATGAAGTTCTCGAAGTACCATGAACATTAGGCATGGAGTTAAAAGGAAAAGATTCATCTCAAGTAAACTAAACAAAAAAAAATCCACGTGCTAAAAATTTAATCAATCTTGAAAAAATTAATTAATTAATGGAATATACATAAAAAAAACTTCACAATTTATTGGTCATGTGCACAGTGTGGGTTTGATTTAGGCTATTTAGGGTATAAGATCATTAAATTACTTACCTATTTGCCCTTTATTTTTTAAAGTAATTTTAATCGATGATTTTCGAAAAAAAAAATGAGAACTGTCAAGACATAGATTTATACCAATCAAAATTAAACCTATTAATTTTAATAATTTTATCAAATGATTAAAATGAATTTTTATTAAAAAATATATGTATACATAATTATATTCTTTTAAAATAATTTCAATAATCAATTATTTTAAAATTTTTTTATTGATAATGAAAAAAAAATTTAATTATTTGAATAGCATTAATTTATCAAATTAAAATATCCTAAATTAAAAAAAACTGGTGCCCAAATTTTTTTTCAGGCTTTGATAAACAAAATATGACTTTGAAAGGTAAAAAATCTTCAATTCTTTTATTGAAACTTTGTTTTTTGAAAATTTGGAAAACATTGACTTCATCTCTAGGAGGGGAATGACCTAAAAACTGAGTTGGAAACAAAAATTTTTATAAAGTCATTTTGAGGTTATTTAGCCATATTGTGACCAGTCTCTCTTCACGTTTTGAAAAACCAGACATTCTGCCTACTTTGTGGAAATCCCTGCTATTTGAAAAGATACCTATACCGTGCTTCCCATTGATCTTCGACCACCTTCGCGAAAAAACCTCAAGTAGTTTAATAGGAGTATTTTGGATTCGTTGTGTGCTCACGCGGATTCAGGATCTCCACGTTTTCGTCAGTGTTACCGCGCAGAGAATCCAAAATACTTTTATTAAAGCCACTTGAGAGAGAATTTTGTGCTGAGAGGTTCGAAGGTCAATGGGACACACGGTATATGTATTTGTGGTATTGCATAATTTTGTTGAAATTATTAAACGATTTAATGTGAGGTTGATAGATTTGTTCTGCTTAATAATCTGCATTTTTTTTTTATAAATATTCTATACACATCTCCCTTCACCCCCCCCCCTCCAATGATCCGTTCTGCTTGTGACCCTGCGAAGAATGTACCAATTCACTTTGCGGATATGTACTTGAGACTTGAGCTGAAATTATTTACAAACTATTCTTTATTTGGGGACAACTAACTTCTGTGAGGTAACTTTCAATTTCATTCGTTCGAATTTGTCAGGTCATTAGTGAAGTAGACACTCCCTTGAAGTATGCAAACAGTTTGGATAATTTTTCTAAATTGAAAATAGGCGTGTTGAAGGGAATTTCAAGCTTCTTTTTCCTTTCCCTTTTAGCATAGAAACTGTTTTCATAAATTGAAAATTATTATGAAAAAAGTAATGCTTTATTATTGCATCTAAAATTCCCCAATAAATGAATAAATGAAATATGTATTGAGAGTTTTTTTCGAGAATGGTGAATGGTAGCACTTCGCATTATCTACGTGTTTTTTTTGTGACATATACTGCAACTGAGACCAGAGGTACATTTGCTGGAGAATAAAGCCTAGATTTCCAGGAACATCTTAGTCTGAGGAAGGCGAGCAAGGACGTGATATGGTGACTATTGCTAAAGATGTCTGAAAAGTTAGAAGATATTTTAAGTCTAGAGCGGATGTTTTCCATCGATAATTCTAAATCTGCAAAAGGAAGAAGTACTCGATTCCCCCTCCTTTTCTGGCTCGGCTTGTAAATTATCGTAATAATCCTTGAATTGAAGCAGATTTTATCGTGGCGAGAATTCATTAATTTCAAGAATATCGGACGCCTTCAATATTGAAAGTTGGCAATATCAAAAACGCCCATTTTTCGTCGCCAATAGCGGTTCGTGTACTCGATGTTGGTATCTAAAAACTGCATGATACTCTGGTTACTGCGATTTCAAGGTCGATGACCTTCATATCCTTTCCCTTTGAGAATCGAGTTAATGTGTACTTGAGTTTTCTTTAAGCATTGAGCGATACGTAGTGGTCAGTTTGCATCATTTAGTTCGAAGCTATGGAGGGGTGAGAGACGTGGATGACCTCCCCCTATTGTTCCATCCGCTTATTGCAACTAGGTCTGAAAAAGACTGTTCGTATGTAGATAGTGTGGAGTGGAAATATGGTGATCGAAAGAAACGACCGAGTCATGGTGAAGATCCGGTGCTGCGCTTTCACTGATTGTATGAAAAAGCGAATTGAACTTGAAAAGTTTCGGTGTACGAAGAACCGGTGACCCAAAAAGCAAAAAATTTAACAAGGTTTTACAACACGCGACGACAATAAATATCGCGGCTCATTTAAATTTCTACCTGCATAATTGAACCCTTTCGTCGAAAGTAAACAACAGCGTACACGTATCGATATATGTTCCGGTTATAGAACATGGCCGTCCCAAAAAGTCGAACTTTCTTTTCGCGCGTTTTTTGTAGATCGATGGCGTTAGTGAAAGGCGGATCAAAAGCTACAGTCGTAAGTTTTTATTGATCGAGTGATTGGGATTAGGGAAAAGAGACGAGAGAAATATTAAATCGAAATTTCCATAAGCAATTTATTCGCCATCGTCGGTTTCCATTTCAAATACACGTGTAAGCGCCTCCGGCTAAGACTGTTGGCTTCGCTAACCGCGAGTGCACCTATATATTACTGCCAAACTGTTACCTCATACTTGTATCGTTGTTTATCACACTGTGAACCGTGCTGCCGTAACATTGAGCTATGTAACGGGTATTCTCAATAATTCGTGTTTATAAATTGGTTGTAATTTTTTGGCAGTCTGACTGCTGGCATTCCAATTACATCCACGTACCGAAAGCTAATCGCGTACCTACGGTGCTCGTAAATCGCGAATCATTGAAATTTTTTCATTCGCTTCGAGTCGATGGAATGATCGTTTCATTCTATTCTCCATTCCAGGCGCTCATTAACAGTGACGAACATTGTTGTAATTAATTCTGCGAAATGGAGAAATTATCGTGCTCCGTAATTAGCTATTAATTAAGATAACCATCGTACATTTCACAATGTCGATCGTTCGGCTTTAATTCGTATCACATATCGTTCGTAGATGAGCGTCGGTTTGAATTACGATGAGCGCGTGTACTGGCCCTGCGATGTGTTATTTTAGACGAGAGTTAAAAATAAATATTTTTTACCAAACAAGGACGTCCGTCCAATTGTTATTGAATTTATAAATATTTCAATGGTGTTTTTTTGATACGAATTGTTTATTGTGGCGATCCAATTAAACCTTTCCCTCGGGGTGTAGGGGATAGCCGTGCGTAAGATTACTATTATCGAGATTTTTTTATAATCGTTTAATCGCGATATACCAGCAAAGAATAACATGTATGTAGTGGGATGTGGGAGCGGTCTGAAATTGAATCTTTACATTATCATAATAACAAGAAAATGGACAGAAATTTCTTTTCGCGATTCATTACTAGGCCCATGCCCAGAAAGGAGGCTAGGGGTCCTAAGCTTGCTCTAGAAAATTTTAAGCCATTTTTATTTTCAATACAACAGCATCAACCAAAAAAAAAAAAAAAAAAAAAAAAAAAAAAAAACGTAAGCAGCCATCAGCCATGTCGCATTACTGGAGTGTTGAGTTTTTAACTGGGGCTTGTTCAGGTTTGGTAATGATAACGTTGTTAAACCCTTCATAACTATAGGCCACACCCTATACCAAGTCTAAAAATCCGTATTCTATCGCTTCCAAAACCATTTAAGAAGTTGAATTCGGAACAAACGTTGCATTTCTTGCCATGAAATAATCATTTGAATACATGTTTCTCAAATTAGAACAATTTGAGGCTCCTCAAATTATCTTCAAATCCTTATGATCCGCCATTTTGGATCCATTTTGACCCAAATTGAAGAGGTCATAATCTGGCCATCAACTAATCCTACACACGAAGTTTGACTTTTCTAGGCCGATTTGTTGAGGAGATATGAATGATTAATGAAATTTCCTACGGAGATTTCTCCTCCAAAAGCGATTTTTTACTCTACCTCCTCTCCAAATTCACTTGGAAAGCTAAAATCAGTATAAGTTAGTCACTTGGGGTCATTTTATCATATGGCATGGCAATAAAAAATTTTCGACCTTTCTTATACCCCACCACATTTTAAGGTCAATAAACCCCTCCTTATCCCCTCTAACACCATGTATGGAAGTGAATTGGGGGTATTGTATACTTCTCATCCCCAATAATCATATGAGTTCATATTAATCACATTTTCATTAATTTGAGGCTCCTCAAGCTCCACTCAAATTTTAATAATCCGCCATTTTGTATCCATTTTGACCCAAATTCAAGAGGTCATATTCTGGTCACCAACTAACCCTACCATCGAAATTTGAGCTTTATAAGTTGATCTGGTGAGGAGATATGGAAGATCGTTTTTTGCTCTAACTCCTCTCCAAATGCACTTTGGAAGCTGAAATTTGGATATGTTGGTGTCCATGACTCACTCTTTCATATGAGATCAAAAACAAAAAAATTTAGGTATTTGCCCCTTCTCCAGCACCCCTCAAAATTTGAGTAATCCGCCATTTAGAATTTTTTCAAAAAAAAAGTATATTTGTGCATTTCTAAGAAGAGTCTCTCACCAAAATTTGAGCAAATTTCATCAATACCCGCAGGCGCTGCGCGCGGTCACAAAAAACAAACTTCTGATTTTGCTCCAACTTTCCTCAAAATGCACTTAGGAAACTGAAATTTGGATATGTTGGTATCTGTGACTTACTTTTTCATATGAGATCAAAAACAAAAACATTGAGGTATTTGCCTCTTCTCCAGCTCCCCTCAAAATTTGAGTGATCCGCCATTTTGAACTTTTTCGAAAAATTAAACAATATCGTTTTGTTAGATTTCCTAGTAGAGTCTCTCACCAAGTTTTGAGCAAATTTCGTAAATTCCCGCCCAACGTAAGCAGTCATGCCATATTATTGGAGCTGAATTTTTCATAAGAGCTTGGCTTGTTCGGATTTGCAAATAACGTTACTAAGTCCTTCATGTCTACAGACCATGCCACACATGAAACACCTGCCCCATCCTTTCCAAAACTACTTGAGAAGTTACATTTAGAATAATGTGATATTTCTAGCCATGCAATAATTATGATGAACACATATTTTCCAAATTACAGCTATTTGAGGCTCCTCAAATTTTTATGATTCGCCATTTTGGATACATTTTGACCCAAATTTAAAAGGTCGTATTCTTGTCATCAACTAACGCTACATACAAAGTGTGACCTTTTCAAGTACATTTGGTGAGGAGATATGAAAGGTTCATAAAGTTTCCCCCTCCAAATTCATTCAGGAAGCTAAAATCAGAATAGGCTAGTCATTTGTGCTCATTTTATCAGGTGACACCACAGTAAAAATTTTCGATTACTTATGTACCCCCACCACATTTTGAAGTCAGTAGCCCCTTCTCTCCCTCCCCATATCATGTGTGAAAATGAATTTGGGATATAGGGTGCTTCCGTGTGGTCTCATCTTCAAAGCCCCTTTACTCCACCCCTGTGTGACTTACCAAGAAAATGAATATAACCTTTTTTGTCAGAAATTTTATGTAGAACAACTTTTATAGAGGAGGTTTTCTCCATAAAGTTGAACCCTGACCCGCAAAAAGCAAAAAACTGATTTTTTGGGGGGGAAGATGCCTTAAAAAAGTGGAGGCTTTTGGATATGTAATAAAGTAGACCTTCTTCTACGAAATAAATCAAAAAAACTTTTTGTAACAATTTGTTTGAGGTCAGGGCATTTTTAGTCCCATTTCGACTGCACTACTGCTTCCTCTACTCTAGAAGAAATTTGAAGGAAAAAAAATTTAAAATTCTGTTATTTTTCCTTTTTGAGTACTTTTTCATTTTCTGACGTCATGTTGATATAAGGGTCTAGGTTTTAAAAATTATTCTGTGAGAAATATTATGTTTTGAAAACCACCAAGAATTAGGCGCGGAGAGAGCTGTTTACCTAAAGCACAAATCTTTTAGTTTGATAAGTGTGTTATGGAAATATTAAATATTCATGTTGCGAAGTGACAGTGAAATATGAAAGATAACTCTATAGTTGAGTCATGTTGATTTGGGGTCAGCTTTTCAAATTGCTTCATTCATTATTGAATCTGTATCATGACCCTGAACTTCAGTCGTGTTTCAGTAAGAGTAAGCTGTATGTTGAAAAAAAAAAATCTAAACAGATTTGAAAAATAAACCAACGATCTCTGCGTGTAATTTTAGCGAGCGTAGAAAGCGAAGGGTTGATATATTTTTCAACGTGATACAAGGCGAACACTAAAATGCGTAAATTTATCATGTTTCATTTTAATGCGAATTTCCAACGTCAAAATTTCTGCCATAAATTATCTCCTACGCGTTAACGTATCAAAAAGGGGCGCAAAGTTTGTTTACACTTGTTGAAACTGAAAAAAAAATACGCCCCGATGTGAATGAAAACTCTTAAGCTAAATTAATTCGACGAACACCCGCCATAGCGAAACTTCTCAAAATTAAAATCTTAGAAGCGCTACAGTAGAGTACGCGATGACAGGAGGTATTCGGTTAACCTATTAATTACCAATTACTCGGGTAATTTTCAACGTTTCAATGTTAAACGCGAATAAATGTAAATCGAATAGCCTATAGGATCGCGAACCGGATTACCCTTGACATTGGTATGCCTTATTGTTAGTAAAATGCGAGGGCAAACCTTTCGCGCCGGTGAAAAAATAGTCGTGCGAATTTTCAAAAAATTTTCAACACCCCGGTAGCATGGTACGCATTGTGTATAGGTTTAGTTTATTATAAATGCGAAAATCGTGACTGAAAATGCGAATCGTTTAATTCAGGATGTCGAGTATGCGTCGCCGCCTTGAACATCCGATCGAATTAAGGCCACTTAAGTAGCCGCCGGTATTGTAGCGGGATTTTCGCGATATTTTCTCGATCCACCTCGCCTCTAATCGACTGCTTTATCGTCGGCCGTTGTCGTGCTAGCTGATGAATATTCATCGGTCGTTTTAACTTTATAAATGCACAATCGTATCGAAATTCTCGCTCGCTGCTCGACTGCTCGCCCTTTTACAATTAGAAATTATAATTACTTTTTGCCATTAAGATTCGAGAAAAATCGCCGCGAATGGAAAACGAGAAACTTGTGGGGCACAGAGGGGAGTTTACGATAGTGTTGTAAATTAAAAACTGGAGTTGAATGACTTTTTAGGTTTCTAAGCGGTTGTTTTTGGTTTGAATGTTGAGTTCTGAAATAAAAAGTTGAACTTGAAGTATTCAGTTTGAATGATCTTTGAAGTTTGGAGCTGATGAGTCATTAATAATCACTTATTCTTAGTACTGTTATTATTCAATGCTTTTTTTTTTCGCTCATTTGTCATTTGGAAGTAAAGAATTTTACTTTGATAAGCTCTTCGTACATCCTGAAATAAAACATTTATGGCTTCAGTTTCCTCATGTTATGTCATTTTAATTAGAGAATGTGACTTATTTAATCCCCAATCTACTCAAGTCTTTACAACCATCAAAGAGAATAATTATGACCTAGATTCATTTGCACTTCATTTTGAAGTTGCAAATTTGACTTCAGTATACTCTTATGGACATTATGGAGTGCAAAGATTATTATGTTTGATTCATTAGCATGTCATTCTTAAATCATGACTTATTGCAATCTCGTTTGGATTTTTACATTATTCTATAGAAAAGATTTTAACCTACATAATGATGCTCTTATATTGTAAAAAAAAAAAAGAGAAAGAAACATATGACTTTTTCATTTATTCGTAATGTCATTTTATTCCAGAAGTCTGACAAATATGAAAGGATTGTATCGACTTGTGCAAGTTTGTTCATCATTCTTAATTAGCACTTGGACTTCATTGTGCTTTTATAATGTAAACAATCAGGAATTTTGATTTTATTCCCAAGGATCCGGAGTCGGAGTCAAACTGACTCCAAAATGACTTCGAATCCGGCTTCACCCTGGAGTCAGTTGGAGTTAGGAGTCAGGTATTCAGGTTGACTCCGGAGTCAAAGGTTGGAGTCGAAGTCAAGTATCTAGACTGACTCCCTAGTCAAAGTGGAGTCAGAGTCATGTTTTAAAATTGATTCCGGAGTCAGTTGGAGTCAAGAGTCAGATATTCATTGACTCTGGAGTCAATGCTCAGAGTCAGAGTCATGCTTTCAGTTGACTCCGGAGTCAATGGTTGGAGTCAGAGTCAAATTTTAAATATGACTCCGGAGCCAAGATGGAATCGGAGTCATAATTTTGGCTGACTCCGGGTACTTAAAAGTAAATTTACAATTTACAATAATTATAAAACTAAATGTGGAATTCCTAATATTCTATTTCTTAAAAAAAAATCAATTTAAAGCAGTTTTCTCTAGAACAGTATTGATAAATCATGACACATAAGACCCAGAGTCGGAATCAAACTGACTCCAAAATGACTCCAAATCTGGCTTAACTCCGGAGTCAGGAGTCTGGTATTCAGGTTGACTTCGGAGTCAAGGCTCAGAGTCGGAGTCATGCTTTCAGTTGACTCTGAAGTCAATAGTCGGAGTCAAATTTTAAATATGACTCCGGAGTCAGTTTGAAGTCGAAGTTAAAATTTTTGGTGACTCCGGGTCCTTATTTATTCGTAATGTCATTTTACTCTGGAAGTCTGACAAATATGAAATTATTATATTGACTTATGGAAATTTGATGTGTATCATTCTTAATTAAAACTTAGACTTCCATTAAAAAATAAAGGATTTTGACTTGATATGTTTCATGTTATGTAAAACGAGAAGGCTGACAGTTGATGAGAATTTGTCTTTGTGTGCTCCCTGAGTGTAGAAAGAAATAATAATAATTACTTTTGATTCATAAGTTTGGCATTCTTTATGGAACCAGAAGAAAGTCACTATGATCTTTGCGCGTTCTTTGTTCTAAAGTTGAGAATTTTACTTCAGTATGATGTTATGGTATACAAAAATGAAAAGTCATTCTATGGTGAGAAATGTGTCATTATCCTTTATAGGATTTTTATAATATTGTTTTGACTTATAGAATTCTTACATCATTCTGGAGTTGATATTGTAATTTAGCTGGAGAAAAATTATGACATTTGATTCATTCCAAAGTCTCATTGTAGTGATGAATGAAAAAGCTAATTTTCTTCATGAGAATCAAATTATATTTGTGTTTGACTTTTACGTACTTTTGTATTTTTATAAAGTTAAGAATGCTTTAATATGCTCTTATAATGTGCAAAAGGAAGACTAATGATTTTCGAAGTTGAAACGCTTTGCAGAGGAAATAATTAAGACATTTTAGTATTTCATTTATTCTGAACTTGAGTTGTGGTGAGAGATGAAAAACTGTGTTCTTAATTTTTTTACTTTATTGCGTTGTTACATTATTCTAATAATAAGAACACTTCGGTATGCTCTTATGATGTTCAAAGGGGGAAATTATGACTTTTGATTAATTTTTAAGTCAGACATATATCAGTGTCGTCCATGGAATTCTTAAGCAGTTGTTTTGACTTATATAAATTCTTACGTCATTCTAATGACTGTCGATGTGATTCGCAAAGGGAAGCATTATGACATTTGTTTCATTCTAAAGTCACATTGTAGCGAGAAATTTAAGTACTAATGTTTTTCATGAAATTCAAAGGACGTTCCTCTCTCTTTTATGCATTGTTACATTATTCTAAAGGTAAAAATATTTCATTATGCTGTTATGATGTTTAAAGGAAAGAATTATAATTTTCATTCTGAAATCACTATACTGTAAGAAGTATGATGGTTAGTTTCTTTGTGAAATTCAAAGAGGATTTTAACTTCTGAGTTCTTGAATCATTTTAAATTGATAATTTGACTTTTTTATGCTCATATGATATACAAACGGAAGAATTATGACTTTTAATGTCAAATTGCTCTATTATAAGATGTATGATGGGCAGTATGCTTTGTGGAATTCAAAGGAGGTTATTTTGACTTACGACGAGTTCATTTGATGCGATTATGACGTACAAATGGAAGTATCATGACTTTTGATTTATTTCCAAGTTAGACTCAAAGAAAAATCGGCGATACCATCCAAAAGATTAAAAAAACAAATATTTTGACTTTTGCATGTTCTTATATTATTCCAAAGTACGAATTCAACTGTGTCTATGACTTTCGATTATCACTCCGTAGTGGAAATTACAAAAAATAGATATTTTCCATGTTGATTTTCGAATTTGCCATTTTAAATTTCAGTATTTGACTATGGTATGCTCTTATGATATAAGTACAAAGATGAGAAGGTTATGACTTTTGTTCATTTTTTTCTCTCTCTTCATGGATAAGTATGACAACTCGTGTTCTTTTCGAAATTCAAAGGAAGATATTTTGACAGTTCGTTATTCTGAAGTTGGGAAGACAAGTATTACAAAGGGAAGTATTATGACTTTTGCTTCATTCTTTTGTTACTATTTAATGTTACTTTACAACAGATGCTAATTCTTTGTGGTTCAATAGAGATTATTTCAAGTTTTGAGTTCTTATGTTATTGTAATGTAGAATGTTCGACTATGTTATGTTTGTATGGTATACAAAGAGAAGGTTATGACTTTAGTATATTATTTTATTACTTTTTATAGTCTTTACGAATAAGTATAACAACTCGTGTTCTCTTCAAAATTCAAAGAAAGGTATTTTGACTTTTGAGTGTGCTATTCTTAAGTGAGGAAGTCAACTATTACAAAAAGGAGAATTATGACTTTTATTTTATTCTTTTGTCACTAATTGGCAATATTCACAACAGATGCTAATTTTATGTGGTTCCATGGAGATTATATCAAGTTTTGAATTCTTATGTTATTGTGATGTTGAGTGTTGAGTGTTCAACTATGGCATGTTCTTATGGTAAACAAAGAGAAGGTTATGACTTTTGTTCATTTTTTTATCGCTCTTTATGGAGAAGTATGACAATTCATTTTTTTTTTCGAAGTCCAAAGGAAGGTATTTTGACACTTTGTTATTCTGAAGTTAGGAAGTAAACTATTACAAAGGGAAGTATTATGACTTTTGTTTCATTCTTTTGTTACTATTTAATGATACAACAGATGCTAATTCTACGAGGTTCAATAGAGATTATTTCAAGTTTTGAGTTCTTATGTTATTATAATGTAGAATGTTCGACTAGGTATACTTTGTTCTTATGGTGTGCAAAAGGAAGGATTTTGACTTATGATTAATTTCTTAGTTATTTTATAGTGTACCGTATGACAACTAATATTTTTAATGGGATTCAAAGAAAATTATATCGACACGTACGCATTCTTATATCATTCCGAATTTGAAAATGTGACAGTTAGACTTTTTCTATGAGATCTCAAGGGAATTGTGACTTCCATTTAGGCGATTCTTGGTTATAGTTATCATCAATGCTAGCACCGTAATATTGTCACATGGGATTCAGCCAAGTTCATCGGTGCTAGAGGTTGCCCTGTAGGAATTGCTGGACCTGGACGATTTTATTCATCAGTAAGCTTCGTTATTTTCTTGGAAAATAATTCTTCAGAACTCAATGAATATTCTGATCGTTGGTAACTTTGTTTTAGGAAACTAATGCTGAATAAAAAACTGTACCCAAAAAATCGTGGCCGAGATGGATACCAGTATATTGTCTTGAAAAAAGAGAATGTGTAAGTATAAATTTTTCATCTCCGAAGTTCTTAAGGGTGTACTTCAGTAGGTATAATGATATGTAAAAAATGACCAATCCTATCTGTCAAATTACACCCTGACAAATGAATGGACTGTTTTCATTTTTGAATATGTTGTTCAGAAAGACGTTGGCCAGGGTGCTACGAAGCACTTTTTTGAGAATTCTCTTTCATTTATCAATTATAATGATTTGAAATTACAATTTTCGACCATTTTCAGTTCAACATGGTGTACCTTCAAATATCATTGAAATAGACTTGTAACATTTGAAAAAAATAGTAAAAAATAGAAGGTTGTATCTCCTGATTATTTTGAATCGCTTTTCTGAGGGGGTTGTGCCTTTCTGCTCGTGAGATAATCAGTAAAATTCATTAAAATTATTACGTACCTCTTCAGAGTATTTTTGTTCTTGCGAAACATGTATGAATTAAAATTATAGATTTTACGGTATTCCTACCTTGGTAAAAATGATACGTTACTTATTCACGATGATTTCTGTAAAAAAAAAAAAAAAAAAAGATGAATTTGAAGAGAAAAGGCCTACTTTTTTTGTCTTAAAATGATGAATATTAGTTAAGATTTCACTGTGTTCCTACGTTGGTAAAAAATGTGTTACAAGTTGTCAGATTTCTATTGGAATACTTTGAAAAAATTGGAAATCATTGAGAATTGTATACAAAAGTCCCAAATTTTTCGAAGCATTGAGATAAAAAAAACAGGATAAAATGATTAAAATGACTGACTTTTCAAGGTAAATTAATAGGTTTAAGTAGTGATTTAGGGGTATTAATTAATGAGTTATTCCAGGGTTTAAGCAGTGGGAAGATGGAGAAAAATGAGGGTAATGGGGATGTTGCACGTTTTCTGTAAAAAATATGTACGTATAGAGAAAAAAATTAGAAATTGAATAAAAAAAACCGCACTCCATTTGATCCCATAGAACTTGAAAAAAAAAATTGCAAAATTTGCATTTTGCGGTGCGCGCTAAAACGTAGGGTTCCCGCAGAAGAACCCGTTCTTACGTCATAACCTTGGAACGCGCGCGTTGCTCTTATAGAGATGAACATGGAGAAGCGTTTTCTCACGTTTATTGCGCCTAAACGGTGCAATTTACGTCATAAGTGATAAGGACTTTTTTTTAGAGTAAACTATGAGCTTTCCTGTGGTGTAATAATTTTTCGATTTAATGAATTTGAAGCAAGATACGGTATCGTTAAGTTGATGATAAAATTAGTTCTCATTAAGGGGGGTTCAGTTTTTGCAAAACGTGGAAAGAAGGAGGGGTCGGGGAAAAATTGTTGATATGGCATTAGATAGGGTATGAAATGCGCTTCATTTTCTTCAGCGCAAGCACCCTTCTAGCTTTTCTCCTTCCATAGATATATTAGTGCAAAGTTTGAAAAAAGTTGAAAAAACGCGAAATCGCGCAACTTTTAGATTTTAGACTGGAATACTTCAAAAACTAAAAATGTTTTCAGTGAACGAAATGTAGTACTTATTAAGGGCTTTTTAATGCCTTATTCAGATTAACGTCCTTATCACCTATAACGTAAATCGCACCGTTTAAGCGCAATAAACGTGAGAAAAACGCTTCTCTACATTCATCTCTATAAGAGCAACGCGCGCGTTCCAAGGTTATGACGTAACAACTAAAGGGTGCGCATCGGAGTACCGTTTTCGCTGCAAACAAAATGTAAAAGATTATTTCTCGCGACCTATTCAACCAATTTTCAAAATTTCAACGATTACGTAAGTTTTACATTCCCGTCTTTTGTTTCCATCAAGTTTTAAATGAATTTATTTTTTATGCAACATCCCTATTCAGTGAAAAGTTGATATGTATAGAGTTTGTCACGTTGAAAAATTTGAAGAGAAAAGACCTACTTTTTGCTTTATAAAATAGAGTAATTATAGGAACTGATTCGCTTTCTGATTGGTTTTACGTCACGCGTGTAACAACCAATCAGCAAGTTGAAAAGTGGTAAATTACCACGACTTACTCGTAAAATAAAAATACGAATCAGCTGATGATTCAAATCACAAACGAATTTCAATCGTTCACTGAAAACTGAACGATATTATTTAAGAAGGTAAAAATGAAACTACCTACATTTTATCACATTCTACCCTTATGATTGGTCATTACGCGCTGAACATATGACCAATCAGAACCCAGACCAGTTACTATAACTGCTCTATTAGCTTTGACAAAATACGTTCCCTGTCTGAACGTCTGTGCCCCTTGTAAAATAGTAGGGAAAAACATCATGAAAATTAGTACCAGGTTAAATAAAGGATATTTTTGTTTAGGATTTTTTTGAAAATTTTTGAACTGTGGTTTCAGTAACAAAATGTCCTGGTGTCCTTGACCTGCCCTTATACTACTGACTGCGATAGCGATATGAATCGATTAAAATGTTTGTCAATTTTAATATGTTTATAAGGCGTGACCCGGATCTAATTGATTTTTTATTGTTAGTATTTTCTTATATATATTTCATCGTTGGACGCAAAATGTAAATTATGTTTTACGAAGGTTACCAACCACATAAGATACACGTCGCTTCGAACTAATCTTGTGGAAAATTTCTTATCATCGTCCGCCTTACCAACAATCATATTGTTTACTCATTTATTTCATTTTTAGGAAGCAAATCGAGCATTTCATTGAAAATTAACATTCCACAGGCCATCATTATTGCCTTGTAAATACGCGGCGTACCAATTAAAGTGGCTAACGGTCTAGCACAAAGTAATGTACGGTGTTTTCTCGGATGTGTGAAATTGAAAAGCTACGATGATGTACTTTTTTTGTTAATTGAACACCGGTATACGCAATCTACCTAGTATCTATAGGTATGCTTTCGGAATTATAAATAGATGATCGGTAGAGTTGCTTATCATCGCGTACGATCTCGGCAGCATTCCTTTTACGTTAAAGGGTGTTAAAACTAACGCCACGATAAGATCGTCTTTTTTAATTACGTCGAAGAGACGGTTCTTTAATTATTTCTATAACTCGGTACACTGTACTCTATGTCAACAGCAATTCCTTAGATTGTTATCGACACTAGGGGTGTTCTAAGCGCGTATATAATTGACCTACTGGCATGCTATATGAAACATCGTACTCCTCTATTGTCATTTTTACCTATAATTTAGGGCTCAACAGTTACTTAATTTTACCTATGTATTATTTATTTTGGCTTCTTAGAGTTTTAAAATCAACCTGTACATTCCATCGATAAATATTTAATTTAAGTTCCATATTGTAAGCTTAGCGAAACAAAAATGCCTTTTGAACTTCAATGTCCGTTTGTTATTACATAGAGCGAATATAAAGTGGGTGTATAGTTCGATGTCATGCTACAGGAAGTTCATAATCATCGAGTTCGCATCTACTGCCGTATTCTACATGAATTCTTCACCATGAGGGCGCGATAATACATCAACTTTATGCCGAAATACCGAGAAATCATTTGTACTCGTGTATTGATAATTACAGGCGAGATATTCACGAATAGCGATTACGTGTAAGATTTTTTTTCGTAAAGATGTCCTTGTCCGAATACGGCTATTAATTTCTCCGCTTTCTATCGCCAGTCTATTGTTTATTTCAACCTTGATATTGTCTTCTTTACCGATTTAGGTAATTTAAGCTGGGAAATTGATAAGGGCGTAAGTCACGAAATGATTTTTTCATCGTAATCGCGCCCAGACTGAAGTGTTTTCAATGTCAGCTTTATGCTGGAAGGTTTTAGTGGTAGACTGTGGTGGTATATGATATGCTAATGAGTAGATATTTAGAAAATTTTCATGATCGATGAATCTATAGAGGAAATTAAGAACATGAATGAATTGTTTTTGACTTGGGAATGAATGAATAGGTATGATATTTGCCACTATAATTTTCAACTGCATGGAACTTCACTCATTTGAAGTTTTTTAGAAATCGAAATTTTATTTTTGTGTAAACAAAAAATCAAAAATTAAGATTTCAGGCATATTTTATTTCATTGTTTCTATATTATAATTTTTAATTCGTCAATTCATTACATTGTTTTATTTTTATTAATACTTTTTTTTTCAATTGCTATTATTTATTTTATTAGCGAAATGACATGACTTGATGTAATTTCATGTTTTTTTTTTTTTTTTTTTTTTTTTTTTTTTTTTTTAACACATTAACTTCAAGTAAGATACCTACAAAGGGGTTGAGGGTTCGTCTCCTGGTCATTACCTATTTTTTTATTTGTATAATTTATTTATTAAAAAAAAAAAATAAATAAATAAAAAAAAAATCTTTAATTGATGAATTCGTACTCGAGGTAAGAATCACAGTATTCTTCATTCTTGAAAATCATGGCAATTCTAGTTGATTCTAGTTGTAGCTCATTATCTTTTTATCCTTGAGCCTCCCCTTTCCCTTTCAAATAATCCTACGTGGTGTTTTTTCCAACTTTTAACAAAAATAATATAAACAGTTGCCATTTAAACTAAGTATAGTGAATGACTTACAAAGTTTTTACATTAACTAGTATGTACATTGTACATCTTTTTTACAATTTTAGTTTTTTCTGTACTGATGAAGTACTCGTAGGGAGTTGAATATTAAGATTTTGGCTTGAATACCATAATTTTGGTTTACATAGTAATTTTTGAATAGTATTCTGAGCAATTTGTGAAATTTCCTAATTTCGTAATAAAAATAACATGTTGCGACGATCGGCCATTGTTGATCCACTTTTGCCCAAGTTTAAGAGCTATTCTGGTTTTCAACTAACCCTATATACAAAGTTTGACCTTTCTAGGTGGATTTGGTAAGGAGATATGGAAGATTCATGAAATTTCTTGCATTACATAATTTCCCCTCATGAAGCTGTTTTTGCTCCAAGTCCCCTCCAGATTCACTAGGGAAGCTAGAATCGGAATAGATTAGTCACTTCGGCTTATTTTATCATGTGAAACGACAATAAAGAATTTTCGACCTCTCTTGTATTCCTACCACAATTTTAGGTCGATAACCCCTTCTCCTCGCCCCCAAAAAAATCATGTTTAAAAATGAATTTGAAATATGGTATGCTTCTTATGCCCGATAATTATATGAACTCATATAAATCACATTTTTATTACTTTGAGGCTTCTTAACCTTCACTCAAACTTTTATAATCCGCCATTTCGACGCAAATTCAAGAGGTCATATTCTGGTCACTAACTAATCCTACACACAAAGTTTGACCATTCTAGGCCGATTTGGTGATGAGATATGGAAGATTCGCTCTAACTCCCCTCCAAAATCACTGAGGAGGCTAATATCAAAATAAGTTTGTCACTTGAGCTCATTTTATCATATGACACAGCAATAAAAAATTTTCGACCCCTCCTGTACCCTTACCACTATTTTAGGTTGATAACCCCACCTTCCCCCCTCCAACATCATGTATGGAAGTGAATTGGAGATATAGTATTCAACTTATCTCCAATAACCATATGAATTCATATTAATTACATTTTTACGAACTTGAGGCTCCTCAAGCTCGACTCAAATTTTGATAATCCGCCATTTTGGATCCATTTTGATCCCAATTCAAGAGGTCATATTCTAGTCACCAACTAACCTCACATAAAAAATTTGACGTCTTTCATTTGATTTAGTGGGGAGATATGGAAGATTCAAGAAATTTCACGACTCAAAACTTCCTCAAAAAGCCGTTTTTTCATCTAACTCCTCTCAATATGCACTTAGGAAGCTGAAATTTAGATATATTAGTGTCCGTAACTCACTCTTTCATATGAGATCAAAAACGAAAAATTTGAGGGTATTCACCCTTCCTCCAGCTCTACTCAAAATTTGAGTGATCCGCCATTTTGAAATTTTTGGAAAAAACAAAAAAAGCATTTCTGCGCATTTTCAAGAAGAGTTTCTCACCGAATTTTGAGTGAATTTTATCCACACCCGCTTGCGCAAGGCGAGTGACACAAAAAACGAAATTTCCTCAAAAATAGGTTTTTACTTTAACTCTCCTCAAAATGCACTTAGGAAGCTGAAATTTAGATATGTTGGTGTCCGTGATTCACTCTTTCATATGAGATCAAAAACGAAAAATTTGAGCTATTTCCCCGTTCTCCAGTTTCTCTCAAAATTTGAGTGATCCGCCATTTTGAAATTTATCGAAAAAACAAAAAAATGTGTTGTGCGCATTTTCAAGAAGAGTCTCTCACCAAATTTTGAGCCAATTTTATGGATACTCGCCGGCGCTACGCGTGGGGGAAAAAATATATATATCCCAAAAAATTGGGCATTTACGAAATGATTACAAATGGTCTGAAACGCAAAGATTTGAAGACCCCACCCTCCCCCGACCTTCCCTTCCCAAATCAGGTAGGCTGTAATAGCTGCCGTTTTTTAGTTAAAAACTCAGCTAAAAATATTTTTACTTTCTCGTTCATTTAAAAAAAATCATTTCAAAATCGTTAAATAAACCAAAACAAGAAAAATTCAAAATTCGAAGCATTCCCTTGCTGGTTTTCATTAAATTTTCAACAAATTTATTTTCTTCGTTTTTTTTTTTTTTTTTTTTTTTTGTTTGTTTGAGAAATGCATAGTTCACTCAGAAATTCACTTCAAACATTCTATTTCAAACAGATATTCGTGTGACCTTTCCCAGCCAAACATATTAATACGAGTACTCGAGATGAGCTATTGCTACGCAATGGCGAACATGAATTTGCAACCGCTCGTCCAATAATTCCAGTTACACGCACGCCAACGCATCAGCTTAACGGATTATGGTTTCGAAATGCAAAATAACGAAAACGCGATTATAAACGTTCACGACAAATTAAACTAGCCGGCGGGCGAAATTCGCGTACGATTTTGCGAACGCTTACGCGTATAAATAATTAACCGTTTAAAATATGTAATTTGTTAAAATGCAGTTTACAATAAAACATCATTTAATTACACGCGTATACGGTTATACGACGACTGACGAGGTTCGCGTGCATTTCAATATTTAATTAGCGGCGGGTTCTTGGCGACGATGATGTTTACACGTTAAATTACGCCGCTAATCGATTATCATAATATTGGATGCTTCGTTTCGTCGCCTGTCCGCGTTAATTAATCGTTATCTCGCGTTTTTCGGTACGATTCGATTCGTCGATCGCCTTTAACGAAAGGGGTGTGCTTGTACGCCGCGAATTACTACTCCGAGTGTACGTATAGAAAAACACGACCGATGTATCTGGGTGACCTAATTGTAAGGAATAGTAATCGACCTTGTTTTTTCGAGTCGTAGCCGCAGGCAAGGTAGGCAGCTTAGGTAGCTTACATCACGGATTATGGAGCTGGCGGATGCCCGAAGGTGGGTGGTTGCAGAGCCCTGTGTAAGGGCGGTTATGCACTTGGAAGTGTTCGCGATGATCGTGCTTCAGTGATGTGTTGGGTTGTTTGGCTCCAGGTACAGGATGGATCGATTTTAGCTTTTTTTGAAGAAGTGTCGTTCCATGTCGATAATTGGTGTGAAGCAAGAAAGCGCTGAAAAATTTTATCTAGAGGGAATATCTTTCAAAAAGGCATTAAAGTGACGATTTCATTATTTTTATGAAAATTTACAAATTTTCTCAGACTGAATATCATTTGATCGAATAAATTCGTGAAAATTGCTGGCCTTTTTTTTTTTCGTGTATGTACATTTACATACCTACCTACCAAAGGGAGCAATTTGTTTCCGATATTTATGATTTTTTTGGGTTTAATTACTGCATATTAGTGAAAAACGAACTTTACTGATCAACGCGATCTATCAAAGGGTAAACTATGTGGAAGGAAATTCAAACAGCGTTTATCAACACATTTTCAATGGTGGCGCTATCTGATAGCACCACCATATTAATTGGTTGGTGCATAATTTCCGTAAGAAGGTCGAAATTGCCTCCAGCTGAAAAATTGCCAACAGATCTATGAGCAGGAGGTAAATTAGCAGAAAGGGGGTATGTTGTTGAGATGAAAGTATTTTTTGAACGCAAATTGATACCTTTGATATAGGTATGTTAGGGTGGATCGAAAAAAAAACTTATCTTGAATTTTGACCAAAGGGCGTAGGAGGATAAGAATGGCGAATCAGGCCCGAAGCCCAATTACGATGAAACTTGGGTGGTAGATAGGTACCCTTTAGAAACTTTCATGGCCAAAGTTTCAGACCCCTCGCCCCCCTCGTTTTTGAGAAATTAATTTTTAATTGAAAAACCAATTCGAATTTTTCTTTCACGCAATACTCGACTGATTTTATTGAAAATTCAGTACGTTGTACTGTTCCATAGGGGATCTCTTGGAAAAAATCAGCAACCCCCCACCATGACTTTACCCCCGCTAAAGACCGTTTTTTAACTTGATTTAATTTTTTTAACCTTGATAACGTTTTGGCACAATTATGAATTTGATATTTTTTGATGCCCCGTTGAGCCCCAAACCACGTGAAATTTTTTCAGATTTTTCACTCAGGTGCGCCATATTGAAAAATGGCTAAAACTGATAACGGTTCACATGTTGGTATAGTCTAAGAGCCGAACCTTTTGAAAATGTGCCGAAATAACTGAAAGCTGAAACCAGTTCCAAAAGTTAGTGTATGTACCCTTACTTCGAAAATTACCGGTCTGCCGATTCCCAGTTGCTGCTTTTAAGCACAGCGAAAGCTCAAAAGTTCACAATTTTCATGAACTTTCAGCTGAAAATACTAAAAGTTGAAATTAGTGTCAAATTACAGGATTTTTTGCGCTGAATCCGAATATGTAGGTCTGCCAGCCCTAAAGTGCTCCCAAAGGCTCGGCACAGGTGGTCAAAGGAGGAGAAAACTTGAAAAAATCACGAATTTTTGATGAAATTTACATAAAAATCGCATAATTTAGTTTGAGTGGGTTTAATAAATGCTTTTAAGTATTGCACATGAACTATAGTGACTTCTTAATTTCAAATGTTTACAAAATTTCACATTTGAGGGGGGTGAGGCGTAGGAAAACATCACTCACGTCACGTAAATGGGCATGCGATACATCGAAATATATGTTTTCTAGGTCGTAAAACTCGAATATGACATTATTTTTCACATTGAGGTTGAACGGGTGGTACCTATTTTTGAGAATCACCAATAGAAGCTTGAGATAACACAAATTTGTTACCGCAAAAATTTGAAAAAATTTCACGTGGTTTGGGGGTCAAGGGGGCATCTAAAAATATTAATTTCATAACTGTGCCAAAGCGTTATCAGGGTTAAAAAAATTAAATAAAGTTAAAAAACGGTGTTTGGTGGGGGTAAAATCATGGTGGGGGTGTTGCTGATTTTTTCCAAGAGACCCCCTCAGTCAACTATTGAAAAATTCGAACTGATTTTTCAATTAAAAATTAATTTCTCAAAAACGAGGGGGGCGAGGGGTCTGAAACTTTGGCCATGAAAGTTTCTAAAGGGTACCTATCTACCACCCAAGTTTCATCGAAATTGGGCTTCGGGCCTGATTCGCCATTCTTATCCTCCTATGCCCTTTAGTGAAGCTGTTTACTTCAAGTGGGAGAACTCCCAAAAAAAATTTGAGCTGCCTAGATGAAAGGAGAGGAGAGTAGGAGTTCCCCAAAGTGATCACCTTTTGAAAAAAATCCTGCTTTTATGTTTCTTAGCCAGTCAAAATGGTGGGAGAAACTCTTTACAGCACTTGGAAGGTGCAATTTGAGTTTCTGAATCTTCCTAGACCATCGCCATCCTTATTGGATAAAAATTCAGACTGCTACATTGGTGTCGAAAAGTTTCAGATCTCGATATTTCAATATTATGAAATTTTCGTCGACTCTGCATAAATTATTTTTTGGCTTGGTAATTTGACCAGTTTTTTCTTCAACCTCAAGTAGTGTATTAGGATGAAATTTTTGAAAATTTTCTGTACCAGCGCAGCCAATAATCTTTACAATATGAGAAAAACAACTTTAAAATACGAGAAAAGACAGAACCAAAAACTAGTTAAAGGCAGAGCTCAGAATGATATTTATTTATATCGTGCATCTATACAATGAAAAGTAATTTTATATTATGACTTTTTATTAGTAACTACATATTTACATTAAACATAATCAAACTAAGTCTAACTCTCTAATGCTATTCTTATTGTTTTTATATATATATATATATATACTGTGCGTCCCATTGATCTTCGACCTCCTCAGCACAAAAGTCACTCTGAAGTAGCTTTAATAAAGTATTTTGGATTTCGCTACGTGGCAACACTGTCTGAAACGTGGAGATCTTGAATCAGTGTTACCACATAACGCATCTAAAATACTCCTATTTAACCTACTTGAGATTTTCGATGGGACGCATGGTATATGTATTAAACATAATGAAACTAACTCCAACTCTCTAATGGTAATAGATCGCAATATTCTAATGTGAAATTTTCATTAGTTTTGAATGCATTATTTTTTCACCTAGAAACTTCTCGAATATTTCTTTCTTAATCATTAGAAATAAATTTTGTAGGAATTTTTGAAAATTTTTCGATACCAGTGCAACCAATTGCAGTATTCTAATACATATTGTGAAAATTTTAACAATTTTGAATCATTTTTCGCTTTTTGATTCATCTAATTTTGTTCGATCCCTAGGTACACATTTTGAAATTGAAATTATGATATATCAAAAAACATTTTTGGAGATTCCAAGCCCCTTTGTAGGATAGACATACTACTTAGGAATGGAAACTTTCAGTATGTTGTTAGTGAAGCTAGCCTCTACATATTTATGAAAAAAAAATCTTTGTTGATAATTCTTCCCTCAAATGACCCTTATGTGGGCTACAGATTTACTGGACTGGTAAGGAGGATCTTTTGTTTTGTAAAACCGAGGCTACATTTTTTGTACTTTTTTTTGAGATCATTTCGTAAATGTTGTTGAAATATATTGACACTTTTCCAAACATAAAAATAAAATTATCCACCCTTATGCATACTAAATTCTTTATTTTGAATTTTTAATTTAAATTTTGTTGTTAAATACAGATGATTTTTATTGGCGTAGAAAATTACTAAATAACTAATTTCTTTGCCAAGGTCGAGTTTTTTTCCGTCAACCAGATCGCGAATATAATTGGCGCTTATATTCATGTCTTCGAAATGCATATTTCCTGCATATAAAAAATTAGGTTAATACGTTGCCAAAAAATACATTTTCGTTTTTTTTTTCTTTTTAAATATTCTATCGAAAATGATATCGAAACTTGTAACCGTCAACTTGGAACAAATAAGCATACCAAGTTAGCTCGCATATTTATAGAAACGGCGAGAAAACAGGAACCGCGAAATCCGGTGATCTGCGTATAATTCGTTGACGCGTATGCATATACGAGTTGACGTTAGTGTGTCATTACAGAGTACAAGATGGAAATATAAAAGCCTCTATTATGGAACCGCGTTCGCGGAGATTTTTGCGTTTTATAGATAAGAGAAATTACGCGCACAGAATTAATGGCTTTGTTTTGCGAATTTATTCGTCGAAATTGAATAGAAGAATTTAAAGCTTTATGCGGCGGACAAAAAAGCTCTTTTCGAGCTTCCCTTCCTCGAGCATATTTACCGCGAATCTAAAGCTTTCGCGTCTTATGGCTTATGAAATTATAACAATCCATTCGTTTCGCTCGTTTTATTTGCTCGATGTTCGCCTCTGTGACGGATATGGTGAAAATAAAATTCCAGTTTGAACTCGTTCCCGATTTACCAGTTTCGTTGAATTATCGCGTCTTCTTCCTATATAAATGGAAAAACTGCTGTGGTGAATTTATCCGCGATGGGTTATTAGGTCTTCCTTAATGTATAATTAATCGTTTTATTCATTAGGCGGATTGATTTTGAAATGATCCAGTCTGCGGATGCAGGGTGGTGGAAAATTTTACCTTGTTGGGAAATGGGAAGCGTGTGACATGGTAGTTGTGAGTCTTGAGGTAACTTCAAGTGCAAAAATTCGAATATAAATTTCTTGTGGATCGATGAGTTTCGTTTGTTTATGTCTCTTCTGTATAGATCTTGTTTCGGTTCATTTTTTGTCAACATCATTTCTTTATTTATTGAGTTCTTAATCACTTGGGAATTAATTTTTATAATTTTGAAAGAATTTTTTTTTATTGTTTATCATTACAGTTTTACTTCATATGATTAAATTTTTTTATTTATCCACATAATTTTTATTATAATTTATTTATTACTGTTATTTTATTTTATTTTTTGATTATTTGACTTTTCTATGTTAATTTTTGAAATGTATGAAATTTTATTTAATTATTTTTATTTATGATTTTTAAAAATTTTTGTTTTTTTTAATTCACTTTATTTCATTTTTTCATTTTTTTTTAAATTAATTTTTTTTTGGATTTAATTATTCATTACCAAATAGACTTACTTTAAATTAAATTTTAGTACAATTAAAAAAATTATATTCATCACTTTATTTTATTTTGTTTTATTAGATTTTATTTAAAAAAAATATTTAAATTAAAAATAATTTCTTTTGTTTTTTAAATGTATTCTTTCATGTTTAATATATCGCGTGTTCCATTGATTTTCAACCCGCTCAGCGCAAAAATCTCCCTCAAGTGGCTCTAATAAAAGTATTTTGAATTTATTGCGTGGTAACACTGACTAAAACGTGGAGAGCCTGAATCAGTGTTACAACACAACGAATCCAAAATACTCCTTTTTAAGCTACTTGAGGTTTTTTGCCCTAAGGATGTCGAAGATCAATGGGATGCAGTGGACGCTCAGTATATTATGTAAAATGAAAATATATTCAATAAATTTTCTATTTAAATTTTTTTAAATTTTATACGTTTGAATTATAATTTTTTCAAGTACAAAAATATATTTACATTGAATTTCCTTTTTTTTTTCATGATTTGTGAAAAGTTCCTGTAACGGTATATTGGTTCCTTTCCCCCTCTTAGGTATGGATTCGAGTTCCGTCATGTAGTGACGTAGCAAGAAATTTTTAGCCGTGGGAAAATAAGTATCATATTATAGTTTATCTTTTTGCCATGAGCCGTGAGCCCTTCACCCCTTTCCCCTTCTTTAAATCATTGCGGAAATAAACATTGAAAAAATTATGTCACATATGTATACATGTTTCTTCTTGCGTGCAACGTGAAAATAAATATTAAACCGAAATTCTCCATCTAGGGAATTTCCCCTTTCGCCCCTCCCCTTTGCATCTAGCTACTCATTTGCGACCATGTTAGAATGCTGAAAACATTGCTAGTAAAATGAATTCTATATACCTTTACAATGATCCCAACAACAATACCCAAGAAGTTACGCACCCTATGTGTGATGCTAATCGTAGGAGAAGGCGGGGCTTCGTAAAAAATGTAGTTTTTCACTCTCGATTCAATGAGAAAGCATTCAGTGCACAAAATAATGCAATGAAAAAATACTCTACTGCGAATTTCCCATCATATGAGGTATTTAGTCATGCCAGAAAATTGACTTCAAGGTTAAAAGT
This sequence comes from Phenacoccus solenopsis, assembly GCA_009761765.1. Taxonomy (NCBI): domain Eukaryota; kingdom Metazoa; phylum Arthropoda; class Insecta; order Hemiptera; family Pseudococcidae; genus Phenacoccus; species Phenacoccus solenopsis. Next base: position 39,715,318 of record CM019755.1, read on the forward strand.
GGCGGTTTAAATTGACCTGTTTTTGCATTTTCTTTCACTTGTAAATGTAAATTGGTATTTTTTTACTCGTTTGAACTGAAATTTCAATCTTTTCTAACCTATTGATTGAGAAGTGAAGAACGAGGTTTGTCTTCATCTCCGACATGACCGTCATTTCAGTCTGATAAATCAGATAAAACCATTGATCGGTTCGATACCAGGTTAAAATTGGTATATAAGCTAGTTAGCTATAGTTGGCTGATGGAAGAAAACCTGTTACTCTGATATTCGACTCGATAACGATAGCACTGTTTCTACCGTTTAGTAGACGACGATTTAATGATTATTTTTTTTCGAACTCGATTAGTCGCTATTCGGAAACCGGTTAATTTATACGGCAGTTAATCATCTTTTAACAGTTTAATAATTGACCTTGAATATTTTACTTTTGCTCGTATACGTCGTCGATGATTGTAATTTAATAATGCTTTAGATGGATTTTCCGGTCAGAGCAGGAACTCTTTTGTATTAGGCGAGTTAAGCGAGCTGGAGTAACCGCTAGTGTGTGGATTTTATGAAATGAAAAAACCACATGGAAGTCATTTGAAATGACTTTTCTGTGGTTTTATTCTCTTGAATGGATATGCATCAATTTGTATCAAAATATTGTGAAGATATGGAGACCCTATTCCTCCTTCCCAAGTGAAATGACCCCATAATAGCTTTGGGTATGTTGAAAACTCGGCTAAAATTACATAAAAAAATGAATCAATGCAGTACTGAAACACAGCGTGTTCCGTGAGTAGTGGACAATATTATTTTGGTAATGGATAGTACACGACGATACAACTACCTATGCACGAATCGCTCACTTTCATAATTGAAGGAGCTAAGAAGCTTAGAAAATTAGAAGTACACATCTTTCTGTCGTGATAATTTTCAACCTATCACAGTTCCTTCAACTTTGAAGATAAGCAATTTGTACTAAGCAGCTTTCCTACTTTACTTGATGAGTATTACTTATGTCATTTATGAACCGTCTTCAGGTTATGCGCTCTACATTTAGATAGCTCCTACTTCCCTTCCATGCGACTAATTGAACTATACGTAGAGGGCTTTTTTAGCCGAGTTTTTATATACAAACGATAGCTTTACAGCTCACCTGATTTGAAAAGGGAGTCGAGGGAGGGTGGGATTTTCATTTGTAATCATCTGGCAAATTTTCAACTTTATAGTATATATTTTTCCTCCCACGTACTATCCTCCCTTCCTTTGCTCTTCCCTAGATTTTCAATCAACAATGTTTCTCTCACTCATTTCTCTTTGTATGTATTTTATTCTCGCTTCACCATTTATACTTAATTTTTTCAATCCTTCCTTCCTTCCCTTCTTCTTTCCTTCCTTTTTCCTTCCTTCCTTTCTTTCTTCCCTTCTTCCTTCCTTCCCTTCTTCCTTCCTTCCTTTCTTCCTTCCCTTCTTTCTCCCTTCCTTTCTTCCTTCCTTACTCCCTTCCTTCTTTCTATGCTTCTTTCTCTTCTTCACTTATTCTTCATTTTCCTCTCTACTATGTTTCTTTCCCTTTCTCCTATTCTTAATTCGTATGTTTCACTCCTTTTCCATTCCTTGTACCTCTTTGTTTAGCTTCTTCCGATTTTCAATAATACTAGTAGCTCCTCGCCCCTTCGGGGCTCGCAATAAAAATTAAATGAAAAAAAAGTTATTTTATCAGACAAGTATTGCTACATTCCAAACTGCACAATCCAATTTATTCTTCCTTGTAAACCCCCACTAAGGGTTCTTCCTTTCAGGATGGGCTCGCCCCTTTATACCTTTGTATACTACCATTTTAAACAATTTTACAACTTCCCTTTGCTCTTACCCATGCACAAAGCTTTTATTGAAATTTATCTCATTTTTTCCCTTTGTATACCTGCTATCCTTTATATCCTTTCTTCCCTCCCTTCTTCTTCCTTTCTTCTTTCCTTCCTTTTTCCTTCCTTCCCTTCTTCCTTCCTTTCTTCATTCCTTCCTTCCTTCCTTCCTTCCTTCCTTCCTTCCTTCCTTCCTTTCTTTCTTCATTCATTCATTCATTCATTCCTTCTTTCTTTCTTTCCTTCCTTCCTTCCTTTCTTCATTCCTTCCTTCCTTCCTTCCTTCCTTCCTTCCTTCCTTCCTTCCTTCCTTCCTTCATTCATTCCTTCTTTCTTTCCTTCCTTCCTTCCTTCTTTCTATACTTCTTTCTCTTCTTCTTTCTCTTCCTCATTTATTCTTCATTTTCCTCTCTACTATGTTTCTTTCCCTTTCTCCTATTCTTAATTCTTATGTTTCACTCCTTTTCCATTCCTTGTACCTCTTTGTTTAACTTCTTCCGATTTTCAATAATATTTATCTCTCAGTCAAAATCTTTTACATATTTTATACTTCTCTACTTCAAAGCTGTATAAAACTTTTCTTTTGGACAAAACATAATGATCATATCTGAAATACGAGTATAAGAAGATGCATCTGATATCCATATTCTCAAATATTTATCAGAAATTTACCTCAAAAAAAAAAAATTGAGCCCAGCGCTAATTTGCTTAATAATAACTAATTAATAGTCAGAGAATTAAAAATCACCTTCAGTTCGAATATACGATAGAAATTTTTTATTTTGATTTGAATTAATGCATCGTGCTTAGCTTAGAATGCCGAGTATTTTGATATATCACAAGGCGTATTTTACTATTTTTTCAAAGAATATTCTCGAGGTGGGAGAATATTCTCAAATTTTCTAGAATATTCTCGATTATGCGGTCGTGAGAATATTTTCTTTCCATCACTAAAAGAAAAGGAATTGTGAGTTGTGTGATTCGAATCGCATAAGAATCAAGGGTTTAATTTAAATCCATTTTAGAAAAAGTATTAACTCCAATTCGAGTTTGAAGTTCAGTGTGTATATAGCTTCTGAATACATAGTTTCGTTCATATAACTTTTCATTTTTATTTTGAAAATCATCAAGTTCCAGTTCCAGTTCACAAACAGTCGGTGATTCTTGATTCAAACTCATTTCAGAAAATAGAAATCAACTTCAATTCAAACGTTTGTAGAACTTCTGATACAAGTTTCTTTTCGTGTCATCTTTATTCATCCATCATCCCATTTCATTTTAGAAAATAAGAAAGTATAAGTTATAAATTCAACTTCTCTACACATGAAGTATTAGTTAAATGTGATAATTGAGTAATCTAAATCATTTTTTCGTTAAGTTCATTCAATTTAAAAAAAATTAAATCATGTTCAGTTCAAGTTTATGAATCCAATTTCATTTCACAGTAAAAAAAAATTATATAACATTCAATCATTTGTTGGTAATAACTAATGAGTAAAAAACACAATATACATAATATGTATAATTGTATACGCAAGTAATATGAACAATATTTATTACACACTACAACCTAATAGGATAGGAGTTCTGTCGTTTTTTTTTCTCGAAAATCTTCTTGTAATGTCTTAAGTCTATTTATCATTTAGTAGAGACTAAAAATCTAATATTGAAAAATAACAAGTCTTACTTCTGAAATCGCTTGCACTTCAACAGGGGCGGTCTATCAACGTGTATATGTTGCCAGATTGGCTCCTTATGAATACAACATATTGAACATCCTTGACTTTTTTATCAGACCACTCTTCAGTTTTAATACAATTCTCATTAATATTATTATTACGTGTATTGTGAGTATCCATCAGCTCCAATGATGATATTTTTCCACAATTCTTCGTCATTTAAAAGCATTCCATCCTGTAATAAGTAGACAAAATATATGCATATAACGCTCACAATCATTAGTATTATCCGCTTTCGTCCTTTTTTTATTACTTTCATTTACATTGCCTTCTTTTTGAGTTGATTATGGAAGTAAATAGGGCTTGTTGTAAGTTCTTCTTTAGACAGAGAATTGTCCAAAAAAGAACTTGCTACAGCCCCTATCCCACCTTCAACAACTGAAACACAAGGCAACGTAAACAAAAGAAATAGAAAAAGGTCAAAAGCGGATAATATCGATGATTGTGAGCGTTAAATACATACACTTTTTCCACACTTTATTATAGGATGGAATGCTTTTAAATGAGGAAGAATAATGTGGAAAAGTATCATCATCGGAGCTCATGAATTGGAAGGAATGCTGTATCCTTATTTAATACAAGGAATGCTGTACAGTGTTTACTGCGCTAATCACAATACACGTAATAATCATATTAATAAGAATTGTTTCAAAACTGAAGAGTGGTCTGATAAAAAAGCCAAGGATGTTCAATATTGTCTATATAAAGAAGCCAATCTGGCAACGTATACCTATACCTCGATGGATTGCACCTATTGAAGTGCAAGCAATTTCAGAAGTAAAATACTCGCCATTTTTCAATATTGAATTTTTAGTCTCTACTAAATGACAAATAGACTTGAAAGATTACAAGAAGTGAATAAAAGTAATAAGAAAAGGACGAAAGTGGATATTACCAATGATTGTGAGCATTATATACAAGTGTTTAAATCTGCATTTTTTATGGTCGATTAATTGCGTTCTGATCTCCCTTAAATTTTCTTTTATAATGAAATATGAGTCTTTAGCTTCGACAAACTGTTTTATAGAGTAGTAGAAAAACTTATTCTCCTTAATAAAGTCTGGGCTGAAGTTGCTCAAGTCCATGAACTAGTGTTGTGTAAATAGCACATAAAATCGATAGAAATCTGAACATTTATGATCCACTTGCTCGATAGAGTTGTGAACTAAGACTTTCGGCGAATACTTGTTATGAGGAATGTTTATAACTTGGAGTGTCAGCAAATGTTTGTAATGATGAATACTTTTCCTTCAAGTCAGATATTTCATTTGTAGGAGGACTGATATCCGCCGCTTTTGTTATCGTCACTTCTAAAACAGTTATTATAACACATACGAAATAACGCGAAAAAAAAACACAAATTAAGATTAATATACATAATAATTGTAGCTCTTGGCTGATTAGTTAACTTCTTGCTTCAGTTCTGAAATTTGTTTAACTATTAAAATGTAAAATTTTTACCTTCCGAAAATTTTCTAAGCAATCTCAAATGAGAGATGAACTCCAGATAAACTAAATATTATCATTGAAAATATTTCTGAAGAGCGCTACTCTTGGCTATCCAAAATGATAACAGTCACAAGTGTAGGTCAGTTGGTATTTCTATAATGACACGTTAACAATGAAAAATTATATGTCGTTTTTGAAGTGTCAAACATTTATTTCGCGAAATCCTGTGAAAAAAGTATTAATAAAAAATTGAATACATAACTATTTGATTTATATCTACAAAATAAAGGAACATAATGAAATAAGGGATCATTTTACATACTAAATGTTAGATTTGTTCGATTTGTCTATCAACATTTTACAATTAGTTGTAATGTTGTACGTCAGGTGATTCTTGATGCAAACAAGTTGTAAAAAGTTGTTCGTAAAACTCTAAGAACAAAACGAACACGCTTTTTTCACAACTATTCTCATATTTTGATCTTATCAATAGAAAATTAAATTGGTGGAGTATTTTTGCATGGCTTTTAAGTTTTACTGTATCACGATTGGAATTTGAATATTTCAATCCTTCCATAAAATGGATTTCAACTAAATATGAAATAAAAAAAAAACTTAAGCAGCCATGCCGCATTACTGGAGCTGAGTTTTTAACTGGAGCTTGTTTTGATTTAGTAATAACCTGGCTTAAGCGTTCATGACCACAGGCCACACCCAACACCAAATCTTAAAAGCCCTACGCTATCCTTTCCAAAAACACTTAAAAAGTTGAATTTGGCACAAATGTAGTATTTCTTGCCATGAAATAATTATGTGAACGCATATTTCTCAAATTATAACTATTTGAGGGTCCTCAAATTATCTTCAAATCTTGATAATCCGCCATTTTGGATCCATTTTGACTCAAATTTAAGAGGTCATATTCTGGTCACAAACTAATCCTACCACAAAGTTTGACCATTCTAGGCCGATTTGGTGATGAGATATGGAAGATTCATGAAATTTCCTGTAGCAATTTCCCCTCCAAAAGCCGTTTTTTGCTCTAACTCCCCTCCAAAATCACTGAGGAAGCTAAAATCAAAATACGTTTGTCACTTGGGCTCATTTTATCATATGACACAGCAATAAAAAATTTTCGACCCCTCCTGTACCCCCACCACTATTTTAGGTTGATAACCCCACCTTCCCCCCTCCAACATCATGTATGGAAGTGAATTGGGATATAGTATACAACTTATCCCCAATAACCATATGAATTCATATTAATTACATTTTTACCAACTTGAGGCTCCTCAAGCTCTACTCAAATTTTGATAATCCGCCATTTTGGATCCATTTTGATCCAAATTCAAGAGGTCATATTCTGGTCACCAACTAACCTCACATACAAAATTTGACCTCTTTAACTTGATTTGGTGGGGAGATATGGAAATTCAAGAAATTTCATGACTCAAAACTTCCTCAAAAAGCCGTTTTTTGATCTAACTCCTCTCAATATGCACTTAGGAAGCTGAAATTTGGATATGTTAGTGTCCGTGACTCACTCTTTCATATGAGATCAAAAACGAAAAATTTGAGCTATTTGCCCTTTCTCCAGCCTCTCTCAAAATTTGAGTAATCCGCCATTTTGAAACTTATCAAGAAAACAAAAAAGGTTGTTCTGCGTATTTTCAAGAAGAGTCTCTCACCAAAATTTGAGCGAATTTTATCCGCACCCGCCTGCGTAAGGGGAGTGACACAAAAAACGAAATTTCCTCAAAAACAGGTTTTTGCTCTAACTCTTCTCAAAATGCACTTAGGAAGCTGAAATTTAGGTATGTTGGTGTCCGTCACTCACTCTTTCATATGAGATCAAAAACAAAAAATTTGAGCTATTTGCCCTTTCTCCAACCCCTCTCAAAATTTGAGTAATCCGCCATTTTGAAACTTATCAAGAAAACAAAAAAGGTTGTTCTGCGCATTTTCAAGAAGAGTCTCTCACCAAATTTTGAGCGAATTTTATGAATACTCGCCGGCGCTACGCGTGAGGGAAAAAATATGTATATATATATCAAAAAGTTGGACATTTGCCTCATGATTACAAATGGTCTGAAACGCAAAGATTTGAAGACCCCACCCTCCCCCGACCTCCCCTTCCCAAATCAGGTAGGCTGTAATAGCTGTGGTATTTTAGTTAAAAACTCAGCTAAAAACAGACATTTGAAAACTACATAAAATAAGAGAACTAAAACATGCGAAATTGACGACATGAAAAGAAAAGTGCGTGTAATTGCGAAGGAACTCTTCAGCCGATCACTTACCACAATAGTAAGATCTTGTAGTCACTCCTTGACTAACTGAGCCACATCGTTCCTTTTCAAATTATGATGTAGACTGGAATATCTATCGGTTTTACTTGAAACTCCGTTAAAAATACATCAAATCATTTGAAACTACATTGTCAGTTTTACCTCTATTGCCAATTAAGAATTGGGGCAAAAGTTGGAAATTAAAAAAAGTTAGTGCTGTAAATACAGAAATGTTTTGTGATTCTTAAAATCGATTATTCGCTAATAATAAGTTTTTTTTTTTCGTTTTAGGCAAAAATTCTAATTCTATATTAAGCAGCACACCTACACGATTTTATAGTGTACAGTAATCACCCATGCTCTCTGGGTAACCTGTGCGATGAAGATGAGAGATATTAAATGAGACAATATAATTTGTCGCGTTCGACGAGAGGTGGAATGAGCACGAAGACCTACATAGTGTACGAAGTACTCGATTGCAACACGAAATTTATGACGAGGGTGGTATCAGCGGCTTTAGAAAGCGATATAATTATCAACCAGCGCAATTTATTAGTTCAGCATTTGCGCTATATTCTTATTAAGACTTGAATGCGAATTATAGCGAATATTTTGAACGTAACTTGATAGCCTTGTTGTATACTTCTAATTATCGCTATACTTATGGCTTATTATTTAATGGTATTCGAACCTCGCCTTATACACGTCACTTTGATGAGAGATTTTTTTCTAAAACAAACAGTCCCTTACAGCGGAACAACTTCTAAAGATTCAAAATTTTATTTCCACACGAAAGATAAAAAAACCTTCGACTTGCTAGAAATCTAGAATTTATGAATATTTGTGAGTAGATATGCAATGTATGTTCTGGGCCACTTTTTTCTTTTGGTAAAAATGCCGAATATTTCCCTCTTTTTCATGGCAACACAACCAAAGGATTCCTCTGACATATCGGTAGCACAGCCAAAGAAAATCCTGAGCCACTCTTGATTTTTTCAATTTTCAAGTCATATTTTATCATTTTTTCTTGAAACCTAAATTTCCAACATACCCTCAGATTTCTCATTTTTAAGTCAGAATTATTCTTTTTTAAGTCATATTTTACCATTTTTTAGAAAAACATAAATTTTCGACACACCCTCAGATTTCTCATTTATCAGTCGAAATTTTTCATTTTTAAGTCAAAATTTTATCAGACTCTTCATACATGTTCTAGGCCACTTTTCTTTTTTCATTTTTTAGGTCAAATTTAATCAAAATTTCTCATTTTTAGGTCAAATTTTACTATTTCTTAGAGTAACCTAAATTCTCAACACATCTTCAGATTTCTCATTTTTAATTCGAAATATCTCATTTTCAAGTCATATTTTATCATTTTTATTGAAACTTAAATTTCCAACACATCCTCAAATTTCTCATTTATCAGTCGAAATTTTCATTTTTCTTGAAACTTGAATTTTTCAATCCACCCTCAGATTTCTCATTTTTAAGTCAAAATTTCTCATTTTTAGTCAAAATTCACAATTTTTTAAAACCCTAGTAACATCTTAAATTTCTAGCGCAGTTTTGGATTTCCTCAACTTTTCATTGCTTCACAATGTTACCTATTATTAACTAGGAGACACAGTCTCTTTGTTTCAATTTTTCTCTGAGTGAAATATTTAATACTTTCCACCAACCTCTTGAACACAACAACAAATAAATTCAACAATTAAGCACATTTATTTAAAAATTTCGAACGTTGATGTGAGTGATAAGAAAACAGTCCGATCGGACCACTTTTGTACAGCTGTACTCTTACGTACTACATTGAGCTCACGATTCTCAACTAGGTGATAAGAAAACGGTCCGATCGGACCACTTTCATACAGCAAATTTTATACTCTCTGTACTCTTGCATACAAGCTCACGTTTCTCGACGTAGATGATAAGAAAACGGTTCGATCGGACCACTTTCATGCAGTACAATCGTCAATAATGCCTTTCCTTCTGCATTTCTGATGTTTATTTCGAATAACTACACAAAAAGAAGTTAAAATTTCGTCTCTATTCTTCTTTTTTACGAAATAATATAGAACTGATCAAGATATGTCCCATATTGAGAATATTTGAATAATAATTTCTAGGTTAAACTTCTAATATTTTTACTATCTCGTATCAAGAATAAAAAAATTTCGTCATAATTATTGATAAGCAGATCTCTCACGTTCACGAAAGAAGAACGATTTTGAATGAGATGATTTTTCAACTAAATATTTAGATACACATCAGTAAGCTTACTAACTCTTTTCTTCATAGTTAGTTTAGGAAAAGCATTGACGAGAAGTAGTTTCTGTCATTTTTTCTCCCCATTTGAATTTCCATACAGTACGTTCGCACGAGTCACTTTATAATCATATTCACTACGTTCAGCTCGATTAATAAGCGCGATCATATCTTCTAATTCTTTTCGAATTTTAGAAATGAACCTCTCCGCATAGTTTTTTGCTCAATGTGTATTAATTACTTCGATATTTTGAAGCTTTCGAGGTACGCAATAGTATTCAGTATAAGGAACTGCATTCAGTATTGCTTGTAAAAGATCACGAATAACATTTGTTAAGGTGTTAGAGTCGTTAAAATGGCAGACTGTATTGGTGAGTATTTTATATCTGCTCAGGAAATTCTTCTACAAAATATCACTTTTAGAATTTCTGATTGTAGAAAAATGGTCAAAAATTTTCGATCAGGCTCGTATTTCCAAGAAAGATGAATATGCGCAGAAACTCGCTTCGGAGTCTATTGAACTCAATGATCTCCTTCAATTTGACTACAAGTTCATACAGGACACGCTGGAGAAATACCTCGTCTTTGGCGATGTCATAAAATTTTTACTTTTCGTAAGTAGAATTTAAGTTTCATGCATCGTATGCTTATTATGTTTTTTCATTTTCCTTACTTCATTATACTTCGATTACAGATAAGAAATAATAAAATCGGTCATACGACAGTGATGAATGTAGGAGACCAATCGAATTCGAGTGTAGTAAGTAAATCATTTGTAGAATTCCTTTTAATTTGAGTTGATGAGTAACAGTCACCAATGTACCTATAGCGTTTTTGATCAAATTTGTCGCAACTGATAGTTAAACAAACACTGAGCAATCTTTAAAATACGTATAAGAATTTAAAGCTTATATTTTTTAGTGGTGTTTCGAATACGGGTTTCGAATGTAGACACTTCGTCACATTTTCGAATCGAGATATCGATGAAAAAGAATAGAATCACAGCAAACTGATAGCTAAGTGTAGACTTCGATGAAAATTTGAGTGTATTTTTGTAATCATTAGGGAACCGATTAGTCAATCAAGTACGATCTACAGGATTGAGACATGGAACGAATGACGAAACGTTTTATTTAGATTCCATGAATCATTTTTTTTATTTTTGCAAAGAAAACATTTTTAGAGATAAAAATATCGATCTGTTGAGATTTTGTTTCGAATCATTTATTTGAAATCTGCGAATTGTGTAGAAGGTCAGGTTTCGAGGATAATTTTAGCTATTTCTGTAAATAAACGAAAACAATATGTTTCGATCAAATCTAGAATACGTTTGATTTTTCAATTAAATCTCTACATCATACAGTTTAATGGGAGGGAATGTTCGATTATTTTAAATAATAGCGAGAATATTCGTATGAAAAATCGATTTTCGTGATGGACTTAGTCGAAATAATTAACATATTCCTGTACTGACGAGATCAGTTTTTTCGAAAGATGTGTTTCAAATTCCTGATTATTCGGGGAACAGGTTCGTATCTGATCAGTCGAATACGAATTGTGTGTTGAGTACTGGATGATTCTTCTGTTTTCGTAAAAGAACTTCGAGAAAAAATTTCATTTTGAGTCAATCAAGAGTCTGGCTACATCAACCTGATTTCGACTTAATATCGACATCGATGAAGAGTCCACTTGTAGAGACCACTCAAATTAGCAAATGAAATGTGATTAATATTTTCAAAAACGTCTATATTTTCTACACTGACGGTTATGTGAGAGTGGAAATTAGAGCGTTGAAAATTGGGGTATTCAGTAGTGACTCGACAAATCGAAGTTTGATTTTTGTGAAAAAAAATTTACTCGTTCTTAGACTTACGATATCATGAAACAAAAAGTTAAGTGATGTTTTTTTTCTGCGTATTAATTTTTAATTATTTCATTTTGTAGGTGCCTACCAAAAAGAAGAAATTTTCAAGATCTGGAAATGCGTTCAGCACTCTACTTCAAAAATCGTACTTCGTCGATAAATCATTAATTATCCGAAAGATCATCAATTTGCATGAATTAAAAGGAACCGAAAGTAAAGAATCACCGATAGCATTTTTCGCTCCCCGAAGATTTGGTAAGACTTCTATCTTAGATTTACTGGAAAGCTTCTTCGGTGGGCAGTTGCCAAAAGAAACCTTCATGGATTTGGAAATAAAGAACGACGCCAGTGCGCTGCTTTGGTACAATAGGTTTACCGTTGTTTTTGTCACATTTGGTAACTGTAGAGATATTATTATAACACGCGATGATTGCGTTAAATCGTGCCGCATGATTCTCCACCACACGTTTTGCGTCTACTCGTTTGTACTAGATCACCTCGAACCGAAAGACTGTCTTGCATTCCAGAAATGGACAGATGAAGAGGATTATAAATTAAAAAGTGACGATGACGTACTTCATGGATTACGATTTTTGATAGAGAGCATTCTTGTTTATGAAAATAAAGAAATATTACTTTTAATAGATGAATTTGATAAAATGTGCTCAATAGCAATGTATCAAACATCGGCAAATAACCTCACACAAATTATGAATTTTTATTGTTCGATGGTGTCGCAAGTGGTAAAATTCGATCCAATCACATCAGTTGCCATATTCTGTGGCATTACTCCGATAACGTGCAGAGCCCATTCTTCGTTAAACAATCCTATCAACATAGAGTTCTTGAGCGATGAACGCTTTTTTGAATTCTTTGGAATAACTAAAACGGAATTCGAAAATATTATGGTGCGGGAACGTATTCCTCCTGAGGTAAAATCCCAAAAAGCCAAGGCCATCCGTTGGTATAATGGATATGTATATAAAAACAAAAAACTATTAAATCCATTCTCCGTTGCCAATTTCATCATGCTGAAACAGATCCAGTCGTTTTGGAGGCGATCTGGACTCGCCACTGGCCTGTGGGAGGCTCTACATTCTGATTCCATTAGAAACGAAGTATTTGAGTTACTAAATGATATTCCGTTATTGATCGAACTGAAAGAATTAAATCCGGAAGACTTCTGCCTTTTGGACGACAGATGGTACCAAGTACAAGATTCCAATTTGATATTTACATTCCTCTTACAGCAAGGGTACTTAACTAAAACTCAGACAGATGGAAATGGGAAAATTGTAGTACAGATTCCAAACGAAGAAATGAAGGGTGCGTATGTCGCACCCCTCCAAAAGTACTACATTAAAATTTATAACTTCGATCCCATGAAGATGGATGAATTATATAATTTATTCCGCGGCATGAATTTTTCTTCAGTGGGAGATGTCAAAATGAAACTGACGAACTTCAAGAAAATTTTGATTGAACTCTGGAGCGAAGGAAAAGCAGGTCAAAACGAAGCTTGGTTTGAGGCTTTTCTGTTCTCAATTTTTCTGCAAAACACAGACGTCCGAAGGTTAAAAAAACTGCCGTACAAAAGGATATGCGAACAGCAAAAGTGTTGGATCTCGAGGTAAAGATGGACGACCGATATCTAATCATTGAAGAAACGATAGTCGACATGGGGGAGGGGGCATTGAAAAAGTTAATAAAAAAGAAGTATTACAAACAAATTGAGTGTAAATCCTCATTTATGCTGATAGGCATTGGCATCGATAACAGTGAAAAAGAAACAGTTGATGTATCAATCGCTTTTTTAGTGAATGAAATTGATGTAAAAAAAATTTCTAAAGTGTAAGAATTTTTCCATTCTCGTTTAATCAGAATATAATATTGTATTATTTCTTTTCAGTCACGTAATCGAACGTCGGGTACATTGTTGCAACAATTGCTAAAAGTGTGTTGTACATAATTTTTTTAAATTAAATGTAATCAAAAGCAATTATTTGTATTCTTTTTCAATTTCCACAGAGTGTAAATTGTGCATACTTATAATTCTGGAGGGATCAAAATTACTCATCCAACTCAGTGACAACTCAAGATCACTTTTTAATAAAATATCCTTTCAGGAAATATGTTCAGTACTTTGCAATGAGGTTTTTACAGTTTTACAATATTTAATTGAAATCTACAACCACTCTCATCATTTGAAGAAAACTATAAGGTTTGTATAATTCTATTAATTTGTTTGTGAATAGACTATGGTATTCTGAAAAGGAATTTCATAATGTGACAATAGTAGTTTACACAACGAGGGAGCAAAATTTGTGAATGCCGACGAGTGTAGTAGTTGCAGCACGAGCCATAGGCGAGTGCTGTAATACACTCGTAGGCGTTCACAAATTTTGCTCCAGAATTGCGTACGCTATTTTTTTCAATTGTAGACGTAAAGTATCACCATAACCACATCGTTTTATAATTTCATTTAACAACTGTAAATTAATGTTTATGTGGAAATAATAAAAAGTGAAACTAATTAAATAAGTGTCCTTTATTTTTTGAAGTAAAAGAAATAAACGTCTTTAACATGAATAAGCGTGAATAATATAATGCTAAAACCTTTAAACAGTGTTGCCATATAGCGTATAATGTTTTTTTTTTTCGATAATCACAAAAGTCGCCGGTAAAACTCGCCGGCAAAACACTATTTTGCGATTCGAAAACGATGTGGTTATGGTGTATTTTGCGTCTATAATTGAAAAAAAATTGTGACTTGCTAAAAAGAAGAAACATTCTTGATTCCCTAAAATTGAGATTATAAAGTGAGTACTCATTTAAACCCTTCTAAATTGTCAATGAATGATAAATAATCAAACTTTTTGTTACTTGTTTTTTTTTGTCCATTTGCTTTTATAACTAGATTATTATTTGAGTTGATACAAACTTTTCTTGTAGAATCTTTAAGTTTTTCTTCTTTACTGGATGGAACAATTATTCTATTATCATTTGAACATGATGAAACTCCAGTTTCAGGTTTTTCAAAAATACCAAAAGTGAATCTTCCATTTTTATCCCTATTAATTTTTATAATATTCAGATTTCTTCTATGAGGAATATCATATTTTATTAGATATTTATTGATAGTTTTCAAGCTTATATTATATTTCTCCCTGAAAGATTTTTTGGCATTATTTATGAAATCATATTCTCTCATCAATTTGATTAGTGTTGCATGATCCATTATTATTTATTTATAAAATTTTTGAGAGTGGTAAATGGAAAATGGTCATCACACAACCTTTAAATTTTTAAAGCAAATTGAAACAAAAATTGAATAATAAATGCAAAAAAAATATAAATAAAATAAATACAATCAAAACACGACAATTGTTATGGATAAATTCGCACAAGCATTCGTATTAAAAGCAAAAGAGAAAAAAAATTTTAAACATTCATGATTTTATCATAGATATACTTTCGAAAAAGGTAGAGAACGAACTAACCATCCAAAACCTAAAAACCTGATCCACATTTAATTTCGCTATCTACTATGCCTTATCGCGATCGTTTCAATGGCCACGTTAGAAGGGGACAACAAAGCGACATCGTAGAAAATTGGAAAAACCCCTTCTAGCCCAGTAAATACCACATAGAAAAGGACAACACGATTTTACGCGTTACATTTGCCCCCCAAAGTTTTGAGAGGGTCGGTCATTAAAAAAAAATCCAAAAAAAAACAAGAGTGATTGACAGTCGCAAAACTTTGGACTAAGAAGTAAAATCGTAAAAAAAAACAAAATTATATACAACCTCTTTTTTTTTTTTTTTTTTTTTTTTATAATATCGAAAGCATCGATTATTACTAAATATAAAAAAACTGAATATTCTCAACAACCCAAGCACCATCGGGTATTTCCCCTGTACATTTTTCATACAACCTACTACGAACTGTAGGGCAAATGAAAAAATTTAATAAAAAAAACGTCAAAGCTTAGTACACACAACCACCCCCAAAGTACCACGGAGTGAAAGGTCAAAGAAAAAAAGAAAAAAAATATATATAAATAAATTTCGACCTTAGAGTCCGAGGAACTTTGAATACCTAGGGAGTAAAAGCAACACCACCAAGTAGTCAGACACCACCAGCCACTAACAACCCAACAACTTAGTGTTGAGTCCTTAATCACTGTAGAAGACTTATTTCAAAATAATAATTGAGTCATATGATAATTTGCCTACGATCTGACAAATTACCAAATCGAATATAAGTCGAGAAAGTGTTGATTGAGACAAACAACAAAGGAAAATAAATTCAATGCGAAATCGGAATCAATCATCACAAGTGTCCCCAGAATCCGATATTTATGTGACGTCGTTAGGTTAAATTAACCCCGATCAGCATAAATACGCCGTCGATTCTGGCCACGACCGCGAGAACGACCCCGACCTCTCCACTAATTGTTCCAGCACCTATTCTCCTCAACACTACAATACGGAATCTCATCATACTCATCTCTCTCTTCTGCGAAATATTTATTAAAATCAATACTATGTTGTACGAATTTTTTCATCCTTTTAACGCTAGGACCTCGAGCTTTTTCTGCTTCAAAAAGTTCTTTTTCACGCTCATCTAATATTTTAATGCATTCGTGTAATTCTTTTCGGACAGGAAATGGAATACGGATGTCGGTCAATAACACATCTCGTTTCTGTTCTAATGTCAACGTGTCAGGCAATCGTGCAGTGTAATCGTGGTAAAAACATTCCCTAGGCCACTCCTCATTGAAAAATTTTGATATCCGAGAGTCTATTGAATCATTTGTAGCTTGGATGGGTACTTTAATATCTTTCACTTTTGGATGGTCCCATGACCTCTTACGACAGTTTTGTTTATTTAGGGCTTTAGGGTTGCTTATTTCCACTTTTATTTTTCTTGCCTTGTCAATACTGATCACATTTAAACTAACTTCTAGATTACACGATTTAATCTGCTCAGAACTTTGGCTATCCCTGATCATTTGTGACACATTTACGACTTTCTGCGTATTCTTATCATCAAGCGATTTAAGTAAGTATACGTTGGGCCCTAACTTTTTCTTGATCACAAATGGTCCTTCAAATTTTTCGAACAACTTTGCTGCTAACCCTTTCTCATTATTTGATTGAGAATGTTTAACTATGAAAACTTTTTCCCCAATTTCAAAAACGGTGTTTGCATTATATTTTTTGTTATATTTGAATTCAGATTTTACTCCCTCCAATCGCTTGTGCAACAAAATGAATTTGTCGAATTTATCTTTTATCGAATTTGAATTCTTAAAAATGTCTCCTACGATTAACGCTTCCTTCCGAATGATCGCTCGAGTAGCCAAATGATCCGCCATATTGTTCCCGTGACTACCTGCATGCCCCCTAGTTAGATCAAACCTGACTTCGAGATTATTTTCTCTAATTATATCTTTAACTTCATTGATTAACGTGCTATTGATTTTGGTATCTTTCACTTCCTTCCCACCATTTCCATCTAAGACGCTTATAACATATGAGGAATCAGTGATAATTACGCATTTTTCTTTTTCAGTCGTTACCAATACCTCTAATGCTCTCTTCACTGCGAGTAATTCCATCGTATTATTGGTAATCTTTTCATATTTCGGACATTCGGACACATTGAATACATGGTCAGGACCAAACCACACCCCTATGCCCCCTATCGCATTAGGTGATCCATTCCTTATACAACCACCGTCGTATGAATTACAACTTCCCCATCATCATTTAATATAAATTCTGAATTTTTACCAGTATTCGTATCACAGTCCATTAAAGATTTCTCCAATTTCGATAAGGTAGCACCTACATCTGGTGTGTTTTCTCGTATTATCCCACCAAAGGCTCTATGATCATGCTCCAACTTCCATATTTGATTAGGGCTAAATTTGTCGACAAATGGCGTATCGTTAATCGATCCGATGACGTCCTTTATAAAAACAGCCCAACCCTTATGATTGTATTCCCGTTTTTTATTACTATTTATACATAAACGTAATTTTGCTCCTAATTCCCTCATCACTCGTTCAGTGAAGTTTGACTTTGGATTGTATATGGAAGTATTATCTTGCCGACACACCATTTACCTCACACATTTCTCCCCATGCGTTACTACGGAACTGCACGCCATTATCAGATAAAACGTAACGAGGTTCATGACCATGTTCCTTTACAAAATTTAATACTTCCTTAACCTTTTCAGCACATTTCTCGGCAGTTGCATTAGTCATTGGGTATGCCCAGGTATAACCTGAAGCTGCATCCTTTGCCACAAAAATCACTTTGACCCCACCACGAGACGTGGGTAATGGTCCGAACAAATCTACACCAATCAACTCACCAACTCGTGATCCCTCAACTACAGATTTAAATTCTGAAATTACCTTTTGATTGGATACTTTATTTAAACGACAGGCTCAACAATTTTTTAGGACTTTATTGATAGTTTTTTCCTGATTTGCCCACCAAAAATATCGTAAAGCGATCGCAGCTAATTTTTTAGATCCAGGATGAATATGAAAATTATGTAAATACTGCACCACCATTACGATTAAATGACTAGGTAGGACAGGTACCTCATACCCATCATCTTCGAATTTTCGATATAAGATATCATCGTTAATCTTATAATGCCTTTCATACTTTGAATTAGAATCATTTAATGAGTTGATGATTCTTTGGAGTTTTTTGTCATTCTTTTGGTGTTTACTAATATTGACTAGAGCTTCTACCAAATAATCATCCATCTCTATGCCTAAGTAATTTAAATTCGCAACTTCTTTTTCTTTCTTAGCCTCATGTATCAACATTGCTTCTTCAATTGATTCGACAGTTATCGTGCTAAGCGTTATTTCTGGCACGTAATCATTTTCCAATATTTTAACTCCCCTCTGTAAACCCTTATCGAGTGTACATTCTAAGAAGAAGCAGTTGAAAAATATTATCCACTGACTCAATCGTCTACTATAAGTGGCAAATTCAGCTGCACTTTTCAACATTTGCTCAAATTGAGTTGGGATCTTAATTCTTATACCAAATACAAGAGTTTTTATCTTGTCCAGACATAAAAATAATTCAAGAAGCCATTTCTCATATAATGAATAACTCATTTGGCAACTCTTAAATGTTCGACTTATAAACAATATAACATTTTCTTGACCAGTCAAACTATCGATTTGTGTCAATGTAGCATGTACACGGTCAGATTTAATCAATTTTTCTGTCGAATTTTCTTCCCACTCGTTACCATTTAGTGATACATAGAGGTTGAATGGCAATTCTCGGTTAGGCTTAGTTAGAATGAAAGGTCGACTGAATTCATTTTTCAGTGACTCATACTGTAGGTCATGCTCAGTATTCCACATAATCCTATCTTTCCCGCCCTTAAGTAAATCGTTGAAAGGACGTGTTAACTCAGTACACCTATTAACAAACATAGAATAATAGACAGTGTGTCCTAATAAGGACCGGATATCACTGATCTTTAAAGCCATCGGTCGCTTTTTAACACTCTTGAGTTTTTTCTCAAATTTATCAAAGCAAGTTAGCGTATTTTTACCTTTCTCGATCACCCCTTCGCCAATGTTAAACCCTAAATGACTTACTTTCCTCTTAAAAAGTTGAGTTTTTTTTTATTGACAAAGTCATTCCTGATTCACACACACTCTTTAAGACTCGAACAACGTGCTCTAAATTTTGGTCGAAATCTTCGCCGCGAACGGTCACGTCGTCTACGTACACTGACACATTTTTACACAAATCTTTTTGCAATACTGTATTCACAACAGCAATAAATACACTAGAACTTATTGCCGTTCCGAATGGTAATCTCTGATATTGATAACTTTGTCCTTCAAATTGGAAAGCCAAATATTTACCAATATCGTCACTGATAGGTATCTGCAAAAAGCCCTGCGAAAAGTCGAATGTAGAAACAAATTTATCAGGCTTAACATTAATTATAGTATCAAAAATGTTTGGCGGGTCATTATGCTGCAGTCGAACGATCTTGTTGAACCCAGACGCTGCTATACAAATTCTTAAGTCACCATTAGATTTAACTGATACTACTAAAGGACTCATAAATTGACTCACAGATTTTTTAATTATTCCTGTTTCCTCCATTTCCCTAATTTGTACACGTACACGATCAGTATAAATTTGTGGCACCGGATACAACTTCGAATCCCACTTAACCCCATCATCTAACTCCATATTAGGCACTTCGCCTTCATAACAACCTATCTTACTTCGAAAAACAGATATATATGGTAGCATTTTTTCAAAAGCCTCTAGACCTTGATCATAAGTTATTATCCCATCGTTAATAGAAATCAATAACTTTTTCCATATCTCATTTTTAAGTTCACATATCTCGTCGTCATTAACTCCGAACCTATTACTATATTCGTCTTTAATGTTTGGAAATTTACTCAAGACTGCACAGGGTGAGATGTCATAGACTCGTGGAGCTGCCAAGTATTTTGATTCATATATAGATGTAACATGTTGTTGCTTGGTTATCGGATTGGTCAAATAAAATAGGTACGCATCCCATAAGATACCTCCTTTAAGTCGTTTAATTATATCAGACCCAATAATAATATCATTTTTTAACCCATCCAAAATATAAAAATGCAAATTAATAGTATTTTGACCTAAACCAACCTCAACGTCAACAGACTCTCGGATTCGATCTACTCCAACACCGTTAGCCATTGATACTACTGGCTGCCTGTTCAACTTCGTCATACTAAATTTTAAATTTTCGCGATCTAATTTCTTTTTGAACTTACTGCTAATCAATGAAATCGACGCACCAGAATCAATTAATGCGGCTGTAGCGAGACCTCCTATATTAACACTACAATAACAATCAGTAGGATCATAAGCTTCGTCCACATAATAAGCATTTTCATCACTCTCTAACCTTGAAACTACAGGACAGCCACGACCTATATATTCGATCTTTTGAATTTTTCGTGTAAATAGGCATTTGATCTTATTAAGAATGTCATCTTTAATCATAAAGTTATTAAGCGAATCATCTCAGTAATAACATTTACTCAAAATACCCGGACACCGCCTTGCCACAATTCCACTCTTTTGATAAAAATAAGATGCCTTAGTTAATAAATCGCCAACATCATAGATGTCAACATACGAAAATCTTTTACCTATAGTAACTAAAGTATTTAGAAGCGATATGTAATTCTCATGATTGGTTATGTCATTTGACATGACAGGTGGAGGTAAAATGAACAAAATTTGTTTAACACCTTTTTCCCTGAATAATTCAAAAATACGTTTCAATTATTGATTCATGTTTATACCATATTCAATTAACTGTTCCTGGCTACCTAATGATAGCAAAACCTTTTCAGGAAGCTTATCTTCTAACATACTTAGGCGGTCTACAAAATCAGTGATACTCAACCTATATTCCAATAAATTTGAATCTGGAATTAATACGTTATTTCGCTTTAAAAACCGGTAATACTGATTAGCCAGTAAATACGAGACTCCCTCGCCTACTAATAGATAGCCCGATAATGTAACCATTAAATCCTTACCGACTTTTGCGAGTTTAAAATTACCTACGTCATTAACCTTCTTAGATGGCAGCAATACCTTCTCGTCGCACGTATCATTAATACCGATTCCATTAACTTTAATCCCATCCTCTATATCAGCAAGCATAAGACCATTTAAATAGTCAAAGAATTCTTTTATATTTTTCGGATTGAATACCTGCATTGAAAATTTATACCTATCTGATATTGAATTATGAAGTTCTTTTATTAATTTCTTTTCTTCAATGCACCTATCTAAATCTGTTAACATTTTACAAACTTTTTCGTGGTATTTTTCGCATAAATCTAATCGGAAATATTCGAAACGACTTTTCTTTATTAATTCAATAAATCTACCTTCTCCATTCATGGAACGAAATTTTATCATTTTAGAACTTTTAGGACCCACAATAGATCGACTATTCTTATGATTAATACATGATTGATTATTGACATTTACATTGAACACTTCATTTGAATTAAGATCGAAAGTTTTGGTATCATTTTCTACTCTAAGATAGGTAAACCTATTATTGTCGTCTAAAGAAATAGGCTTCTTTGTTACGGATTTCTTTTCACTATCTTGGCGCTTATCTAAGTGGTGTTTATCTACCAATTTACTGCCCACACTATGATGGTTTCCTTTTACATTCGTATTTAGCGAGCATTTAGAATTGCTTAACAGTTTTTCATTTGTAAAATAGGTACCTACTTTTTTCTCGACTTTTAATATAGCTCTATTTTTATCATCATCTTTAACAAGACCATTAAATGATACGTCTTTACCTGACTTAACCTGTCTGCTAACGAGATTCTTTGTTCTCGATTTCGATATTGTTAAGAGTTTTTCATCTTTGAGTAGGACATCCCTATCTGCCGCGATTTTTGCATAACTTTCATTGATCGACTTGACAAAATTTCGGTTAGGATATGTGAGCACGTTTTGACATAAATTAACATCCTCGTTCGCACACGAATTAATGCTTAAATTTGAATTACAAGCGTTAACTTTACTTTTATCCATGTTATCTATGATTTTAGAATGACCAGTGGTCTCCAAATAACAGTTCATTGCGCGAATTAAATTTCCACCATTATCTCGCTCTTCTTCACTTTCTTCTCCCTCAACATCTCTATTACCACTCTCTTCACCACTCGCCTGTTCCTCAACCTCCTCAGATACACCTTCACTCATTCCCGTAATTATCTCATTACCAGAATTTCGATTCTCATCGACTCCAGTATTTCTTATTAAACTAGGTCGAATTGCTGGGAATTCAGATCGATTATTCACTGGAGGGGGAGGTGGTGGATT
The DNA here is from genome assembly GCA_009761765.1 of Phenacoccus solenopsis. NCBI lineage: Eukaryota > Metazoa > Arthropoda > Insecta > Hemiptera > Pseudococcidae > Phenacoccus > Phenacoccus solenopsis. The sequence goes on from CM019755.1 coordinate 39,737,708, forward strand.
AAAATTGACATTCGGATTATTATACATATAATTATAATAATATGGTGGTAATGGCTGTTGTGGCCAAGGAGAATAACATGCCATAGGTGGCATTTGCATCATAGAAGGCATTTGAGGTTGATAATAGGGAGAAAAGTAATTATTATCATAATTAAATTGACGATTACTACTACGAATACTACGAGGTTCACGATTTACACCTGTAGAAGGAGTCACCGCGTTTGCATTGTTTGAGTCCTCTTTGACTCTTGGGACATTACTCTCGTTTACATGACTCAAAAGTTTCACTTTCTCCGGTTTTCGGTAATTCACCGATTTTTCCCCGTAAGCGCGCTCTGACACAGCCAAATGTTCCAATTCAATCAACATTTGGTCGAGATCGACAATAGCCGCTGGAGAAATTTTTGACTTCCAAGTATAATGAAGCTTTGAATACATTGAATTAGCTAGAGACATTTTGGTTGGTTTTTCTTCATCGATACTTAATAAAGCATCAATCCAACCTCGAATTTCCTCAACAAAAATTTCCGATGATAAATCCGTTAAATTTAAACGCCGAAACTTTTCGCGTAAACTTGCTTGTTTAATTTTTGACCAATAGCATTTTATCGGCTAAGTTGAACAATTTTCTCGAACTATTTCGCAAAGAGTCATGATTGACACTAACACCTGGCTGTGTCGAGATGACGCTAGGAGGTGGAATATTAAAGTTTAATGGCTGAGGTAAGATACCCGGTGGTGCTGTTTGACTCCCTATAGAAGACGATTGTGCCCCCTGGTATGACCTAGCTGAGTTAGATTGAGGAACATTGCCAAGGCTTGTAGGTTGACTCAAAACTGCTTGAGGGACCTCAAAACGAGTTTGTCGAGTCTGCCTCATTTCCTCTAGCATGTTCATCATCAAATCTGACGTTCGTCTCTGCTCAATAGCCAGCTGTTGTAATGAATCATTAACCCCTTTCATAAAATCAAATTGATGGAAAGAGTGATTTTCGAGTTTATTCACATTTTCTAAGCTGTTTAATGTAGGCAAGCTACCTGCAGCTATGCTTGAATTTTCAAAAACTCCAGCAGAGGTGCGTGGCAAACTACCAGCCGAATTACTTTTAAAATAATTATCACGATTAGTACGATTTAAAACTGGTGTAGTTTGCATCACACTTTCAGGTAAATTAATATTTTCCGATGGTAAATCATTATTTTCTATGCTATTATCAGTAATTGTATCTTTGAATTCCTCATTCATCTCATTAATATTACTGTTCTTATTTTTCGAAACTGCTTGCGCAAATGCCATTATAAAAAAAAACAACAAAAATAGCGCAACATAAAAAAATATAAAAAGATCGAAAAATCTCAAGGAACAATATTAAATCGCATAAATTGTCAATTTACTGAGGAACACGAGTCCTCACTACCTGGGCACCAATTTTAATGTAATGGATAAAATCCAATTACATTTAGAATATAATAATTACACGTAATAAATAATCAAAAAAAATAACTGCATTATAATCCTCACCCGGGGCACCAATTTTAATGTAATGGATAAAATCCAATTACATTTAGAATATAATAATTACACGTAATGAATAATCAAAAAAAATAACTGCATTATAATCCTCACCCGGGGCACAAATTTAAATGTAAAGGATAAAATTTAAATTTCAATTGATATTTTTATGAATAAAAAAAAAGTAATTATATATATATATTAATATACGATACTGTGTAATTGTTAGATGATCCTCCTTTGCGTAAGCAACGATAAATTTTCATACTGTTCCCCAACTCATATCCGAAGTTTGCTGTGAACCTGAATTTCTAAACACGAATACTAACGATACGAAACTAAATTTTGAGGTAACTGTCACAATCAAACCGACCAAGCATCACCTTATAAAATGTTCATAACATTCATTACGAATAATAACTTTAAAATCTCCAAAATTGAATAACGTGAAAAACACATGAATATTTCGTTTCATCTACACGCACACAACCTTTAAATTTTTAAAGCAAATTGAAACAAAAATTGCATAATAAATGCAAAAAAAATATAAATAAAATAAATACAATCAAAACACGACAATTGTTATGGATAAATTCGCACAAGCATTCGTATTAAAAGCAAAAGAGAAAAAAAATTTTAAACATTCATGATTTTATCATAGATATACTTTCGAAAAAGGTAGAGAACGAACTAACCATCCAAAACCTAAAAACCTGATCCACATTTAATTTCGCTATCTACTATGCCTTATCGCGATCGTTTCAATGGCCACGTTAGAAGGGGACAACAAAGCGACATCGTAGAAAATTGGAAAAACCCCTTCTAGCCCAGTAAATACCACATAGAAAAGGACAACACGATTTTACGCGTTACATACTCTAAGAAATAGTAAAATTTGACCTAAAAATGAGAAATTTTGATTAAATTTGACCTAAAAAATGAAAAAAGAAAAGTGGCCTAGAACATGTATGAAGAGTCTGATAAAATTTTGACTTAAAAATGAGAAATTTCGACTGATAAATGAGAAATCTGAGGGTGTGTCGAGAATTTATGTTTTTCTAAAAAATGGTAAAATATGACTTAAAAAAGAATAATTCTGACTTAAAAATGAGAAATCTGAGGGTATGTTGGAAATTTAGGTTTCAAGAAAAAATGATAAAATATGACTTGAAAATTGAAAAAATCAAGAGTGGCTCAGGATTTTCTTTGGCTGTGCTACCGATATGTCAGAGGAATCCTTTGGTTGTGTTGCCATGAAAAAGAGGGAAATATTCGGCATTTTTACCGAAAGAAAAAAGTGGCCCAGAACATACATTGCATATCTACTTTTGTGGAAATAAAAACCGGCTCTTTTACGTCATCGATGTAGACTGCGCGTCGTGTGATGTTCTATACCACTCCATCGAATGCATCTAAATTCTAAATCCTGTAGTCCGCTTAAGTAATACCACGCCCTTTTGTGACATTCTTATTTCTTCGACATTTTAACAAAACTAAACCTGTCATACTACAAGTGAATTTTTTCCCTCGGTGACTCCATGAACGCTGCTTAGGATAGTATGTTGAAAAAATCGGCTCTTTGTGGCTCCTACGGTCCCCCTGGTAACCTTGAAAAATTGGTGACAGATTGGTAACATAGAAAGTACATGAGAAATGTAATTATTTCTCGTATTATGGTAATTTGTGAATAAACGCGATTCCATCTTCAAGTCGTATGATGTATTACTTTCGTGATAAAGCCTTCGTTAATTTCGCATCGATGTTGAATTCTAGGTACTTTGTAATTGGCGACGTATGATAATTATATTTCTATGTAAACAATGCAACTACTACGAAAAAACCCATACTACGAGTTACGACATTATTTATGCGTACGAATATGAGTAAACTTGGGCGTGAATGGTGAAGTTTTTTTCATCATTCTGAGAATCTTCAACCGCATCGAGGTAACGCCAAATTACACTCGAGGTATTCGATTCTGCGCACTAATTATTTTATCGGTGAGGCAAAGCGAAAAATCGCACGTCTAGTGTGAAGAAATTGGTTACGAGTTTCTTCGATAAGATGTGAGAAAAGATTTTCCATTATTCTTCGAAACAGGCAATGGAAATTGAACAGTGGTTGCCCAATGACATCAAATCGACCTTATAAAAATTCAAGCTTTCAAATTTAATTCTAACCTTGGCTAAAATCGATCAAAAGCTCAATCTTACAAAGAAATTAAATGAGAAAAATGTATTTTTCAGATATTTTTTAATTTTATTTATTATCTGAGTTTTTAATAAAAACGATAGCTATTATAGCCTACCTGATTTAGGAAGGGGGGTCAGGGGCAGGTAGAGTCTTCAAATCTTTGGGTTTCAGACCATTAGTAATCATCTGGAAACGTGTTCAACTTTTTGGTATGTTTTTCCCCATGAGTAGAGACGACCGGTGTTGATGAAAGTCACTCAAAATTTGGTGAAAGATTCCTTTGAAAATGCAAAAAAGTTGATTTTTTATTTTTTCGATGCACCTCAAAATGTCAGATTACTCAAATTTTGAGGGAAGCTGGAGGAAGAGCAAATGACTCAAAATTTTGGTTTTTGATCTCATCAAAAAGTGAGTCATAGACACCAACATATCCAAATTTCAGCTTCTTAAGTGCATTTATAAGGGAATTAGAGCAAAAAACGGTTTTTAAGGAGGTTTTAAGTCATGAAATTTCTTGAATCTTCCATATATCTCCCCACCAAATCATTCTTGAAGAGTAAACTTTGTGTGTGGGGTTAGTTTGTAACCAGAATATGGCCTAATCAGTTTGGTTCAAAATGGACCCAATGATGATGGGAGGAAAGAGGGGTTATTCACCTTAAAATGTGATGGGGTACAAGAGAGGTCAAAAATTCTTTATTATGGAGTCATACGATAAAATGAGCTCAAGTGACTAACCTGTTCTAATTTTAACTATCCAAGTGAATTTGGAGGGGAGTTGAAGCAACAAACAGCTTTTGTAGGGGAAATTGCTATAGAAATTCCACGAATCTTCCATACCTCCTCAACTAATTGACCTAGAGAAGTGATATTTTGTACGTAGGGTAAGTTGATGACCAGAATATGATCTCTCGAATTTGGGTCAAAATCATTACAAAATGGCGGATTATCAAAATTTGAGTCGACCTTGAGGAGCCTCAAATTGGTGAAAATGTAATTAATATGAAATCATGTACTGATTGAAAATAAGAAGTAAAGTATATCCCAAATTAATCTTCACATATGTTGTTGGAGGGGAAGAGGGAGGGTTATTGACCTCAATATGTGGTAGGAGTACGAAATAGGTTGAAAATTTCTTATATGGGCGTCATATGATAAAATAAGCTCAACTGGCTAATGTATTCTTATTTTAGCTTTCTAAGTGAATTTGGAGGGGAGTTGAAGCAACAAACAGCTTTTGGAGGGGAAATTATTATAGAAATTTCATGAATCTTCCATATTTCCTCCTCAAATTCACCTAGAGAGGTCAAATATCGTATGCAGGGTTAGTTGATGAGCAAAATATGACCTCTTGAATTTAGGTCAAAATTATTCTAAAATGGCGGATCCCTAAAATTTGAGGGCAACATAAAGAGCCTCAAATCAGTGAAAATGTAAGTAATATGAAATTATCTGGTTATTGGGAATAGGAAGTATTATATATTCCAAATTTATCTTCACTCGTAATATTGGAGGGGAAGAGGAGGGATTATCGACCTCAAAATGTGGTGGGGATACGGTATTGGGTGTGGCCTGTAGACATGAAGGGGTTAGCAACGTTATTTGCAAACTTGAACATCCTCAAGTAAGAACTCAGCTCCAGTAATGTGACATGGCTGCTTATGCTTTTTTTAGATTTGTTTTTTTTTGTTTTTTTTTTTTTTTGAAACAAAATTACAATGTACTCAAATTTCAAAAGTGAGTGGGCTCGTGTATATTTAAAATTATGGAATGAGGCCTCATACGATGAAGTGAGTTCAAGACACTGATGTATCAAAATTCAAGTCTTTCAATTGGAGCTGTAAAGGCACTGAGAGAGTGAGAAAATCTTTTTTACGACCATATTGGGTTATTATTAATTAATTTCTTAAATGACGTATATTTCGAAATTTGAGGAAACCTTGAGGAACCTCTGATTGCTGCAATTTGATGACTATTGACTCAACTGAATTTTAGGACCTAGAAATCTAACACATCTGAAATAGAAAGGAAATAATGTCGAGTGGATGAGTGAGAGTAGGAAAAAGCGTAAGCAGCCATGACACATTACTAGAGCTGAATTTCTAATTGGTGCTTGTTCAAATTTGTAGACAAGTTTTTCCACCTATTTATGCCAGGGGCGTAACGAGGACATTCTTCAGGAGGGGAGAAAACCAAAAATTGCCAACTAATACCATGAAATTTTACCAACTGTTGACCGTTGACCTTTTTTTTTTTTTTTTTTAGTCTTCAAAAATTTTAAAAATAGCTGTAATAATACTGCTACGCTAAAACTCCAAATTTACCAACTTTCCAAAAGCCAAGGGGGCTACGTCCCTAGTTGTGTGCTATACATGATATAAGTTGGCATCAGTTCGAATTTATTCGAGTTCTTATTTTCCCAAAAGAAATTCCAAGTTCCCAATTTCAACGTTGAACAATTATAAATTTTCCAACTTTTCAAAACACCTGGGGGGAAGCTCTCCCCCATTCCCCCGCTTAGTTACGCCCCTGATTTATGCCCTCGCAATTTTTTTGTTCGCTTAAATATCATATTTTGTGTCTTGAAGATATATATATATATAAAAAAAAATAGCAATGAGTAAAAATTTTATTTAAATACCTAAGATGACATTATAGTATTGTTAATATTTTTATAAATAATTAACAAATTAAGAAATTAGGAATTAAATATCTAATATAGGTTTAATTTCATTACATTTTACTTGAAAAACAGTTTGTAGCCTATTTTTATCTTTCAGGAGTTCTCAAAATATAAATTTACTAACCGAGTAGGTACCTATATGAAGCTAAGTTTTTATATTCTGGCGTGGTGCTCAGAAATTTATTCGTTTCGAAAGCCATACCCTCAATTTTTATGCTATCTATGACATTGAGAAAATTTTTATGATGAATTGGATATTTTCTTATACGATTATGAAGAAATGAATATGACATTGATTGTCTTATATTCGGAGTTGTTCCTTATGATACTCGAGCACGAGAGCCCCTGCAATATTTCCATTAATATCCCTTCATAGGTAACTGCAGATTAACGAAATCGAATTTACGTCGCTGTTTTCTCATTTTATGAGATTATTTGAAATTCTTCTCGGTGGCGCTGCCGCATACAGAGTATTTACACGTTAATTCAACCCGTCGTCTTTCATAAATAAGTATAAACGTTACGACATAGTCAGGTTAATTTGATTTGTCATTATTTTTAATCGTATTCATATCGTATACAATAACGGCCGGTGATAAAATCAACAGCGAAAGTGTGCTCCAAGTTGAAACTGCTTTGCATACGATTACAAAGCTCAGTTCACTATACGTATACACTGTACTTATATACGCGTACAATAAACATCACTAAAAGTAATCTCAATCATCGTCAATTTAGTATCTGGATTGTATCAATTTTTCAGATCGTGTAAAATCCTGCATTAATTTCCGTCCGGCGTTCGCTGACATATACGAGTGTTATCTTTTTCCGACATATCTAACTATAGCATACACATCTTTAGAACTGGTTGCCATTTGTTTCAAGGTTATGGTGTACAGCTGACCATTTTGAACTTCATAATCGTATTATCGTAGGTTAAAGACTCGCGCGTTAAACCTGTTTTGACGAAATTGGGTAATGTAAATTTTTTTTCAGTCAACTTTTACCACAAATTGAAAGAATAAATTTACAGGTATACTCTTGGATTATAGAACTTGATATGAACCTTCAACTGTGATAGGTTAAAAGTATTAGATGTTTAATCTTTTGTCTTTTCGACTTTTTTATTGCATACCTAAATCTAATACTCATTTTATTTTCATTAATTTGATTTCTTTCTCTCAATGTTGGAGTCTGTGAGAAATATATGGAAACGTGAAAAAATGGAAATTTTGCATTTACGTTCATTCGGCTTGTAAAAATATACTACTTCATTTAAATATTTCATTTCTTCATAAACATACTTGAAATTGTCGGTAAATTACTGAGAAATGAAAATTAATTTTTGTTTAATTATTTCCGCGAAAAATTAACCGCTCAAAATAAATATATATCTTCTTTCACGATATTAACTAACTACTAAGTGGGTAAATTATAACTATTACTGGCTCGTTATCTTGGCGGTTGCTGCGCTTTTCCGATGATTTTTAGAATTTATTAATTCGATAAATAAAATTCATATTTACTGATAAGAACTGAAGAAGTGAGTGGCATTTCATTTGCATACCAGAAATACGTAAATAGATAGAAAATTATAGCCTTACCAAAAAGAGAATATCTCAAAAAGAAAAAAACAGGTAAGCAGTCATGCAGCGCTACTATAGGTGAATTTTAACTTGTACTAGATTAAACTCGCAAATAATGCCGTTTGGCTTTGGCTTTATTCTTACTCGCAATATCTCAAAAGAGAACTTAAACTCTGAAACATCCGCCATTTTGTATCTGTTTTGAGCCAAAATTGAACGATCATATCGTGCTCCTGTGATAAGCCTAGCGCGAAGTTTCAGCTTTCTAGACAGTCGAAGATGGATGAAGTGGGCCACCTCCGTTTTGAAATTTGAATTCAGCATAATTTTGTTTCGAATAAAAAAATATGAAAAAAGAACGTAAGCAGTCATGCCGCATTACTGGAGCTGAATTATCAGTTGAGCTTGTTCAAGTTTGCAAATAACGTTGCTAACCCCTTCATGCCTTCTGGCCACACATAATATCAAGAGTGAATCCCCATTTCCTTTCCCATACTCTCCAAAACTACTTCAGAAGTTGAATTTAGAACAAATGCAGTATTTGTTGCCATGCAATAATCATATGAATCCATATTTTTTAAATTATAGCAACTTGAAGCTCCTCAAGTTATCCTCAAATTTTGAAGATCCGCCATTTTGGTTCGATTTTGAACCAAATTAAAGAGGTCATATTCTGATTATCAACCAACCATGCATACAAAGTTTGATCCCTCTGGATCGATTTGGTGAGGAAATATGGAACATTCGTGAAATTTCATGCAGCAATTTCCCCTACAAAAGTTATTTTTTGTTTCAACTCTCCTCCAAATTCACTTGGAAAGCTAAAATTAAAACGGGATAGCAACTTGGACTCATTTTATCATATGATGACTCCACATTGAAGAATTTTCGACCTTTCTTGTACCCCACCACATATTTGAGGTCAACAACCCCTCCCCTCCCCTCCTACATGATGTTTAAAGATGAATTTCAGATAAACTATACTTCTTATTCCGAATAATCATATGAGTTCGTTTCCGAATAATCATATGAGTTCGTACCATAACATTTTCACCAATTTAAGGTTCCTCAAGGTCGACTCAAATTTTAATAATCCGTCATTTTGGATCCATTTTGATCCAAATTTAAGAGATGATATTCTGGTTACCAACTAACTTCGCACACAAAGAGTGACCCTGCAAGATTGATTTGGTGAAGGATATGGAAGATTCAAGAAATTTCATCACTCAGAACTTCCTCAAAAACGCAATTTTTGTTCTAACTCCCTTCCAAATACACTTGAGAAGCTGAAATTTGGATATGTTGGTGTCTATGACTCACTTTTTGATATGAGATCAAAAACCAAAATTTTGAGTCATTTGCTCTCCCTCCAGCTTTCCTCAAAATTTGAGTAATCCGATATTTTGAGGTATATCGAAAAAACAAAAAATTATTTTTTTTTGCATTTTCAAGAAGTGTCGCTCGCCAAATTTTGAATGATTTTCATGAATACCCGCCGACGCTACGCATGGCGAAAAATATATAGTATGTGTCCAAGTGATTTGAGTTCAACCAGCGCAAAAATTTCAGTTTCTTGACAACGTAATAAAAGTTAAACTATATAATTTCTAAATCAGAAATTATTTTTTAAATTACTTTAATGAATGTTAAGGCTTATAAATTCATTTCGACTGCATTATAATTTCTTTGCATTTGAAAAGAATCATTTTTTTAAAATTGGAAAAGAGATTATTCTTGCTGATTGAACCCAAATCACTCGGACGCACAGTATGTATTCTAAAAAGGTAGACATTCGCTAGATAATCAGTATAATTATAGATGATCTGAAACGGAAAGATATGAAGACCCTACTCTAGGTAGTCTGTAATACTTATAGTTTTCAATAAAAATTCAACTAAAAATATATTTGATGTGGTTTACAAGAATATCGTCCCACTTCAGTGAATTTTAAGCGATTTTATGCATATTATAAAGTCTTTACTATGTGTGCGTTGCACGTACCCACAATTATATATGAATGTATGACATATGGTGGATATTGGCTAGTTGACTACGAATATCTTAAGACGTGAAAATATACCCTCTCCTACGAATATTATGAACTATAATATAGCTATCGCTTAGATTAAAAACTCACCCAAAAAGCCATAATTACATAATCGATCTATTTACTAGTCCATATGATGAGCTAATTATCATAATGGAAAATAATTTCGATTTTCAGGCGATCGTGTTAAGTACATTTTTAATTTCAAGCGAATTTGCCCTTCAACAAGATACGTATGAGGAATGAGCATCATACTAGGCTATCATTAACTCATGCAGATTCAATAATTAGCATAAAGTATCAATTTCAAAAATTCGACCTACGAATGGTTGAGGGGAAGAGTAGATCGCGAAAACGTGATGCACCCGCAATGCATTTAAACGTGGAGAAATTTTCATCGGATGCTCTTCCCAGCCAAGGTCGATATGCAGTTAACGGAATAATTGAAATTAAACTGTGGCCTGTAAAATAACCGTGACAACGTTAATAAACTGCCGAGCGCAGATTGTTTGCGGATCGTATTTTCTACCGCAACGGTGGCGATTCAGTTCTGGACACGAAGGAATTTTGTAACGAGCGTAATCTGGATAGCGACCTTGCATACCTTCACAGCAATTATACTCTGGTAGATATCTATTGTATGTTTTAGCGCAATTTATTTTTCTCAGCTTATTTAATGATTTTTTAATCATTTCTCAATCAGCTTCAAAAATCAAAAATTCGACCACATTTGTATTTTTTGATCTCTCAAGTATCTGACGAATTATAACGCGGAGTGAGGGGAAAGTAAATTGCGATACACGTAGCACATAAGAATATACGATAAGTATCTGGATCAGCTTTATTCCCCTTTACGAGATCACCTTTCTATGCAGTCAAAATACATAATAATCACGTTGCATTGCGAGTTAATTTATAATCATTTCAGCATTATGGTGGATTATAGGAGATAGCATTATGCAACCACATTCATAGAATCATAGGTCGCTGAATTGTTTCACTTTTAATAACTTACCTTGCCAGTTATTCGAGACGTGTTCAAAATTTTTAACAAATTAAAAAATTCTGCTTACCTATGGAGTATGGGTGATTAAGCTATATGCACATGCACATTGCCCAATGCATCGGTGGGTGTCACGTAACCGTAAATCGAACAATTGTTCGATTGTTTTTACACATTTATCTCAATCGTTGGTTAATTTTACGAAATCGTTGGATAATATCGTGTAATTGAACTTCTTCATTAATCGTTGTTTGATTAATCTAACAGTTATGTATATAGTACGTCATAGATATTTTTATTTATTAATTTTTTTCCTAAATTGAGATATCTACGAATTTTACTCTTTTTTGAAAATCACTCTACTATAACATACGTAACGTTCATTTTGACCTTGCTATAAGAATTTCTTAAATAACCTTTTTCAACAGAATGATAGCCGATGGGACCCTTGTTATCTAACCGTTTGAAAATGGATATCTTAAAGATATCAATTAATTTATACAATGTCATCAAACACGATGGTATTTCCATTATAAATCTGGTTATTTCCTAACGAGATACCAGATCAAATTTCATTTATTACTTCGAATATAAATTATACTTAGCCGCATTTTGATTCATGAAGTAAATTTTATTAACATTAAGCAACTTGTCCTTAGGTTGCATTTTTGTGCGAATAGTCATCTAAGAAAATTCACCAATTTATATGTTCCTATAATACATAATAAATTATACTTGAAGTGGTAAATTAGAAATTATTTTATATTGAAATGGGAGGGAAATTTAGAGCATAGAGTGTTGAGTACAACAAAGTTTAAATCTCAGGGTCAATGATTTTTTTTTCTGATGTTATTAATAAAAAGTTGACTAAATATTATTATTTTTTTTTTACATTTTATTCATCCAAGTTCACCACTTAACACATCAACTACTGCAATTTTTCTATCAGTAACATTGCATTGTATTCCCTACAATTTAGTGCAAACTATACGCTTTCATTTTTAGGGTTTTTGCTTTAGCCAGCAAAAACCCTATAGCAATCACTTTTTTTTTTTTTTCAGTCTTCTGGCACAGATCAAATAAGCAAACAACTGCGCCACCTAACAGACTACCGGTAGTACCTAAACCTAACACAATATCGAATTATCTATAATATTATTGGTTCATTTTTCGTTAAAGTTATGTCCCTTTTCACATAAATAAATTTTTATGTTTTCCATTTCTGACACCAGTGACACCACATATCAAATAAGCAAACAATTGCGCTACCTAACGGACTATTGGTAGTACCTAACACAATATTTTTTTTGAAATTATTGAATTACCTATAATAATTATAATATTATTAGTTTATTTTTCGTTCCGTTATGCCCCTTTTCACATAAATTTTTATTTTTTATTTTTAAAAACATTATTTCAACATGTTTTCGTGTTTTGGTTGACGACATAATTCAATAATATTTGTTACAATGTCTACATTGATTAATTCGTCAATTTCATTTTCCTATGGATAAAATAACATTAACATGTTCTCGGGCATAATTTATACACCGTGCGTCCAAGTGATTTGGGTGCAATCAGCGAAAAAATCTCTTTTCCAATTATTTAAAATCGATTTTTTCATATGCAAAGAAATTTTAATGCAGTTGAAATGAATTTATCAGTTTTAAAATTCATTAATTTAATTTTAAAAATAACTTCTGATTTATAAATTTTAGTTTAACTCTTATTATGTAGTCAACAAATTGAGATTTTCGCCCTGATTGTACCTGAATCGCTTGGATGCACGGTATATAATTATATCAAGATCTTGGTTATTATATTATTTACTCTACGAATATATGCAGAAAGTTTTGTTTTACTCATTTCTTTATTTATCGTGGAATCATTTTCATTCCTATATCCAAAAATATTAATTATTTTCAATTTTTTCATCGTATGTTTCCATAATTATCAAGTTGTACCTCTGGTTATCTACATATTTACATCGAGTTCTTGTGAATTGTTTTTTTGGTTTTTGTATTCTATTTTCAGTAAATTTTATATCAATAAATGAACTTTTTCAATTCAAAATTGAAATTGCTAAAATGTAGTTAACACATTCTTAAGCGTAAAATTCATCTTCATTTAAAAATGCATTATTTAATAGTAATTGTAATTTTTCTCGTAAAATATTATTTCCTGATTTTACTTTGTTAGCGATAGGTAGTATCATTAGTATCATAATTTATTATTCATAAATTTTAAATAATTATATTTCGAACGGTAAAAAATTGCAATTACGCGTAATTACGTAATAGTTCAAGTTGAGCTACAAGGCGGTGCTTCGGAAAGAGAAAATAAGTTGGTAAATGCAAAAAAGTTGATTTTATAATAAAGAAATGAAAAAATTGTAAAAATAAATGCCAAGTGTCCTCAAACAAGGCCTCTAAAACAATATATTATAATTTCAAATCATTTCTTTATTATAATATCAACTTTTTCACATTTCCTTACTCATTTTCCGAAGCACCGCCTTAATAGCATTATAGCAAAAAGCAAAAACCCTATTGCCAGGTCCAGCGGACCTCGCTTGTTTTCATAATTATTACCTATTATTACTATCATCCTTAGACCATTTAGTATTAACATAGACCGCTCTAACTGATAAGAACCTGGTCCCAACATATGGGTGATTCTATAAGCGATTCAGTTCCAAACAAACACAATTTATCAATAATTTTATTAGCTATATGAAATGAATACGTGATTATTAACTTTTTAAATAATTCTTTTCGTAATTCTTTTAACAAATTACTCTATTATGTGTAAAAAAATAATTTTTCCTATGACTCAGTGATAGAGATGCAAAATTACCGGTAATTTAAGTTTGGGTAACTTACCAGTAACTTACCGGTAACTTACCAGTAATTTAAGTAATTTATAATTCTTCAAAAATGTTGCATTATACAGGGTAACTACTTGATTCGAGCACACCAAACGCAAAAATCTTTTCCTCATAAAAATAAATTATGTATTTGAATGATATTAGCAAGAATGATTAGCATAAATAATATTTAATGCTTAAAAGCGTTTATCAATGAAATGCAAAATTTTAATTTTTTTATCCTTTCGTTGTCAAAAAATACATATATATTTTGAATTTATTCGCTTGGGGGCTCGAATCAAGTAGTCACCTGGTATTGTATAATTATTTCATTATTTTATAGACTATACTAAGTATAGCATTGTTTGAAAGCTTGTTTTAGAATTATTTTAGAGCAATTATAACAGAAATAAAATGATGAGTGATAAACTGATATTGACATACATGGAGGGTCGAATGATTTTTTAAGTTTTTTTTTTTTTTTTTTTTTTTAAGACTGAATAGAAAGTATTAAAAGTGAATCACTAAAATAAAATAATGCAATTAAAAAAAAACTGCAAATCAAAAATTAGCAACCAAATCTAAAATCTATTTCGAAGACTTCTAGTTCTGAATCTGATAATTCATGCGTAAAAAGAAAATTTCCTATCCAATATTTTTAGTAATTTCATATCCGAAAAAGTTCCAGTTAATGAATTTAATTTTAAAATTAAAAATCTTAATTCAAATCAATATTTTCAATATCATTCTGTTGAGTTGGCAATGGTATTTCTTGGTCAGACTCGGAGTTAGAAGTGCACAAATTAACAATCTAATTGTATATAAACATGACACAAAATTTGAGAGATGAAGCACAACTTGAATGAGTAGGACGAATAAGATAATACACAATAGTAATACTTATACTGGTCCGGGTTACCAGTACCACAAAGAGGGGGTAGGTAAATTTTTTCATTTTGCATACTGTTGCATGAAACATGCACGCATACTATGCAATTACACTCCCACATATACATAGTTCATCAGTGGTTAGCTCATCACAACTTCAAAGCGTAAAAACTGAGAAAATAATAGCGAAATGTTGTGCATGAAAAGTTTCATCGACGAAAAACTTCATAGGGGTAGGAAAAGTATCAAAATTTCAATCATTTTGTTTCAGTTTTGGAAATGATCATGATGGTAGTGGATTCCTAATAATGCGACATGCATATTTAATGAAAATTTATAAATTACCGCGGTAATTTGAGAAATTTATGATGCGGTAATTTACCGGTAAATTACCAGTAAGTTACCGGGTAAGTTACCGTGGTAAGTTTCTTTGCATCTCTACTCAGTGATTTCTATCACGTTGAAACAGTTCATCGAAGAAGATTACGGAAGAATGCAGAACCCAGTTTTCGAGTAGAGTTTGTATGGTATTTCTTTTTTCACTCATATGTTTTCAAAAGATCTCATTTGACTTGAATTAAAATTTTTTTTGGACTTTAGAAATCACTAACACATTGCGTTCTCTTTCAACTAAATAAAGAAATATACCATGCAAACTCTACTCGAAAACTGGGTTCTGCATTCTTCCGTAAGCTTCTTCGACGAACTGTTTCTGTTTTCGGGGTAGAGAATGCCTCTTCTGCAAAGTGCAGGGCACATATTTTTGCAGATTTTGAGAATTCGTATGGTGGCAGTACATCACAATTCCTAAGCCATCTTTCCCTCGCATCTTTTTCTTTAGGAAGTATGTAAAACACATTGACTGCGAAATAAAGCATAAAAGCCATAAATACTTACTTAAACCTTGAAATCGTCGAATCTCGATCACCACAAGCAATGCAGGTTTCAAAAATCATATTCATTAATTCATTTTAACACATTTTCAACATTAATAAAATAAAAACCCCGAAAAAAACCGGGAAAAAAATCTTGATAATCACTGATAATTCAATTTGTTTGGAACTGAATCGCTTATAGAATCACTCATATGTTGGAGCCACTGATAACGTGATTTTCCATTAGTTAGCGCGGTCTATGTTAAGGCGGTGCTTCGGAAAATAAGTTGGTAAATGCGAAAAAGTTGTTTTTTTAATAAAAAAATGAAAAAATTGGAAAAATAAATGCTTAATCGGTTGAAACAAAGTCTCTAAAATAATATATTATAATTTTAAATCATTTAGTTGCGTTACTTTTGAGAAAAATACTGCAAATGAAAATAGGATATAATTTTCATTTGCAGTATTTTTCTCAAAAGTAACGCAACTAAATGATTTAAAATTATAATATATTATTTTAGAGACTTTGTTTCAACCGATTAAGCATTTATTTTTCCAATTTTTTTCATTTCTTTATTTTAAAATCAATTTTATCACATTTACCTACTTATTTTCCGAAGCACCACCTTAAATACTAAATGGTCTAAGCTATCATCATTGTTATTAATTATAGGTAGAATAGTTATAGTAATAGGTCTGTTTTCTGATTGGTCGTACCTCGTACGTCACTCTTGTAATAACTGCCAATTAGAAAACGAAACATACTATAAGTCTATAACCAGGGCTTTCCAGACAGTCAATAGCTATATTCTATTTTTTTTGCATTGATATGGCCGAAATCGTTATTTAGATTTAATTTTTAATTTTAATTTTTAGCTTTTAGATTTCGCAATATTATAAAAATAACAGAAAGAGAAACAGTTTTTCTGAAAATCCGAAGTTTTTACAGTCAAATTTCAAGAGTGACTCGGACTTTCGATATATATCTGCACAATTTAAATTTCAAAATTACTCCCGTCACTTTCAATTTCATTCGCAAACCAAAGCGATCACCCCTCAGGCGTGTTTCGCGAACAAAGAGTAAAAAAATACAATCGCATAACATGTTCTCGAGAAAGGATGAAAACCGGCCATCCTCTGTACTCGACACGCACATGCTACTGTGTCTGCTCCTCGATGTAGTTGGCACGCCATTGAGATAGGTCAGTTCACAATGAGAAAGAGGAGAAAAAAACATTATGTTAACGAAACGTGGTTTGCGAACTATCTCATCCTTGCGTAGGTACATTTTTGAACTAAATAACTCTTTCATAATATAGAACGCAGAAGGCGACGTTAATTAATTCGAAGCAGTTTCTGCTTCGAAGAAATTCTGGCTGCGAGTTTCCATACGATATCGATTATATTGAAGTTTACAAATTCGTGCTTATAATATTTACACAATAATTAAATGATATGACAGTCTTTCGTAAATATCATTAATATTCCATCGATTCCTTAACGGCTTGAAAACATCGCCATTTATTTGGTAAATAGAACGGTTCGAATACATGAGGAAATGGTGTATCGAAACCAGTTACTCGAGCTATTGGTGACTCTAGGTGAAGAAAACATTCATCCTAAAAATCGTAACGAAGTGTTTTTAATACGAGAGCCAATAAAATATCGTACATAAGCAGTGATCTTTAATTACTTGTATTGTAGCCGCGATTTCGCTACCGAATCCGCTGGTTTTAGGAGCTTCGTGAGCGATTAAAGCTCTACCTGTTTTTTTCACCGACTGTAAAGTACGATACGCGAGTAATAAAATACCAGTTGATGATGAATAAACTCACAATTGACGTATGATAATTATTATACTTACGTTAATGACTGTTTGCTTGTCCCAAGGCAATAAAGAAACTAAATCGATTACTTCGCATTTCACGTTTAATTTTTTCTTTGGCTAGTTGAGCCACATCTAAGAGAACATGAACCAGCGTGCCCCATCCGATTAGGGTGATATCGCTTCCTTGAAAAAAAATCTCGTGTTTAAAAATGCCAAGTTCATCACTTTTGGGTAATGCAATAAATTCCCAATGTTTTGTTGTTTTATTTTGTATGATAAACCATATAAATGGAAAACATTTTTTTTTTTTTTTTTTTTTTTTTTTCATAAAATAGGCACATAATTTTATAAAATATGAGATGAGTTTTATCTTTCAAATTTAAATAATAATAACCTTTCAATAAAATGTCAGCCGTTCCAAGAGAGCATTCATAATCCGCAACTGGAACATCTTCTTCTGCTGCTCGATAGAGAGCTTTTGGTTCGAAAAATATGCACGGATCATTATCCCTGATGCAAGCTAGAAGCAATCCCTTCGCTTTGATAGGGCCTCTAGGCATCACAATCTGAAGAAGTAAATTAAATCACTCACTTCGAATACGAGTTAAAAAATAACGATTATACGAGTTCCACCGAATAATTTATTATTTTACTTTAATTCCAGGAGTATGCGTATAATAAGCTTCAGCACTCTGAGAATGATATAATGCACCATGTCCAATTGCTGAACAAGGGGTTCGAATGGTTAATTTTCCGCAGTTGAATAAATTACCACTACGATATCGGTATTTGGCGGCTTCATTTGTAATCTGTGATCAATAATTATAGGTTCGTGAATTTTTAAATTTAAATTTAAAATAAATATTACATACTTGATCGAAGGCTGGGAACATATAATCGGCGAACTGAATTTCGGCTATAGCTGTGCTGCCACAAGCTGCTAGTCCTATACCAAAACCGACTATACCTTGCTCACATAAAGGTGTATTGAATACTCGTTCTTCTCCGTATTTTTTCTGTAATCCTATCGTACAACGAAATACCCCACCGAATCCTACGTCTTCGCCGAAAATAACTAAAAAATGTTCAATATTTGGGTGAGCCTTGGAAATGTTTCAATTCAGAAGTATGTTTTGTAAGATCATATTACCAGCTGAAGGATCTTTCTCTAAAGTTATATCCATGGCGTTGTTTATAGCTTGGAACATATTCCATTTTTGGGTTTCTCCTATTATCACGAATTAAATTTTTTTTACACACGTGCATTCAAAGTGTATGAAAAAATTGTATGATATTTACCTAAATTTTTTGAAGCTTGTTCCGGATGATAGGAGAAAAAAGAATTTAGTCGTTTCAGTTGTTTGCTGCTTGAAAATAAAAATTTAATTTTTTGAAAATGCATTATTGTGGTTAAAATTAATGGCGAATTGACGTCAATGGTTTCATGATAAAACGCGGCGTTTTAAAAAAATGTATTCTATTTTGTTAGAAATATCACACTAACGAGAAAGTTGTAATAGTTAATTAGGAGCAATCCTATTATACGTAAGTTATTGATAACGTTATCAACTCATAAATGATGAAAGTCTTATTTACACTTGTTAACAAAGCAACGAAATCAATGGAACGACAAGATATTTCAAAGTAAAAGAATTAACAAAAATTGAGGAAAATAAAATAAAATTCAGGAGTTAGTTATCAACATTTTAATTGTATAAAAAAAACAAATATAAATGAATCATATCACATCAAGCGTATTTTTTTTGCGGATTTTGGTTTCGTAGGTGTTTCCAATTTTCTTTTTTTAGACTTCACATCTTTAACAGGTTCTATTAAGTTATCATCTGTACTTATTACATTACTGTATTCTTCATCGTGACAATTTGATTTATCCTCGCTGAAAGAAAATAAATCATTGTTATTATTTCATCGAAAATATAAATTGAATTAAATATTAGCACAGAACAAACAGATACTAACTCGATAACCAGATCGCCGATTATATAAGGAATTACTTCGGATACATCGACTTTGATCACTTTGAAAACTACTTTGTCATGAATTTTGTATATTTTTCCAGGCCATTTGTTGTAAGGTAAATCGGTGGGTTTTATAATGGCGACGTTGAACACATCATACATCACACAACCGATATGACTATCACTAGTCTTATTCACGGTGGCTGGAAAAGAAAAATTATAACACAGATTAATGTCAGATATGTATAAATAGTAATGTAATTACGTATCAATTAAAATCACCAGTTAAAACACTTCCACACTGAGGTTTGAAAACAAAAACATCTGCGATACATGTGACATTTAATCTTCTGAGTCTACTAGCTTCGATAGGTTGCTTAACTCTTATGTTACAGACACGTAAAATCATATCATTGAGGCTGTAAGTATAAGAAAATAAAAAGTTACGTGCTTAGACGATTACGATATAAGGAGCTATCTTCGTACGTACTCTGAGTTGTAACGAAGTACTCGTTTATTCAATACTTCAGCTACACATTTCTTGAAATTCTTCGAATGGACAGGTAAAGCATCGTAATTTAATTTTATATGACAAGGGCAATCTTTTCGAAGTACTATACCCGAATCTTTTCGACATAATTTATGTAGTTTTTTTGTACTAAGAGGAAATGACTTTATCTCGTTTTGTTTTGATTTATTCATTGTGTGTTATTTTTTCATCATTATTACATTTTAATTAGCTGTAATTTTAGAATTTTAGCAAACACATTATCCACGTTTTTATTAAAATTCACGTTTCACGTTAAGAATTATTTTGGTTTTCAAATTCTTATGATAAGAAATGTACTGATAAAAAGTTGTTTACCTATTTCACAAAGATAGGTTCATGATTTAAAAATTAGTGAAATTACTGGTAATTACTTGTAAATAATTTAATTTGAATTTTAAATTATGGAACTCGAATGATGAGACGAAAAGAGAAAAGGCGAGATGGAGAATTTTTTAAACCAACGGAGAAACATATTCACTATAGTAGAAATGAATATTTATAGTTTATATTTAAAATTCCAATATAATTTTCGTTATATTTATAAGCGCAAAACAAAACGTGAAGGTTGTATTCATTTTAACCTACGCTGAACTCGCATCTTTACTTCCATTTTACACAATTTTTTCATCGACTTTTATGAATAACTTCAATTGAATTCTTAGATTTTAACAATTACTAATACAGTATTTATGTATTCATACCTATATCTGTTATAGGCAAACAGATTTACAAGATGAAGATGTTCTTTCATATACAACTGTAACTCCACCCCATTATTGATCGGTAAATACCAAAGTAAGTGCGCGCAATTCCAAAATATTATCTTCACACTTGTCATTCTTTGCTTGCAAGAATGTAGATTCGAAACCATAACGATGTAGCTTTTAAAAATGTATATATTTTACGCACAGTGCTTATATATGAATTAAATAGAACACAGTTCATCGCAATGTCGATAATTTTGAGACTGTTGTGTCTTTAAACCGTCAAAACGTTTTCCGAAGGCGACCGTATTTACTCTGCTGCGATGTTAGGTCGCAAGCAGAGTTTACGCGGCGAGCAGATATTAGCTGATTATGGTCCAGACGAAGCATTCAACGAGAGTACGGACATAGAATGGGTTAACAAAGTAATATGACGATATTTTCAATCGTGTTTTTCTTATCCTTAAATCAAGCAGTATAAATTGATTCTGTTTTTAGGTTTGGGTTCGCCGCTTGATGAGGGCTTGTGCTTTGCTGAGCTTGCTTTGTGTTTGCCTCAACACTCCAAAAACCTTTGAATCGTATCCACCGTTGCAGTATATTACCTTTATATGTGATTTAACCGTAACTTGTTTATTCACCGCTGAAATGATAGCCAAAATGCACATCCGAGGAATTTTAAAAGTATATATTTTTTTTATTCTGATATTGCTTTGTGGAATTGAATTTTATTGAATATTATTTATTTCAGGGAGACGCTCCTTATTTGAAAGATCATTGGTGCCAGTTTGATTCAACGATGGTGTTCTTTTTATGGGTTTCAGTTATTTTGCAAATATTTGAAATGTTAGCTATTGTGCCTAGATTCAATTACCTATCTATTCTTAGAGCTCCTAGACCGTTTATAATGATACGTTTTATAAGAGTGTTTTTGAAGTTTTCAATGCCCAAAAGTCGTATCAACCAAATATTTAAGTATGTCATCAACTTAAGTGCATTTTTTTTTTTTTTTTTTAATAATGAAGTAACTCGACTAAAGTATATATTCAATTTCCCAATTTTCAGACGATCCGGTCAACAAATCTATAACGTAACTTTATTCTTCCTTTTCTTCATGTCGCTCTATAGTTTACTAGGTGTACAGCTTTTCGGTGAATTGAATAATCATTGTGTTTTAAACACCACTGATCCCAAGTAACATGAATTCCTGCTCAAATACATTTAACCATTAGATCACGATTTTAACTCACTTCAGAGAAATTAACAATCCCATAATAATTTCAGATATGTAACTCTAAACAGTTTAGCTATACCAGATACATTTTGCTCTAACGGAGCTGGATATCAGTGTCCTCCTGGAATGAAATGCATGAAATTGGAATTATCTCGTTATATAATGGGATTCAGTGGATTCGACGAATTCAGTAAAAAAAAATTAATTAAAATTCGATGCTCAAGAAATACCTGCTCATATATTTGATACTAAGTTTATACGTTTCAGTGACCAGTTTGTTTACTGTATATCAGGCAGCTTCGCAAGAGGGTTGGGTTTTCATTATGTTCCGTACATTTGATAGTTTACCTTCGTGGAGGGCTATATTTTACTTTTCCACTATGATATTCTTTCTGGCATGGCTAGTGAAAAATGTCTTCATCGCTGTCATTACCGAAACTTTCAATGAAATTAGGGTGCAGTTTCAACAGATGTGGGGTACTAGACAAATGGATAATAAAGTTGCGACTGAGGTTCGAATTAATTTATTTTCAAGAGTACTAATGCTTTTGAAAATGATTTTATGAATCTTGAATAAAAGATAATTGTAGATTATCATTTTATTATTTTTTATTAATAAGTAAAAAATATAAATCAATTCATTTTGAAAAAAAAATGACTATTCATAATAAAAAAAAAATCATATTATACAGGTATTAGTGGAAGATGAATCTGGAGGGTGGAAACTTGTTCAAGTTGACGAGAACAAACACGTCGGTTGTGCGCCTCTAATCTGCCACCAGATCTTAAGATCGAAATGGTTTCGTTTGCTAATGATGGGTGTGATACTGGCCAATGGTATTGTAATGGCTACCATGAGTTTTAAACACGATGGTAGACCCAGGCATCACTTCTATCAAAATTATTATTACATCGAAGTACATTATTTCTTCACGTATTCTTTTCAACGCATAATTTTTTAAACGAAAATTAACATGTAAATGTTATGCTTTTCTGTAGGTATTGTTCACCATTGTTTTCAATTTAGAGGCCCTATTTAAAATCTGGTGTTTAGGGTTTCAAGGATATTTCAAACACTCGTATCATAAATTCGAACTTATGCTGTGTATTGGAACAACTTTGCATATTATTCCAAGTCTTTATCTATCCGGATTTACGTATTTTCAGGTACTTCGTTTTTCTCAACAGAGTTGAGTGAAATGTTCAGCCAATTAATGCAGCATATGTTTACCAATAATATAGGTTTTAAGAGTAGTTCGATTGATCAAGGCATCGCCCATGTTAGAAGACTTCGTTTATAAAATTTTCGGTCCTGGTAAAAAATTAGGTAGTTTGATCATCTTCACAATGTGCCTGTTGATTATTTCGTCGAGTATTTCAATGCAGTTGTTTTGCTTCCTTTGTGACTTCACGAAATTCGAAACTTTTCCAGAAGTGAGTTTTACCTACGAATTTGCTGAACAGCAATCAACTTCGGCAATGCGATGATATGTTTCGTATTATCCTCAGGCATTCATGTCTATGTTTCAAATCCTTACTCAAGAAGCCTGGGTAGAGGTGATGGATGAAACTATGTTACGTACTAAAGAAACTTTAGTTCCTTTGGTCGCTGTGTATTTCATCTTGTATCATTTATTCGTCACATTGGTACGTACCATATGTTGCCTAGCTGCAGTTGCAAGGCGAATAAAATTAATTTGGAATGTTTAAAGATCGTGTTGAGTTTATTCGTCGCCGTTATTCTGGATAACTTGGAGTTGGATGAAGATGTGAAAAAATTGAAACAGCTTAAATTTCGAGAACAAAGCGCTGAAATAAAAGAAACCCTACCATTTCGATTGAGAATATTCGAAAAATTTCCAGACAGTCCGAAAATGGCCTGTATTAATAAATTACCGTCAGATTTTAACCTACCTAAGGTGATAATTACTATTTTTTCACATTAAATTATAATATGTTTAATTTTTAAAATTAAGTATGTTTGCTCATGATATTATTTTTTTTCTGAATTTTTAATCAGAGGCGATAACTATTACAGCTTACCTGATTTGAGAAAAGCAGAAGAAAAAAAAGGTCAAGGGAGGGGGGATTTTATACATCTGTGTTTCAAGTCATTTAATCAGTCATATGGGAAATATTCCACTTTTTGTTATATACACTGTGCCCAAGTGATTTTCGTACCCCGAGCATCAAATTCCCTACCTTTAAACACATTATATATTTCATTTTTTTTTGTTTTCTATACTATAGTAAATGATAAACACAATCACAAAATACTTTTTAATATTTTGTTTTTTCATCGAATATTATTACGAAACAATTTTTTTTTTGAAAAATTAGTGTTGCCAAATATATTACAGCAATTCATCAAAAGTTGAGAAAAATACAACTCGGGAAATATAAAAATTAATTAGCTTTATTTTTTCAAAATACAAGCCTGAGCAGAGGAGTGAAGGGGAGTTCCCCCGGGCCCGTGGCCTGCTGAGGGTCCGCTGCTTGACGCATCGGCGCTAATAATCTGTCTTTACCTCCACGACTTTTTTTTTTTTTGCTCTTATGATTTTTCTTCCTATCATGGGACCGGATTTTCTCTGCTTGACACTGTCAAAATAATATTATAAATTTAATTTTCTTCAAATATTAAATGGATAAAAATATAAATTAATTTAAAAAATTTAAATTGGAAAAATTAAAATAAAAAATGATAAATTCAATAAAAATTAAATAATAATATTCGATTCAATTAATAATAATTTTATTAATTAATAATCAAATAAAATTAATACATAATTTTAAAAACTATTTTTTTTAAATGTATAAAAAATTAAATAAATATTAAATATTTAATTTAATTCTCTTATAAAAATTAATTATATAATTGTTTATATTAAAATCAAATATTTATAAAATAATTTAAAAAATAAACTGCGGATAAAAATTGCTGAAAATTTGATAACTCTTCGCGAAAATCGACAAAACTACTTTTTTCAATTTTTTTTTATTCACCTCAAAATTATGGTTCATTCAAATTTTGAAAAAGAGTAAAAATAGGACAAATAGCTCAGTACTCGACAATATTACGTACAAGTGTAAGCGAACTCTGGTTAAAAACTCAGCTACATTAATGCGACATGGCTGCTTAAATGTTTTTTTTTTATCTCAACCAAAAATATTCTTTAAAAAAAAAAATTATTGATTACATTCAGGTTAGAGAAAGCTTCATGAGGCAATTTGTTTACGATATCGAAGAAGACGAAGACAGTATAGCCGACGTTACGAAAAAAACCAGCGATATGTTCAACGCTCCTATAGTCTATCGAAAACAGAGACCATTCAAATTGCTCACAAATCCGCCAAAAGTTCGTGTAGTCACTCCTGAAGCCAAAAAGGCCGCCATTAACGCTCTACTGACGTAAGCGCTGGCACTTATCCTACACGTATACGAATCTCTCCGATGTCTAAAAATCGAATATTTACAGAGATTCCAATAATCATCGTTTATTGTTGGGTGATTCTGGTATTATCGCTATGCCTGGTATGGGTAAAAGTAACCTTCATTCTCAAGGCACCGTTAATAGCATCAAACAGCTACGAATTGATCAAAAAAAGTACTCAAAAGTTCTCCTACCTAAAATTACAATCGACAAATAATAAAAATAATTCGCCAACAAATTTTCAGATCTGTTCGGCGAAGTATTAGAAGCGGTTCTATTAAGCTGAAACAAACCTACGAGCATTTGATGGAAAACGGCGATATCGGAGGTAATATCAGTAAAGTCAGTACAGCTCGTAGTCGTCCTCATGACATAGACATCAAGATCCTGCAAGCTAAAAAGCAACAAGCTGAAATGAGACGGTATTGATCTCTCAATTTAATGTATTTTTGTAAATAAACGGTTATTCGTAATTTATAAAATATTGTTGTACAGAAATCAACGAGAAGAAGATCTGCGTGAAAATCATCCTTTATTCGATACGCCTCTTTTTATTGTGCCGCGTGAAAGTAAATTCCGCAAAGTTTGCCAGCTCATTGTGTACGCTCGATACGACGCTCGTTTACGAGATCCTTTGACTGGAAAAGAACGTAAAATAAAACACAAAAGACTACAGTAAGATAGAACTTGCAGAAAAATTTTATAAATCAAAGTTTTCTATTTTAATTTTTTTTTTCTTAATAGCAATTTCTTAGGCCTCGTTACATATTTGGATTGGGTGATGATCTGTGTTACTACCTTATCGTGTATTTCGATGATGTTCGAAACGCCTGTGTACAGAGTTATGGAAACTCCGGCTCTACAATTTGCCGAATATATGTTTGTAATTTTCATGAGCTTAGAATTGGCGCTGAAGATTTTAGCGGACGGAGTTTTCTTCACGCCGAAAGCCTATATGAAGGATGTAGCTTCTATTTTAGACGTATTTATTTATACTGTGCGTTAAATCCTGAATAATGATTTCATTTAGCAAATATGTATTTTTATAACATGTCTAATCTTTTTGTGATCATATTCGTAGACCAGTCTGATATTTTTGTACTGGATGCCTCGAAACGTACCTCCAAATTCTGGTGCTCAATTGTTGATGATTTTGAGATGCGTGAGGCCCTTGAGAATATTCACCCTTGTACCACATATGCGCAAAGTTGTGGATGAATTGTGTCGTGGATTTAAAGAAATTTTCTTGGTACTAGAAATATTGAAATTTTTTCTCAAGATCGATTTATTGCTTAAAAAATTAAAATAGTCATAATTTCCTATTAAGTATTTTTATTACTTTTACTAAAAAAAAAAAAGTAAGCAGTGGTGCTACATCACTAGAGATGAGTTTTTGCTCAAATTTGTGTGTACTATTTTTACCACATCATGTCCACATCTAGAATCCTGCCTAAAAACCATCTCACCTCTCTAAAACATCTTAAAAGTTGTGTGTAAAATGTGTAATATCCTAATAGCCCTTGTCACACCAATTACATGAACATCTGAGCAGAGACGGCGACTTGATAGCTGATGTTCCATTTCTCTCCTAAAGTTCAAGTAATTTGAAGATCTGCATAAGAGAAGCGAGGAAGGAGGGGGAATTTGGCAAAAACTATACGCAAGATTTTTAAAAATTTATTTCAACGTAAAATATGAAGAACGCCATTTTTTTTAATTTTTCGACTCTTTTAAGATAGAGTGAATCTAATTCGCTCTTTATGATTTAAAATTTTTATTATAAAAAGTTCGATTTTTAAATGTGCCCCTAAAATGTTATCCAAATCGCCTTTTGGTTAATACGTCGCTGCTTTCAATTTTACACGAAAAATGTAAGAATTTTTAAAATGAGAATCATAGAAATAGGCATCCCACAAGGTTGGGATTTTTTTGAGGTTGGTAGGGTGTAATTATAATCAGGGAAAAGCGAGAAAAAAGTACGATGAATGCACGAATTTTCGATTTTTTTAATATGATAATCGTACATAATAACAAGAAGCTTTGGTTACATTTTGGTTAATTTTTTCGTCTTATAGGATTAACGAACTTTTTTTTTTTTTTTTTGATAAATTGACCGGAATGCCTGTTGGAACCTTAACAAAAATCAATCATTAATACTGTCATTACATAGAAAATACTGTTTCGCATTAGGTTACAGATTATTTATTTTTTTATTATTTAAAATTTTTTTCTTGGTTTATAGAATTTTTATTACGTGTAAAAAGTAAAAAAATATAATATTTCGCAAAAAGAAATGTGTCCCTAAAATGTTCGCGCTCTAGGCGTTGCCTAGTCCGCCCCTGCATCTGAGGCTCCCATTGGCGTAGCCAGGAATTTTTCTCGGAGTGGATTTTGTGGAGAATACTCTGAGATGAATCTGGAGTCATCTCCTCCCTCCCAATGTGCACACAATTTTTTTACACGAAAAGAAGAACATTTATTCAAAGTTCCAAACATGTACTTGTTGATAATAAATTTATAATTTTTGTAAGAAACCAAGTACCTACCAATTGAAAATTAAGTTACATAAACAATTTGTTTCTGTTGTATGTACGTTATTATATCTGTTCTGTATTTATTTATTATTTTAATTTCAAATTCTCGCCATTCCCTTTGCTCAGGTATCCGTATTACTCATTGTCTTGATGTTCGTATTCGCCTGCTACGGCGTGCAAATGTTCGGCGGTCGATTGGCTAGATGTAATGATCCATCCATCATCAGGAGAGAAGACTGTGTTGGTGTTTTCATGCGGCGTGTTTTCGTTACTAAAATGAAAATTACACCCGGCCAAAACGAAACTTTTCCTTCGATACTCGTGCCTCGAGTTTGGTAAGCGTTTAACAAACACCGGTTCTCACCATTTATTTCCTGCGCACCCAGCACCGAGCACTGACTTCTATTGTGCGTGTTTGATCACCATTTTTTAGGGCAAATCCTAGAAGATTTAATTTCGATAATATAGGCTACGCTATGTTAACGCTCTTCGAAGTACTTTCTTTCAAAGGATGGCTGGATGTACGAGATATTTTGATCAAAGCTCTTGGTCCTGTGAGTATAGCTTCGCTTGTGTGCAATTCACGCTTCCATTTCGGCCATTTGTAGTGCACTAAAATGAGCCAAATTTTGGCACTGTGGGTGAGACAGTTTTTAT
The DNA here is from genome assembly GCA_009761765.1 of Phenacoccus solenopsis. Lineage (NCBI taxonomy): Eukaryota > Metazoa > Arthropoda > Insecta > Hemiptera > Pseudococcidae > Phenacoccus > Phenacoccus solenopsis. The sequence continues at coordinate 39,766,282 of CM019755.1, forward strand.
TTATTGTTTTTCCATTCGTAGGTTCACGCTATTTATATTCATATTTACATTTTCTTGGGATGTATGATCGGGCTGACGTTATTCGTAGGTGTTGTAATTGCCAATTATTCTGAAAACAAGGGTACGGCTTTGTTGACTGTTGATCAAAGAAGATGGTAAATAGATGAATTAAAAATAATATTCATAAAATAGAATAATATTATATATAGATGAATATTTATACAGGGTGTCCTGTGAAACGCCTACTGAATTTTACTTATAAATGGTAGTCACGAAGACAAACAAAAAAAATGTTGCTATAATAAGTTGCCTATATCCTCAATTGAAGGCCATATGTTAGGTGACTTTAGCTCAGTAATTTTAATTTTTCAGAACTTTTTACAGTCAACTTGAATCAACCAGCATTCGTCAAATAAGTGGAAATGTAATTCATATTAATTCATTTGATTGTTGGGGATAAGAATTATATTATATCCCAAATTTATTTTCACAGATGATATTAGAGGGGAGAAGGAGGGGTTATCCACAAGACGTCGAAAATTTATTATTGAGGTAACATATGATAAAATGAGCCCAAGTGATTAACCTATTTTCATTTCAGCTTCCTAAGTGTATTTAGAGAGGAGTTAGAGCAAAAAACCGCTTTTGGGAGAAAGATAGGTCAAACTTCGTGTGTAGGGTTAGTTAATGACCATAGTATGACCCTTTCAATTCAAGTCAAAATGGACCTAAAATAACTTATCATGAAAATATGTGGATAATTTGGGGAATTTCAAGTACATAAATATAATTTGAAAAATATGTGTTCATATACTTGTTGCATGGCAAGAAACACTACATTTGTTCTAAATTTAAATCCTTAAGTGGTTTTTGGAAAAGATAGGGTAGAGGTTTTCAGACTTGATATTGGTTGTGGCCTGTAGACATGAAAGGCTTAGCAACGTTATTTCCAAGCCCCAGTTAAAAACTCAGCTCAGGTGATGCGGCATGGCTGCTTACATTTTTTTTTTAAATTTTAAATCAATCGTAAAAATTTGGCTTATGTACCGAAGTAAACGTTTCTTAACAAATATATGCTGCATGAAAATTTTCCATGTATATATATAGGTATGGTACAGTAAAGTCAGACCCGATCTTGGAAATGCTGCTATCCTTCCGAGACCTGATCCTATGTTAGGGGTCTAGCAACGTTTTGTATGTATATTTGAACGTATGTAGTTTTCAACGTTGGAAAGCCCTGGATATGGTGCTATAAATCTGAAGTGATTTGTGAATTTTGAATTTTTCTTACCCCTGTAAAGGTTCCTAATATGCTATGTTCAATTGGTTTCCAAAAAGCTCACGCGGGCATCTCTAGCTCTTTAAACAAGGCCGGGTCTCGGAACGTCTGTTTGATATCTGTGGTCCAGGGTCTGACAAGGATAGTGGCATACATATATATATTTTTTTTGGGGGAGGGGGGGCGAAAATTTACTGCTCACAAATGGCACAAAATCCTAAATGGGCCTCTGCAACAATGTATGAATTTAATATATATTCGCATAAACTGTTTAACGCATTGAATGACAATTTTATCGAAGTATTATGCAATTCAAGTTCAGTAAAATACCGGGTGACTACTTGATTCGAGCACCCCAAGCGCAAAAATTTTTCTCCCATAGAAATAAATTACATATTTGAATAATATTAAGAACAATAAATGGTATAAATAATATTTATTTAATCCTTGAAAGTGTTTTTCAATGAAATACACAATTTTAATTTATACTTTCATCGTCAAAAATACATATATGTTTTGAATTTCTTCACCTTTTAGCTAATTTTTTCGCTTAGCTGCTCGAATCAAGTAGTCATCCAGTATGTACATTATTGCACCCGACGTAAAATTCATCTAGAATCCGGGCCCAGGATAGGAGGAAAAGTCATAAGAGCAACAAAAAAAACTCATAGTGGTAAAGACAGATTTTTTTACCGCCGATGCATCATTTTCCGGGTCCCCTGTGGGCCATTAAAAAAAAAAACTCGGGTCCGGTGGAAACTTTTCCCCTGCTCGGGCCTAATGGATTCTACACAGTGTTACCAACCATTCTAGCACACTCCTATAAGAAAATGTTATGGCATCCCCAAAGGGCGCAAGAATGTGGATGTTGGGTGCCGCAATGTACATTGAAGACCATTTTGGGTACAGTAATGCACTGAACTATATATATATGTATGTTCCTCGAAGCGGTGCGTTTCCTCCCCCCCCCCCATCGTCATCTTGTGTTCGTACTCATTTATCTGGTTTAGACGGGTGCGCGGACCGGTTTCCACCCTTCTGCGCTGCGTCTATGTCAATTTTCTTACGCTGCAATATATGTATTTGCGACCGGTTGATGTTTAGTTTTAGATTCTTTCTCTTCATATGTATAGCAGTAAGACCATTAATGTATCTTTCATATCATTAAACAGTCATGTAAAACGACTTTTTTTTTTCATTTCTTCTTGGCTGAGAACTTCGCTGAGGAACCAGCTGCTTCAATTTTGGCGACCGTGACCGGACATCTACACCACAGCAATTGCCTGGCAAAGTGGCTTGCGATCTCGGGGGACGAAGAGTGTGGGGAATGTCCGACTTATAGATCGCCGATCACGTTGGAATACACCATAAAAATCTTCTTTCCGGCGGTTGGATTGGATGCCACTGAAGTACACAACCTGGAAAAGAAGAATGTCGAATTAATGGAGGCCATTCACACATTATGAGCCGGTAATGTAGAATGTAAGAACGCCGTCCAAACTCTATAATGCAAACTGGAACAAGAGAAACGTATGGTAACTCGTTTGAACGTCCGCATCGCTGAGCTGCAGAGGCAACTGCAGGGGCTGTCTGAAGCCCAAAAAAAGATACAAAAATTGGAGTAAGAGAAGTCGGACCTATATTCAAAATGGCTGGTGGCCGAAAATACGGGACGGGAACACAGGGCGACCATTTCTTCCCAAAAAAAAGAAATGATGAGAATGTCGAAGAGACATCTTCAAGAAATAGATGTTTGGTAGGTAAAAATAAAAGCTTCCAATCCGCCGATGTTGCAGCTCATCACAGAAGGACCAATAAACTTCCTGCAGGCTAGTGACCACATATTGTATGGCATGCGGGGTTACACGTTGGTGGGCGATAGTCCGATAAACGCAATCGTGAGGTAGTTCATCGTTCAGTGGAGACATCGCGAAGAGGTTACAATGCTGAACTCATCGGCGACGATGACTTCTGACCTCTCCGTTGCCAGAGTGTTGGATTAGCTCTTCCACGTCCCGACGTTCGGTGATGCAGTGGTATGTAGCGTGGGTGAGCTGGAGCTCGACTCACGCTACGCAAATATGCAAAGACTGAAGAATGAGTTCTCGCAGATGCTGCAGCTTGTTGTCGACAGAGGGGTGGGAAAAATCGCCGTCCTCCTACCAGTCGACAAGCCAACTGATGATGAGACCATCAGGGCAAACAAAGATATCTTTACCGATTTCGTGAAGAATAAGCTGCAATCGCTCACTAGAGTTAGAGTATACAACATTAATGGGACCGAAATTTTTCATCGATCGAAATATTAACAAACAGTATCTGGCGAGGTCGACGGCATCAGAGATCTGGCGGAGGCTGCAAAATATGCAGACTGAAATAGACAATTCAGAACGACCACTTTAGATTAAATGAGAATATAAAAAAAGATATAAAACGGAAACTTTTAGTTATAGTTTGTTAATTTTTTGTTTTGTTTTTTTTTTTTTTCTTACAAAGTTGCAGTTATTGTTTTTATTTGTGTGTGTGTATATATATGTTTTTTTTTGTTTACGACCGCGACCTGTACGACGTCTTTTTCATTGTAAAAAACGGTGGGGGTGGAACGTGCCGCGGACGTGTGCTCGTCGTGTCGTCATCTTGATGTCACGATGACGCACACGGGGCAATGAAGCGGAGTCTTGTAAAATAACTTTCTTTTTCATTTCTTCTAGGCTGAGATCCTAGCTGAGGAACCAGCTGCTTCATCCTAAATTAAAATTTAATCTCATATGCGCAGGGGCGTACCGAGGACATTGTTCAGGGGGAGGGGGGAGAAAACCAAAAATTGCCAACTAATACCATGAAATTTTACCAACTGTTGACTTTTTTTTTTTTTTTTTTTTTTTTTTTTTTTTAAGATGTTAAATAAGATGTCACAGTCTTCTTGTTAATCTTCAAAAAATGTAAAAATAGCTGTAATAATACTGCGCAAGTGGTCAAATTTACCAACTTTACGCTAAAACTCCAAATTTACCAACTTTCCAAAAGGCAAGCGTGGAAGCTCCCCCCTTTCGGTACGTCCCTGCATACGCGTATCAAATGTTAGATTAATTATTATTTTTATTTTTTACTCCTTCAATTTTTAAATACATTCTTTGTTCGTCTCCCTGAGAACTATGATCATATTGCAAGAGTATTTCTAAGAAATGCCAAGGAAATGGACCTTTAAATATGTATTTTATTTTATATTTTTAATTTAGATTATGATGAATAAAAAATATTTGCAATATCGTAATTATTCGATATGATTATTATAATTTTACGCTGTTTGAATATTTTATTTTTTTTTGGTATTTGAATTTTGTCTTAAAATTTAATTCGATTGTAATTACTCAATTATTTATTTATTTTTTATACTAATAGGTGTGACTTGAAAAAAAGATTGAAAATAGCTCAACCGTTACATTTACCACCGAGACCAGATGGTAAAAAATTTCGGGTATTTTTTTACGATATTACGCAAAATATTTATTTTAAGCGATTCATCGCCGGCACGGTTCTTCTGAATAGCAGTTTATTATGTGTATCGGTTAGTTGACATTTTATTTCCACCTATAATAAAATCACAGTAAACGGCCTACCACCGAACTTAATTCGAATTACAATTTAATCATTCGCAGTGGAAAGAAGAAGAGCCTTATACATTTCAATTATCACGCATTAGCACTGCGCTGAATTGCATATTTGTTGTGGAAGTGCTCATGAAACTAATCGCATTCACTCCTCGTGGGTATTGGCAGTCGAGACGAAACAGATACGATCTATTTGTTACGATTTTAGGAGCCAGTTGGATCTGCATACATTATAATTTACAAGTACGAATATCCCTGGATGCGAAATTGCGAATACATGTCGAATATCAACTAAACGATGATTTCGCTTTTTTCAGAATGACGTGTCTTATTCCATAGGATTCATGGTAGTGGTGTTAAGATTTTTCACGATTACCGGAAAACACGCCACTTTGAAAATGCTAATGTTAACCGTCGGTGTGTCCGTGTGTAAAAGTTTCTTCATCATATTTGGCATGTTTTTGTTGGTGTTCTTTTACGCTTTAGCCGGTACTATTTTATTCGGTACGGTGAAATATGGCGAAGGAATAGGAAGGTAGATGGAAATTTTGAAATAACCAATGTTTAAGTGTATTACGAAATTTGGTGATAATCTGTTATCGTAGGTTAGCGAATTTCGGATCTCCGGTGACAGGGGTTGCTATGCTGTTTCGAATCGTAACTGGCGAAGATTGGAATAAAATTATGCACGACTGTATGATACAGCCACCTCACTGTACCCCTGCCAATAATTACTGGGAAACGGATTGCGGGAATTTTGTGGCGGCTTTAATTTATTTTTGCTCGTTTTATGTAATCATTACGTACATTGTATTGAATTTATTAGTAGGTAGGTGCTCATGCATACAGTTTACACCGAAGTTACTTATAGACGCGATTAAAGCACGTGATATTATTTCGCAGCTATCATCATGGAAAATTTTTCTCTATTTTATTCAAACGAAGAAGATGCATTGATGTCGTACGCGGATATCAGAAATTTCCAGAATACTTGGAACATAGTGGATATTCACCAGAAGGGGGTTATACCTGTGCATAAAGTTAAATATATTTTTAGGCTATTAAAGAGTCGTCTTGAAGTAGATTTTGTGAAAGATAAACATCTCTTCAAGCATATGGTATACGAAACCGAAAGACTGCATAATGGTGAAGACGTCACTTTTCACGATGTTCTCAAGTGATTATATGCGTGTTGGATTATTTTTATGAGTAGTTTACTTTCTGTAACCGAGAGTATAGCAGGATAAATAAAAGGGTTTTGGGCCTGAGAATAAATTTAGACGAAACCTACATCAAAAGATCACTCATGATGAGAAAATACTCTGACAAAAAATTTATATATTTTTTTGGGAGGGGGGAAGGGGTCAAAATGCGTTTATCAAAGTTGATTTTCTAGTTTTTCACCAGTTGTAGATAAAAATTTCGCGTTTTTTTAGATCAATTCTAGAATGTGAGGGAAAACTCGAAAATTTTTTTTCGAATTTTTGAGCCGTTTTTCACCTAGTTATGGTATTCTGAAAAATTTGAGCCACCATTTTGTAAAGAAATTTCGAAGGTACTGTCGCCATTTTTTTAATGAAATGTGTTATTCAGTCTAAATTACACTATAAAATTTTTAATAAGTTGGAGTTGGTGCAACGTTGCCAAAAAAAAGTGAAAACTGACCATGCGTCGTATTTGCTGCGCATATGAAGTATATCATTTTTTTCCCCACATAGCTATCCTGGAAACTGCTGTGTTCGTACGTGGTATTTTTACCTACAACTGGCGAAAAACTAGAAAATAAACTTTGAAAAATACATTTTGGCCCCTTCCCCCTCCCCCAAAAAAATGCGCCAGGGGTCCAATATTTTTTTCAGAGTATTTTCTCATCATGAATGACCTTTTGGAGTATATTTCGTCAAAATTTCTTCTCGGGCCCGAAACCCTTTATTTATCCTGCTCTACCCTTTCCGTTCACTTTAGGTTGTAAAAAAGTGGCAAAGTAACCAGGGGCGTAACTAAGGGGGGGAGGGTGTTTTGAAAAGTTGGGAAATTTATAATTGTTCAACGCTGAAATTGGCAACTTGAATTTTTTTTGGGAAAATAAGAACTCGAATAAATTCGAACTGATGCCAACTTATATCATGTATAGCGCAAAACCAGGGACGTAGCCCCCTTGGCTTTTGGAAAGATGGTAAATTATTACAGCTATTTTTAAATTTTTTGAAGACTAAAAAAAAAAAAAAAAAAAAAAAAGGTCAATAGTTGGTAAAATTTCATGGTATTAGTTGGAAATTTTTGGTTTTCTCCCCCCCCCCTGAAGAATATCCTCGGTACAGGAGTAACGTATTAAAAATGAACTCATGGAAGCCCTAAACTGGAGTACTTAATGTCCTCAACCCCAAGTGTGGTTAATAAAAGGTGGGAGATCTTGTAAGGTCAATATATGGCCTCGTAAGTACTCGCTGGTGGTCGTGGGTACGTATACCTAAGTGATAAAATTTATGAAATGTCCCCAACTCCACACTTGATCATTTGGTAGCAGCCTCCTTCAGAAATTCGACACCAGGACATATTATCCATGGGAAAAAGAAAATAAAATTTAATGTCGACATAGTTTTGTCGAGCCAAAGTATCAGAGATGATAATTATATTATTTGCTTCACCCTGCCTTGGTTCCCTGAGGTACACGCTCTGCTCAAAGATACAGTCTAGATGTATTCTCCATAACAAAAATAACAAAAAATTCAAGTTCCACATAGTCACAGAACGTAGACTAGAGTGTTCGAAACTCAAAAATAAATTTTGTTTCTCCTCTTTATTTTAAAATTACTTATTCGAATTTTCAGCATTTTGTCTTACCGTTCCGTGAACATTCGTAAAGCTTTGCAATTGGAGGAACTATTGGCCAGGGAAGAATACGAGTACATGATAGAAGAAGAAGTAGCCAAAAAAACCATCAGAGAATGGTTGGAAAATTGTTTAAAGCAAAAAAGAGTTAGTGAAGTTTACAATAATAGAAAAATATTCGTAAGTTATAAATGTCGTTAAAAATATACATTAACGTCGAATTTCCTCAGATTAAACAAGGAAACAATTTAATCGCCGGATTACGAGCCACAAACGAAATACCACCCATACAAACGCAATACGACGAAAAATCAAAGGAAACTTCACACGTTGAAAAATCCCCAGATTCCATCGAAATGCAAGTGTGTACTTATATCATAGCGGTTTCGCATCATTTCCACAGAAATTTTCTGAATTAATGTATGGCCCTAATACATTTTAATTAAAGGAAATATGCAAAGAAAATATCGCTAATGCTGGTAGAAAGGCCGAAATAACGCGTTCCGATAGCGACGGCAGTACATCGGGTCGAAAACAATTATCGTCAACTTTATCTGACCCTGTTACAACGCAAGATAAACCCACTATAAATAGTCGAAGGAATAGTCCAAAGTCTAGAAGTAAATTTGATATCTATTGTTGATGATATTTACTATCGTTGCATTCTTCTAAAATAAAAAAATATATTTTTTTTTTCGTTACAGCGAATGTCGATAATAACCGAATACCTCAAAAAGAAATGAAAAGTAATCTTCCTAATTTCAACAACGCTGTTAAAGAAGTTCACGATTGGTGGGAACATGTTTTACGAGCCCATGCGAATACTCGTTATTGAGCTTAGAACTCGAAGATTGTGTGAGTTTTCCATCTCCGATGATCGACTATACTTGGTGATGGGACATAATGCATGAAAATTATGGGAAAGCGTATACGTATTTATATGATAGAACACTTAGAAGAATGGTGATGGGCTTAATCTAGGATATAAGTTAATGGTTACTATATAATTATATACTATATGATTGTTAAATGTTGAAATATAAATGGTTGATTTTTTGTTTTGAGAAAAAAAAAATGGGAAACCATTTTGAAATTTCGTGAATGTAAAACTAACATTGAGCTTCTCGATCGAAAAGTCCCCCCCCCCTTCCCCTTATCCTTCAGTAATGCATTTGTAGTAATCAAAGCTTTGGGAACCCCTCAACTCCTCACGAACGTTTGAAATGTGAAATTACGCTATAATTGGAACTTCTCATTTTAAAATATTTAAAATTTACGGATTTGGACAAAAATATATCAATGTTCAAATCCTTCCATATTTATGTATTGCTCTTCGTCCCAAAACAAAGTTCAGCCCATGTCTTCAAAATAATATTCATCGAGAATATAAATATCCGATTTTGATTCTATGAAAAGATTTTGAAAACCTAAAACAGACAGTGAAATGTGTAATTTGAGATGATAATTCCACTATCCAGTTTTCGTGTAATATTTAGATCCAATACGCATTTTTATGAGTTTTATGGTTCTAACAGTGCTTTGAAAATCGCGAAATAATTGAAATAATTTATTAATTTTTTTTTTTTGAATCAAGTTGTTACAGTCTTGACTGTAAGTGTATTACTAAAATGGCTAGGTCTTTAGAATTTTTTTTTTCTCGGAATTGTTTCGATGATAATTTTATGAGAAATGTAGTAATTACCTATATAACATACATAAGAGAGTTATATCTCTGAATCATCGAAATTGAAAAGCTGAATAAGTAAATGATTTTTTATTTATTTATTTTTCTTTAAATTTTTATTCACTTTATTTCTGAAAACAACATACTAAAAATTTAACTTAGAAGCCAAGTTATAAAGATACCCCAGCCACAATGATCTACGGGCCTTTCGTTTCGAACAACTAGCGCTTTAATGACTGAAAGATTTAACTCTAATAATACTTGTTCACTGGGTAACACAAAATACTGGAATGTTAAACTAAAATACTACAAATCGTTTTCTACTTCAAAATTACTTATAAATAAAACTTTTCAAAATTTCGAAAATTAAAGAAAAATAAGTACATATATCACACAGAGAATTTTATTTGGTATTCTGCAAAGCATGAGTGAAATGTCTTCTACCATCTATGTACATCATGGCTTCTGCAATATTGATGAAAAATAAAGTTACACCATTTTCACATCACATTTACCAATAGAGAAGAAAACATTTTTCGTTAAATTTACCATGATACGAATGAGGAACTACGCTGTTGACGATATTGTTCGCTTCAAAAGTATAATGGAAGGAATTTGTAGTGGTCGTTTTACCCGTCATCGGATCGAAAACTTCACAATTAACGACAATTTGAAGGAAATTTTGTTCGGTGTATACGACCTAAAGAAAAACAATTGAATTAATTTTCATTTTTTTGAATAAAATCTCAATTGAATTCGCTTCAGCTTACTTGACCAGTTAATCTTAGTAACGAACCAACATTGACTGGTTGTTTGAATGTTATATCACTGATGTATCGTAAAGCTGGTCTGTGTTTGCTGTAAAAAACGGCGAATTAGAAAAAAAGCATAAATGTTTAGAAGTTGTGGAGTATTTCAAAATTACCTTTGTCTATAAGCAGTCAGCCAACCTAGTTCGAGAGCTTGTCTCATGAGAAATCCTCCGAATACTTTGTTATGAAAGTTTCTGTCCTACAATAAGAATTGCTTGTGGGTTATAGAGAAGAAATAGTGTAAATAGCCATGCCCTACTACTGAAGATGAGTTTTTAATAGGAGCTTGTTCAGATTTGCAAATAATTTACGCACACACCGTAGCCTCATTTATACGAGTATCCTTGAAATTTTTTATGCGTTATTAAAGCCACAAAAGGTAAATTTTTATAACACTGAAAATTTAAAGAAAAGAAAGCGTAGTCTTTTTGATTCATTGTAATACAAATACACAGCGCCTCCAAGTAATTGGAAAACACTAAGCTCGAAAATCCATCATTTTTATACTATTTTTATGATATTTTATATGGCTACATTGATTTGGTCCGCTGTCTGATTGGTAGTACCTCACGCGTGTAACAACCATTCAATAAGTGGGAAAGTGGGAAATTATATTAACTTACTCTAACATAAAAACATGAATCAGCTGATTATTCAAATCACAAACAGATTTAACTCGTTTGCTAAAAACTGAAAGATATTATCCAAGAAGGTAAAAATGAAATTACCGAGATTTTATCACATTCTAGCCTTATGATTGGTCGTTACACACGTGACGTATGGTTAATCAGAAAGTAGGCCAGTTTTTATCTATTACTCTATAAGAGTGTAGCCAACCCTTTTTTTTTTTTGTGGGAATCTCTTCTACCGCACACGACACTCTTTGACTGAGAACCACTTATGACATTATTTCTAGCCAAGCAGGAGCACCTTGGCAACTGGCCTACATCTCCCTCTGGGGTTTCGTTAGGCGAGTGTGCGCCCCCACCCAAGTTCCACTACATCAGAAGTTCAGCCATCGCTTCATTCTTTTTTTCTTACACCATACTCCCCTCTGGTGGGTTTCAGTGCCAATTACCATCATCTGCCTTATTTGCGCTGTACACATATCTTCGCGGCGGGCTGATACCCACTACCCCCTACTTCGGGGGAACTATGTACCTGAGTGTTTGATTGTTAACCCATATCTTTTTGGAGTATAGTGGTGCCCTGCATCTTGAGACTTTTTTTGCGGGAATTGCTTCTACTGCACACGATACTACTTGATTGAGAACCGCTTATAGCATTACTTCCAACCAAGTAGGGGCACCATGGCAACCAGCCTACAGCTTCCTCAGGAGTTTCCCCCCCCCCCCGATGTGCCAGCTTGCACACCAGGAGCCCTCCTCATTAGAAGTTCAGCTGTCGCTACATCCTATCCCTGAGAACCTAATCCCCGCTGATGGGTTTCAATCCCCAATTCTTCTCTATGACCTTGTCTGCGCAATGCACTCTTCTCGAGTGTATGATGGTCTCCAGCCCTCACCCCCCTCTTATCAGAGGATTCCCGCCAGTTGCCTTTCTGCTTCTTACGGCCTACTAAGCCCGCCCAGAGGTCATATACTCTATGAGCCCTACTCCTGTCTGCATCATTCCATCTTACTCTAAGCCGTGAAGTAAGGTAGGGGTGGTCCGCAATCAGTTTGGTGCCTCGGCCATAAGGTCCACCGAGTGTAATCCTGCCCATACAGCTACTTGATCCACCATATGGGACTTGAGACCATAACATACACCCAGTTTTTCAGCTAGAGTCGTTCACTATCCAACCAGGCTTGCGCTACCTATGTCACATTACAAACCTATAGCATCAAGTCGAAACGTGCACGGTAAGGGATACACAGGCCGCCCTGCTCGCCCCAAAAGTCCTCACTACTACCCAGTCCCAATTTCCAGGGTTAGGATCCTTAGACTTAGGTGCTACTCGCGTGACTAACACCCTCTTCCTCTGCATTAGCAGCAGCTCGTTGAAGCTGCTGCGCTTGGCGCTTCTATTCGACATCCTCCTTCCTCAACATAACGTCGTTGGCAAACTTTTGTACTGCCTTCCACGAGGTCAGCGACAACAGCATTATTGGGACGAGTGTCTCCGTGGTGAAGCCATCTCTATCTAATGCCAGTGTTAGCCAACCTATGAACCCAAACTTTTTGATAGCATGTTGGGATTTTCGCGCTGGAGTTGACTAATCATTTGGACGAAGGGTATGTATGTATGTATATTATAAAAAATTGGACATTTAGTGTATGATTATGAATAACCTAAAATGCAAATATATGAAAACTGCCCCTCCCCTCAGCTCTTTTTCCCGAATAGCAAAGGCTATATTTAAGAATAATTTTTAATTAAAAATTCAGTAAAATTTCAATATAATTATATATTATATACCTCTGGATGAGAAAAGATATTTGTAACCATATCTGTATCTTCAATCCAGATACATCCTTGAGGTAATATTCGTCTACCTAAAAGAGGATCTGTTACATCGACTGTGCGTATGAATAGGTCATAAATCAACGTTTGTTCTTCAGGCGTCGGCTGTTTATTTATCACATTTACAGTTTTGTCGGTTTTACGTCTGAGGGCTCGAGCTGAAATAGATAAGATAAAATTTTGCTAAGTAGGTATTCTGCAACGTAGTGATTGAAAGAGCTTATTCATTTAACTCGATTACATTATCACGCGAGTAGGGATCACTTTGTGTACACACCTGCGTTTAATTAAAACAAGTTTTGCTATTATGTAAGCGTGACTGGTTATAGCAAAGCGTGATGGACATTGTAAAATATAATAACCTTCTGCTCGTTTATAAATTTCTAGTTCTCGGTCTCCATTTGGTATGAGTTTATTAACAAAAGCTGGCCCAGTGTTGGTAGAATTACGAGCCACCATTACAAACACAGCGCAGGTAATACGTTGCCAAGTGCCTTCGATATTTTGCTCCAGCCATACGGTAACTTCCATCGATGTACTTCCTGTCCATGTCACTTTGCCGGAAATTCTTATATCTTTGTTTGGCTATAACCCGAATTTATGTTAGAGTTTTGAAATTTTAGTATGGGAATGATTACGATTACCTTTGGAGTTATTTGAGTGAATTGGACTTCGTCTACTAATACAGTAACGATGACATATGGTGTAGGTTGGTCGACAGGTTGTTTAGGGTTTTTTAAATGTTTCATAGCGCACCATACTGAATAGAGAATTCGGTGAATTGAAGATGATTAATTTTAATAACTGAAGAACACGAATTTTTACCTACCCGCGAAGAAGTCCATATCTTCCATAATTCTACCGAGTCGAATGTAACCCAAATATGTGACGTATTTATCTTGTAAATCGTAATCGGTGCTTAATGGAATAAGAGCATCATCGAAACTATCCTAATGATGAAGTGGATTATTGAAAGTGAAATGCGTGATTATTGATTACTTTTAGATATTTTTACCTGCATACTACGCGTCGGCAGTTCATTTTGTGACGAAGGTAAGTACTGTAATAAATGGTTACGATTTTGATTGAAGCTCAGTGGTTGATAGCCTCTGGATATTCCCATCAATTCCATCATTTTGTCGCGTACTGTAACAAATTGATTATTTAAATACTTTTTGTGATGTTTCATTTCTAGCTTTATTCATGGTTACATTTACATTGTTTGACTGTTTGGTTAGACAGTATAGGAGGTTGAACGTTTTGAGTGTCCGATGAAATCCAATAACTGGAAGTGATTTGAAAAATTTGTACTCTGGGAAATCTGTAAAGAAGTAGCATTGTTAGTTAATAGTTTAGGGTTGTTATAATTTTTTTATCGTGTAAAAAAATAAAATATAATTTTTAATACTTACCCGACATTTTTACGAATTAATGATGACTTGACAAGCTTCAGCATGTTTGTTGAATAAAAAATAAACGCGATATAATGTGATAGGGGAAAGACTACACCATAATATTTCAGAACATAAATGTTTCTAATGTCTGGCAACTGCTTTTCTCATACTATAGAACATGATGAATAACTCATTCGTACTTCCGGCTGCCAGATGTTGGTGGAGACTGAAGTATGACTAATCTAATCTTGAACTTGAACAAAACAACTCGCAATGTTTTTATACTGATAAGCGTAATTGAATAGAGTACCTTTGGTTGCCTAACTTGATCCTAATGTTGAAAAGAGAAAGCAATAAATTTTAAAGAGAGAGAAGGTATTGTACGCGTTTGCTTTTTGTTTATCCTTTTTATGCTGAAAGTAAAACTGAAAGCCTGAAACGGTGTAAACCAATTTTAATTATGTTGGATTTCAATTTCATCTTCAATTAGGTTTCTTTATTTAGTACGAAAAGTAAAAATGTTTATCGGTAATATAATGACTCTTACAATGAAAAAGCCAAGTTAATTTATAAAAAAAATTATGAAAATTACACTGTCGCGTTTCGGCACACTGCTATCTTCGGAACTCGACATAAACTGGCGAAAACCTGCGGAAAAAAGCAAAAAACTTTCGACTAGGCAATAGCGCGCAATTACCTCCAAATCTATTTATTTAAACGCTTACATTATATTATTTTGAAACTTATGCATATGTAGCGCATTCCGGAGTGTTATCATTTAAAACCACTTCACCAGCAATTATATGTTTACAAATTTCAAAATTTTCCAACCAATCTAAACGCTTTCCTTTATTTTCGACCTACTAAATTTCGAAATCATTATCTAAATCGAAATTATGATTAATCAAATGATCAGCAAACGCGGATATACCTATTTTTTTTGTGAAGCGCTTTAATGTCTTTAAATTAAACAATGAAGGATATGCCTATTTGACCTATATAAATTGCCTTGCATGCAGGTGTTACATATTAGTTTGTATACTCCGCTCTTTTTTATTTTGGGAATAGCGTCCTTATTATTACAGAATAATTTCCTGATAGTGTTTGTGGGGGTAAATGCAAATTTAGTGTTGTCTGTATTTAATTTTTCAATTTTATTTATTAAAGTTTGAGTAATATTACCGTAGTAACTGAATTTTTTCCATTTTATTTTTGGAGGAAAAGGATTAATGTGTAAAGTGATGAGATAATGCGTTTTTGATAAATTTTGGTAACAGTATGTTTTTTAAATCCGTTATTTGAGCTAGCTTGTAGATTGTGTTGAGTTCTTTTTCGAAATTTTCTTTATTGAGAGGAATTCTCAACAGACGATCATAACAGTGCTATGGGTAGGAGTTTTGGAGTTATTTGAAAAATAAATAAAATAATTACCGAGAGAAACGTAGCATCGTGGGATAAGGTGAGAGGAGCTCTCCCCGAGTAAGTTTCTAAAGTTGGGTAAACATTTTTAAAATGAAAATACCTAACACAAAAAGTTAGTAATTTTTATGTAAGAATGAAAAAGTTTCTCAAGTTTCGTGCGCATATGGTGGTATTACTACCATTTTTATAAAGCAAAAAAAAAAAAACTTAGATCTGTTTTCTAAGACCAACAAAAAAAAAAGTTGACAGTTTGTTGGTGAAGTTGCAGATATAGAGTCAATTAGCTATGTCTCTCATTGTAGGTGCGTTCGTTTATTCAAAAATATTATGTTGCAGTCTGTAGGTATAAAATGAACATGACACATGTAAATACGAGCCTTGAAATTATACAAAAATGGAATAATTACTGGTAGTGGTATCCAATTAAAATAAAATTAAAATTATTGGATTCCTCTAGTTATTAAATTATTTATAAATTTTTTTCAATTAGTATAACTCTAAGAGTATTACTTACCGCTAGCAGTACTATATTCTTTCAATCTTGCCCAATAATAATATTCTTAACATGCATGTCCATTGATTTTTTTTCTGAATAATTAAATTTAAAAATTCATTTACATTTTAAATTGGGTATCTATCTATTATCTAATTACTACGAAGGTTACTTTTTTGCCACCGAAATGAGGTTTTAAATATTTTTTTTAATTTAATAATTATTTTATTTATTCAGTATATCAAATAAGAAAATTTTTTTTTTGTTATTATTTATTAATATTATTTTTATCATCTGTTTGTAAAAAATTTAAAATCAGCGTAGCAAAGACATATGGAAAACTGCTAATTTGGTAACACTGATTAGCCATGTAAAAGTACATCTGGGTACACCGCGGTACACCGCGACGGTAAACTTTACTCGATTGCAGCGCTCCACACAAACACTTCAAAATGGCTGGCTGCAATTTTTTTCCCAATCAAATTCCAAAAAGTAAAAAATTAGAATTCTTAATTTGTGGTTGTGTATTCCGTAGATAAATTTACCAATGTTTTTAATTTGGCGGCATTAATTAAATTGTTTTTGCGGAATTGTTTTCACCTCAGATAATTCTTTATAAATACTTAACACGTGAATGAATTTGTGTAATTATGAATATATTTAGTAGGTTGACAAAGATCGAGGAATCATTGTTTTACTTTTGTGCCTTTTGAAATCATCCACTGTATATGGTTAGTGAACTTTTTTATCGATGAAATCGTTTTCTACATCTTTCCTTCATTAATTTCGTAAATATAATGACATAGGTGTTACGAAAATTTCTATTCCATGCCACCGACTGATGTCATTGCGGAAGAACGCTTGTGTGTTCGTTCTTATCACGGAACGGTACTACGTGATTAACATTAACGCTAGTGTATTTTATAGGCGTTCGATAACTTGAAATCATCGGAGTCTGTTTTAATGGAAGATATTTTAACAGAAAACGTTTTCGATTCGAAACTAGGATCGCAAAATGATTCGACCGATTTATTTGATTGCTTAGTACCGGAAAAGAACGGAGATAATGAAAGCGTTGAAAAAGATGAACTACGAACCAATGAAAACTGCAGTACCGACGAAAAACATGATATACCTATTGTATCCGCTTCACTTGACTCATCTGATGTAATATCGAGTCTCGTCGAGTGTGCCGGCGTGCAGTCTGTCGATGATGCATCTGAAATCAACGACTCCGCCGAAAATCACTCAGTACCGTCGGTGAAAACGGAATATCCTTTGAATTCCGAGGAAATTAAAACTAACGATGATAAAGATTTTGTGCCAACTATTGTCGATATTTTCGGCGCTGGTAGCGAAACGATGAAGCAACCATCGGTTGATGTTTCATGTAATAATACGGAGATAAAGTCGAAAAATGAACTACCTCACGTTAGTATAGACGATGTTCAAGGTAGTTTCAAAGATTTAGATGCCAATAATCACGAAAAAGAAAAGTGCGAAGATAGTGTTGTAGATAATAGTCCTGTAATACCTGTACATACAATTAACGACGATAGCCAAGATATTTCTATAACTAAAGAAACTAATGACGATACAAAATCAGTAAGCTTTTAATTCACCGTGTCAAATTTTGTTGTTGAAATATTACTCCGTACTTACACTCAGTTTTTATTATATAGGATACTCTTCTCAGTGACAACGTAGTTATTAAACAGGAACCTCAAGATGAAGAGAATGACAATGATTGCGTGAGTATTCAGTGCAAAACGCTGATGACGAATTCAGACCTCTCTAATCAATGTTATGCTTCTATATTTTTTAGATGTTAGTTGATGCAGATGACGTCGGCACATGTTTTACCTCTGAAATCGAAATCAAAGAGGAACGACCTAATAGTTGTGAGGTAAGCGAGAAATGAGGCGTAATACGAGCAAACGTATTTTATGCCTTTTTCGATATCAATCGAGTTCATCTTTCTTCGTAATTTGAAACTCGCCATTTCTTTAAATTGTATAATTCATTCAATAACAAGTTGATAATGGTTTGAAGACCACTGGGAAGTGAAATTAAGCGTAATTCTTCCCTGGAGTAAGATGCAATTGAAATCACCCCTGTTTGGTAGATCTGATGTGGTTCTTGAAATGAATTTCCAAAAACTTCTACATCCTCTAATTTACGAAAAAATATAGTTCATTCCATTATATTCGAATTTTGTGGTTTGTGTAAAATACTACATTGTCCTCTAATAAGACCATCCTTGAGGGTCAACGTTCTCGTGACATTCAATTGGACCATTCGGTAGCAATTGTCCATCATATTTTCCACTGATTGAAAAATAAATTTTTTCGGCGGTGCATTAATTTTCATCGTCGCATTTCTTCCCATCTCAAAGTGAATTTTGTTAATATATCCATTTAATTTTTGTATTCGTTTAGAATGAAGATTCAGAAGTATTTTGTATAGAAACAACATCACAAATACCTCAACCTATACCAATAAAAATTGAAGCAAATTTTGAAACTGACAAAGAGGTAAATAGAACAGATTTTTTTGTTTTCGAATTATGTATTTTGTATTTTTTTAGCTGAGTTTTTAATAAAAGCGATAGCCATTACAGCCTACCTAATTTGGAAAGGGGACTTTGGGGTAAGAATGGGGTCTTCAGATTTTTACGTTTTCGACCATTTTTAATCGTCTGACAAATGTTTTAACTTCTTGATATATGTGAATACTGTGCGACCGACTGAACCCCATACAAGCAAAGCGCCAAATTCATTACCATAAAATATTACAACAGTACCATTTCGTTGTGTAACATATAAATTAAAATTGATTTAGCGAAAAATTTTCAAAATCTGAGCACTGATGCAAAAGTATTGGCCATGAAAACGAGATTAATTGTTTTTCATTTCACTCAATTATGAACATAATTAATGATTGATTTTTTTTCGTCATAAAAGATGCAATAAGTTGAATAAATAAAAATTTTAAAACTGATTTCTATTGCTCGTGAATTTTTTTTTTTTCAAAAAGGAATTTGATGCTTTGCCTATATGGGATTCTGTGGAACGCATTGTATATTTTTTCCTAACGTGTAGTACTGGCGGGTATTCTTGAAATTCCATCAAAATTTGGTGAGAGACTATTCTGGAATATGCGAAAAAAGTACTTGTTTGTTTTTTCGATACATCGTAAAATATCGGATCACTCAAATTTTGAAAGGGGCAGGAGAAGGGGGAAATTGCTCAAATTTTTAGTTCTTCATCTCATGTGAAGAAGTGAGTCATTGGCACGAATATATCCAAGTTTCAGCTTTCTAAGTGCATTTGGAGAGGAGTTAGAGCAAAAAATCGCTTTTTGAGTAATGAAATTTTTGGAATCATCCTCACCAAATTAATCTAGAAAGGTCAAACATTATATGTGGGGTTAGTTGATGGCCAGAATGTGACCTTATGAATTTGGGTCAAAATGCATTCAAAATTGGGGATTATCAAACTTTGAGTAAAGCTTGAGGAGCGTAGAATTTGTGAAAATATTATTAATATGAACTCATGTGATTATTGAGGATAAAAAGCATACTATACCCTAAATTCACTTTCTCATGTGATATTGGAGGGGAGAAAGAGGCTCGATTGATCTCCAAATGGGATGGGGTATATGAAAGGTCAAAAAAATTTTATTGTCGTGTCATATGATGAAATGAGCCCAAGTGATTGATCTGCTCTGAGTGTAGCCTCCCTAGTGATTTTGGAGGAGAAATCACTGTAGGAAATTTCATAAATCTTTCATTTCTCCTCAACAAATCGAAGTAGAATGGTCAAACTTCCTATGTAAATTTAGTTGCTCAAAATGACGGATGATTCAAATTTTGAACGGGGTGGAGAAAGGGCAAATAGTCAAATTTTTTGTTTTTGATATCATATGAAAGAGTGAACTCATGGACATTAACCTTTGACTATATACACCTGGACCGCTCGAACTCGTTTTTTAGAATAGCACAAATTTCTGTCGATATGGAGTGAATGCTCTCAGACCAAAATGCGTCTGCGCATGCTCGAGTTCAAAGTTACCAATATTATTTCAAGTTTTGAGTTCAGATATTCCTCTTGTTATCTTCAGCTCGCGCATGCGCAGACGCATTTGGTCTGAGAGAGTTCACTTGATATCAACAGAATTTTTCTTTACAGTTCGAGCGGTCCAGGGGTATATACTCAAAGATACTAACACATTCAAATTTCATCTTCCCAAGAGTATTTGGAAGGGAATTAAAACAAAAAACAGCTTTTTGAGGAATTTTTGAGTAATGAAATTTTTTGAAACGTCCATATCTCCTTACCAAATCAACCTAGAAAGGCGGAACTTTGTATTTCCAGATAGCTCAGGATCAGAATAGTGATCCCTTGAATTAGGATGAAACTAGATCCATAATGTCGGATTATCAAATTTTGAGTAGGGCTTGAGGAGCCTCAAATTGGTAAAAATGTGATTAATATGAACTCATATGATTACTGTAATTGAGAACTATACAATATCCCAAATTCACCACCATACATGATATCGAATGGTAGAAGGAGGAGTAATCGTACTTAAAATATAGTGGGGTACACGAAACGTCGAAAATTTTTTATTGATGTGTCAAATGATAAAATGAGCCAAGTGACTAACTTATTTTGATGTTAGCTTCCCAAGTGAATTTGGAGGAAGAGTGAGAGCGGTATATGGTTTTTGGAGGGGAAATTGCTGTAGAAAATCTCACGAATGTTCTATATCTCTTCACCAAATTAACCTAGGGAGTTTAAATATTCTATGTAGGATTAGTCGATGACCAGAATATTACTTCTTCAATTTGGGTAAAAATTGATTCAAAATGGCGGATTGTACAAATTTCATGATTAACATTTGTTGTAAAGTTAACTTCTCAAGTGGTGTGGAAAGAGATAGGGCAGGGATTTTCAGGCATGGAATTGGGTATGGCCTGTAAACATGAAGGAGCTAGCATGTTATTTGCCAGCATGGACTAGCCTAATCAAAAACTCAGCTCCAGCAATGTTGCATGGCTGCTTACATTTCTTTTTTTTGTAACAAAATTTTATACAAATTAAAATAATTTTGTTGTGGTTTCATGTTTCCGATGTCGAGTCTTCCCCCCACCCCCCACTTCTGGCTAAAATTTTTATGATCAATATACTTTGAGAAATCTCAACTTGTCGCGCATGCGCAAGGGTGGAAGGATTTCGCAAAATTGTAATTCTTAGATTCGAATGGTTGCCCACTTCTCAATCAAAAATGGAAACCATTTCCACTTTTGTAATAGTTGAGGTTTCGGTTTCGGATTCGAGATTGTGGTTCGGGTTCTAAAATTCATTCGATTTTTTCTATTTTTTAGCTGAGTTTTTAACTAAAAAACGACAGCTATTACAGCTTACCTGATTTGGGAAGGGAAAGTCGGGGGACGGTGGGGTCTTCAAATCTTTGCGTTTCAGACCATTTGTAATCATCTGGTAAATGTCCAACTTTTTGGTGTATATATATATTTTTTTTTACCCATGCGTAGCGCCGGCGAGTATTCATAAAATTCGCTCAAAATTTGGTGAGGAACTCTTCTTGAAAATGCGCAGAAGTATTTTTTTTGTTTTTTCGAAAACTATCAAAATGGCGGATCACTCAAATTTTGAGAGAGAGGCTGGAGAAAGGGCAAATAGCTCAAATTTTTTGTTTTTGATCTCATATGAAAGAGTGAGTGACGGACACCAACATACCTAAATTTCAGCTTCCTAAGTGCATTTTGAGAAGAGTTAGAGTAAAAACCTGTTTTTGAGGAAATTTCGTTTTTTGTGTCACTCCCCTTGCGCAGGCGGGTGCGGATAAAATTCGCTCAAATGCTGGTGAGGAACTCTTCTTGAAAATGCGCAGAAGTGCTTTTTTTGTTTTTTCCAAAAATTTCAAAATGGCGGATCACTCAAATTTTGAGGAGAGCTGGAGGAAGGGTGAATACCTCAAATTTTTCGTTTTTGATCTCATATGAAAGAGTGAGGCACGGACACTAGCATATCCAAATTTGAGCTTCCTAAGGCCCATATTGAGAGGAGTTAGATCAAAAAACGGCTTTTTGAGGAAGTTTTGAGTCATAAAATTTCTTGAATCTTCCATATCTCCCCACCAAATCAAGTTAATGAGGTCAAATTTTGTGTGTGAGGTGATTTGGTGACCAGAATATGATCTCTTGAATTTGGATCAAAATGGATCCAAAATGGCGGATTATCAAAATTTTGAGTAGAGCTTGAGGAGCCTCAAGTTAGTAAAAATGTAATTAATATGAATTCATATAGTTATTGAAGATGATTTGTATACTATATCCCTAATTCACTTCCATACATTATGTTGGAGGGGGGAAGGTGGGGTTATAAGCCTAAAATAGTGGTGGGGTACAGGAGGAGTCGAAAATTTTTTATTGCTGTGTCATATGATAAAATGAGCTCAAGTGACAAACGTATTTTGATTTTAGCTTCCTCAGTGATTTTGGAGGGGAGTTAGAGCAAAAAACGGCTTTTGGAGGGGAAATTGCTGCAGGAAATTTCATGAATCTTCAATATCTCATCACCAAATCGGCCTAGAATGGTCAAACTTTGTGTGTAGGATTAGTTAGTGACCAGAATATGACCTCTTAAATTTGAGTCAAAATGGATCCAAAATGGCGGATTATCAAGATTTGAAGATAATTTGAGGACCCTCAAATAGTTATAATCTGAGAAATATGGGTTCACATCATTATTTCATGGCAATAAATACTACATTTGTGCGAAATTCAACTTCTTAAGTGTTTTTGGAAATTATATGGTAGGGGTTTTCAGACTTGGTATTGGGTGGGACCTGTAGTCATGAACGGTTAAGCAAAGTTATTACTAAATCAAAACATGCTCCAGTTAAAAACTCAGCTCCAGTAATACGGCATGGCTGCTTACATTTTTTTTAATAGTGATTTGGTCTGCTCGCATCATTCTGTCAGTTCCTATACTTTTTCACATTCTAACGTGACGACTTGTTTTTCGTAGATATCATCGCCCAAATCATCGTCCGAATCGACGTATAGTAGTAGTACGAAAACGCGACCGAAAAGCGACGCCGATTCGACGGACGACCGCGCCAAAGCCTCGGTCGCCAAATCGTTCTCGGTCGTAGGGTACACGTGTCACTTGTGCGACACCGCCTTCAAAGAGCACGAATTACTCAACGAACATATGCGCTTGCATCGCAACAACAGCCTGGCCGAACGCTACCGACGCACGTACGGCAAACAGCGTAAACCGTCGAAGTACGTGTGTCGTTCGTGCGGCAAACGCCTGAGCACCGGGCAGTCGTTGGCGCAGCACACCATGATCCATAATAACGAAAAGCCGCACATATGCCCCATATGCAAGAAAGACTTCCGACACCTGTCCAACTTCAAGATGCACGTGCAGAAGCACAAAGAAGAAGAGGAACAACGTCGCAAGGAACGCGACCGGCAACGCTTGCAGGCGCGTCTCGTGACCACGACGGCGGACCGAAGCGTCGCTCGGTCGGCCGATTTCGGTCGTCTGGTCGGACCGTTATTCGTGAAGGAAACGTTACTGAGTAAAACGCCGGTCAACGTGACGCCCAAAGTGGAGCGTAAAGCGTTCGATTTGAAGTTCCCGCGGCCTCGCGACAACGCCAAGGAAAACATGGTGTTTTATCAGAAGGCGAACGCGTCGTACGACGAATCGTACACGCGAGCTCGTAAATTCCAGGACGACATCGGCGACGACGTTATACCGTTGAAGACGTTCAACAACGTCGACAACATCGTCATGAACGCCACCAAGTTCATCGTCAAGGTGGATAACTTGGATCCGAACGTGCTGAAGAGGAAGATCAAGACGCCCGATATTAGTATAGATAAGTCGGCGCTGGAGAACAAACCGCCCGATCGAAAGAGACGCGTTACGTTGTCGCCGGCGGACGGGGCGAAGCGCGTGAAACTCGATCAGATCGAGAACATTATTATGGACGCGTCCACGGAGGCAGCGAACGATGCTCAGGTCGATTACAGTTACGCCGACGATTACGACTACGACGACGACGAAAGGTGCGACGCACCGAAACAGGAGATGTTGACCGATAACGAGCTGTTCGAGTTGTTGAACGACGACGACGGCAGCCGACCCGAGAGTAATCTAGTCCAAGGTGTCGCCTCCGCCAGTCCCACCAAATCGAACGTAATCGTGTTGAAAAACGTCGCCAAAACGAGCCCTTCGGAGGGTGCGCACAGGTCGGAGGCGCACGCCACGTCCTTCAGCCAGTACATGGCGGAGAAGAGTAAGGAGAAAATCGACTCGGATAAGCTGAGCGAGTTGACGGCGGCGGCGGAGAGGAGTTGCGGCGAAGACGACGAGCCGGATAAATGTGATATTTACGACCGAGCTTTCCATAACGTGGCGCTGAGACGACTAACGTTGATACGTCGTAAGGCGGCCGAAAATGGCGGCAAAGTCGAAGATAAGTATTTGCTGGGGCCTTTGTTCTGGCGCAAAGCGGTGCAAAAGGCGCAAAACAATCAGCTGCAGAAAGAGCCGACGATGTCGTTGAACGAAGCGAAACTCGCCTACAAACGTCTGAACGCTTTTAAATTCGGCAAACTGGACACCCGTCGTACCAACGATCCGGCCAAGCTGCAGCAACGAGCCGAGTTGAAACTGCAATTCGTGCTGGACCGGGTGAAGGCGATGACCGATCTCAGTCACGTGAATCTGGCCGGCCCGCTGTACTGGAAACGTACGCTCAAGTTGGCCGGTATCCATAGCCCGGCGGATTTGAAACGACTGAGCGTGCAAACCGATCCGTCTATCGGGCACGTGCAGTTCGTCAAGAGCGACGAAATTGTACCGAAAGGCGAGGTAAATGGGTGCGACTCGGTTACCGTGGACGATCGTGTGGTCGACGAGGCTGTTATACTAGATGGCGCGCACGTCGCTAAACCGACCTCGCACAGTGTGGCGGTACAAGCGAGCGATTTCTTGGAGAACGTGGTGGGCAATAGGTTGACGACGTCGTGCGAACCGAATCATACTATGGTGGATAGTATGTTGAACGACGATTTACTGAAACCGACGAAGCTCGAGTACTCCGTGGCCAACGCCGGCGTCGCGGATGCGCCGAACGTCGGCGCCAAAGACACGAGGACGGAGACGAAAGCCGAAAGTATTCTATACGATAGCCTGACCAAGCCGAAGAGTTCGAAACACGAAACGGTCTCGGCGAACGAGCCGATCAAAAGCCAAGTACCGGTCAAGTCGAAATCGAGCATTTCAGTGCCGGTTAAACCGACGCCCTCGAACGCCCTCAGGAATCGTATCTCGACGCCATCTTCGTCCAGTCTACGTTCGCACAGTACGAGGCAACCGACCGCCGCAGCGGTCGTACCGGAGAAAGCCAAAGTATGCGATACGAACGCCGTAGAAAGGTACAAGGTGGACGTGAGCAAAGCCATACCAGTCACCACGAACGTACCAATAGACGCGGAAGTAGCGGAGGCGGCCATAGACGGTGGCAATATCATATTGAACGTGGATTCGGCGGACTTCCAGCTGATAGCCGATAGCAAAGGCGAGAACGGCGAAGAAACCAATTACGTATTGGTGTCGGACGGCAGCGGCGGTGTTCAGTTGATCAAAGAAAACGATCTGCAGTTGGTGGAAGACGAAGCGACGAATACGCAGTACGTGGTGAACATGCAGGGCGAGAATTTCGCCAATTTTAATCTAAACGGCGAACAGCTCACGTACGCTATACAATTAGACGGCGAGAATTACACGACGTTGCAATTCGTACCGGACGGCGTGCCGTTAGAAGGCGCTACTAAAGAGAGGATCATCGGAGGCGAGAAAACCGTCACCATAGATGGCACGAATTACGTAATAGCGGACGCCGGAGCCGATCTCAATCACATTGGGAAAGAGTTATCGGATTTTTTGCACATCGATTACGGAAGTTTGTTGAAATCGGAAAATGAAGATCAACAGGCGTGAATGTAGATGGTGAGTTTACGATGCGCCGAATGATTTGCAGCTACGAAACGTAGCGTTGGTCGCGAGTCCAGGTAACGACGATGGTCTAGTTGCAATGGTGAACTATGATGAAGGAACGATGAAACGAATTATATTGTAGTTTTGGTGAAATTTTTTCGTCATTCGTATTCCGTATGTGATGGACGAGAGGGATCGATGGTTTTTGCGCCTCCATGTTTTATCGACGATCGTTGGCCACATTTCATCACAACGAAAATGTGCTCGTTATGGTTGGAGAATGTTTTTCGTGTATTCGAACCAGATAGATTTTTTCTTTATTGGTTCTTTTTCCTCCGTGTACCTCTGGGATTTTGATAAAAGACCTAATCGATATTTTTGTTATTTCGTTTATTATGTAAATAATTGTACATAAGAAGTGTTTTAAATGTACATAGAAAATATTTTATTCAGTTTTACAGGTACGAAGTATTTTCGTAATTTACACGCTGTTCGAAATAAATGTAGACGATGTATTTTTTTTTTCTATCGGATTTATTTTAGTCGTGTTTCATTTTGTAAATGGGCAAAACAAATCAAGCTATTGTGTGGAAATTTTTTTCCGTTTATTTTCGTTTATCGATGCTGTGTTAGACTAATTTTAACTGATACCGTGTAAGTATGAGCATAATGTAAATCGTATTTATATTTTATAAAATTTTTGAAGTGATTGTACAGGTTACTGAATGATTTTTTTTTCTTTTTTTTTTATATGTACTGTAGACTTTTATTATAGTTGCAGTGTGTTATATATATTGTTCATATTTTTTGAGTACCTATGCATATGTATATTATTTTTTTTTCTTTCTTTTTTTTAATGATCATTAGATATTATTTTACTTATTACGAATAAATGATTAAATGTTATATCATTTTTTTTGCTATGATGAAATTGCATTTTTTATTTCATGAACTTGCACATTTTTTTGAAGTGAGCTTGAACTCTTTCAGTATGTAAACATGGACTGTTTTTGAACTGGAACTTGAACTTGAAGAGGTGAAAAGCAAAACGCAGTAACTCCATTTTTCACTTTTTCGAGTTAGCATCATTGTCTTTAGTAAAATTCAACGAGGAATTTAGTGGTACCATCACTAGACCGCTATGGTGATGTTAAACAACTTAAAACTATAGGAAAAGTTTGCGTAATGCTATAAAACGCAACAACGTTGTGGTCTTCGACCATATACTATGGACTGCTAATTCAAATGGTAGAAACTGAATCCAACTACAACAGTAGTTAGATGCGCTGACGCATGCGTAGTTTCAGTTTCCTTATCAACTTATACAGTCATGATTCACTGAAATAATTATTAATATGCTTTCTTTAATGTAATTTTAATTATTGAGTACTATTAATGAAATTAAATCAGTAGTTGATGTTGATTTAACATTTTTGTCATTGAAAATTGTCATTTTCATTCCTGAAATATCAATACGCATGCGCGAGCGCATCTATGATGTTATTATTGTTTGCTTCACTTTGGTGTTCGTTTCTGTATGAACATTAGCATGATTAGCAGTCTTTGACTATATACTAGATGTACCGAGTTACGTGTAGGAAAACTGCGGTGAAACATTATATGCATCAGAGTCTGAACACTCGTTACAACTTTATATCTTGCGCATGCCTGAAGTCCTTTATCACATTCATATTATTCTGATTTTAAGCAGTACTATCGATGTCCCCTTGCCGCACTGTTAGCGCGAAATAAATTTGCGCATGCGCATTTAGAATTTAGCAGTATTGTAGGAACAAACCAAAGAACGAGAACGAAGAACAACAAGAACGGAGAATTTTCATTGTTCCTGAGGAACAGGACCAAGAACGAGAACATAAAAGTGATATATCTGAAGAACAAAGAACAGAACGAGAACAGAATGTTTTCAAACTGAAAGATCAAGGAACGAGACGAGAACCAACTAATGTAAAATGGTGAGGAAAGAGAACAAAAACAAGAACGGATGTAATTTTGGGTTGTTCTTCGTTCTTTTGAAATTTTATGATTTGTCATGAAATTAATAGATATCATGAGGGGAAAGAGAAAATAAGAAACTTATACTTGAAAGCGAGCAAGTGTTACATATACTGATATAAGAAATTTTTTTTTTTAATTATTAGCTTCAATTAATTGATTTTCAATTTCAACAACGACATTAACTGTAAACACGTTATCAAAAAAAAGAAAGAAAAAAAAGAAAGAAAGAAAGAAGGAAATAAATAAATAAAGAAAGAAAGAACAAAAGAAAAAATTGAAGAACGAGAACAGAACGAACAAGAACGAGACCATAAAGGATTGAAAGAACAAAGAACAGAACAAGAACAACATTGTAAAGAATTAAAAGAACAAAGAACGGAACGAGAACAGTTGAAACATTGAGAATAAGAACGAGTCAGGAACAGGATCAAATGACTGGGTCTTTTCAGGAACGAGAACAGGAACAAGAACAGACCTATGTTTGTTCCTACAACACTGGAATTTAGTCACGAGTGTTCTGAAAAAATATGTGTAATGTATCACCGTTTTTGGGTTGGCATTTACTTGTTGCTAGCTCGGTCCATCTAGTATATAGTCAAAGTTAGCAGTCTATAGTATATGGTCCAAGGTTGTGGTGAACATTTTTGTGTTTTCCCAAAAAAGTGAAAAATGGAGTTACTGCGTTTTGCTTTCCACCTCCTCACTTGATGTTTGTAAAATAAAAGTCAAAGGTCAAAAGTGATATGAACGAAACTTTGTATTCATAAGCTGTACACACCCTGAATTTTGGACTCAAATTGGAGTTGATACTTTTTCTAGAATGAATTTAAATCAAGAATATGTCAAGCTCATTGTTGGTTTTTCAGGCGTTCGTGAACTTGAACTTGATATTTATCAAAATAAAGATGTTATGAACAAAACTTTGTATCCAAAATGTTATTTTTTTCTGAAATTGATTTAAATCTAGAATAATATGTCAAGTTCACTAACTCGGGAACCTTGACAACTGCCTCCTCCGGATTTGAATGAAATGTTGCCTAATGTGTAGTACTTAGGGGTAATATCCTACTACCAAAATCCTAGAGGCCCGTTTTGAGTTCAAGCCTAGGTCTGATCAATCGAAGTTCTGAATTTCACAACACACTAATCATCAATGAGATCCTAATTTTAAGATAAAATGTTGGTTTAACATCTTTAAATTATAGCTCACATCGAGAGTAATAAAAAAAGTTATGCATCATTTTTGCCTATCTTTGAAAATGAAGGAGCAACAATGAATCGAAATATGAAATAGCATATCTATTTTCAATTTCATTGATGAAATTTATAAATTTATGACGAAATAATGAAAATCTCAAGCTACAAAAATATTTTAAAATTAATACAGAAATAAGTTAACAAAATTAAAAATTTTTTTTAAAACAAAAATAGATAATAATTACATTTAAAGCATTTGATGCAGTAGCGCCTTCAATTTTGAATTTACGCAAAAAGTCGATATGACCTCTCTTGTTTATCTCGTAAAATACTACCAAGTAAGAACTTTAGGCCATTAATTTAAAAAAAAATCATTTTTTCCTACTGCCGTTGGGCATAAATTTCAGAACTTTAATTGAACAGACCTAAGCTTAAACTCAAAACGGGCCGCTAAGATTTTGGTTGTGGTGTGCTACCACTATATACAAAATGTTAGGCAACATTTCGTTCAAATCTGGAGGAGGCAGTTCTGAAGGTTCCCAAGTAAGTTCGTGAAAAAAAATTGAGTAATATTATAGTAAATGTTTCCTCTTGTTTTGGTTGTACGCAGTGATGGAAACTGAAACTAAAAAATTAACGAAATTTGAATGAGTTACAGTTTATTGAAAAACCTAAACGTTGAAGAATTTTGAAGGAACGAGAGTCAAGAACGAAATAGCCCCCAATAATAAGAATGAACCTATAACCATGATAATTTTTTTTTTTGGTAGGGGGGAGGTCTTGAGAACCAACCATGAATTTGTTTAGCATCTTTGATGTAAAAATTTATCCATATTTCGAAGGGCCAACCTCTATTTTCGGCAATGCGACATGAATACAGTATAACACACAGGTATGATGAATTTCTTTTATGGTGAAGCAACTGCTTTCCAAATTCCAACTAATCATCATTCGCTTTTGGCTATTAACTTTAGCTTAATTTTTTCATTGGCTGAAAATTATAATAAAACTGGTTATTGGCTAGCTAAATTTCATTAGCTGGCTATTGGCTGATGTAAAAAAAAAAAATGTGTGACCCATCAAAATACTGGTTAAGTCTTATGTGACTGTTGTTACGTTTCTGTTTCTGTAATTTATATTGAAAAATCTATAGAGTAATTAAAACCAAATGAGGATTTTGGCCGTATTAATGAAGAAAAGAAAAATTGGAATATCATTGGCTTTTGGCTTAAAGCTATTGTCTGATGACTTTTTCATCGGCTGGCTATAGAGTATTTATAATGACTGGTCTAGGTTCTAATTGGTCATAAGTCACGCCTGTAACAACCAATCAGCAAGTTGGAATCTTATAAATTTACCTCGACTAACTCATAAAATA
Organism: Phenacoccus solenopsis; assembly: GCA_009761765.1. Classification (NCBI taxonomy): domain Eukaryota; kingdom Metazoa; phylum Arthropoda; class Insecta; order Hemiptera; family Pseudococcidae; genus Phenacoccus; species Phenacoccus solenopsis. The sequence continues at coordinate 39,796,913 of CM019755.1, forward strand.
AAAACACAAATCAGCTGATGATTCAAATCACAAACGAATTTTAGTCGTTCCCTGAAAACTGAACGATATTATTCAGGAAGGTAGAAATGAAACTACCTACATTTTATCACATTCTAGCGTTATGATTGGTCATTACGCACGTAACATATGACCAATTAGAACCTAGACCAGTCATTATAAATACTCTATTGGCTGAAATTCCATTAGCCCTAGGCTTTGACTATATAGTCAAAGGCCCTATGTAAAACTGCTATGTAGAATACAAGATGCACGTTCACTAACCTATATGGTTTTTGAGGTGATTTGAAATTTTCAAAACAAGTTAATGAAGTTGCATATCACTCAACTGAGGCGAAAATACTTTCCATGAACGGAAAAAAGTGACTAGTGTATATTCGTAGCTAAGCTTTCATATTGTGGTTGAAATGATGGTTCATTTCCAACGTATTATCTAATTTTACCCTATTCATTGTTTGAAGTCTCAACCTTTACAGAAATGATGTTTTTTATAAAAAAATTTCTTTTAACTTTACAAGTAAGAATCATAAAATTTACAAAAATGAACTATAAGGTTATTTATTGAAAATTACTCGAGTCGTACTTAATTATTTGGAGCTATACCCATGGAAAATAATAGTTTTCGAACAATATTGTTCCTAGGTAAATGTTTTCAAGTTGCAACTTCAACCCTCTTACTCTCAAAGTAGGGGTTTCCATTGGAGATGAAGGTTCGGTCCTTATTATAGGTGTCATGTTCTATAATTTCTGGACCATAAAATTCCATTGTTGATGAGCCTGATGAACAATCAGTCTTATTCACATTCCCCTCAGCCCCAATTTTTAACAACTCTGAAACATTCAGTGGATCACTTCATGAATTATTAACGAGAAAAATGTGATACAATACAACTTTGGTTTCAACGTTGTTATATCTGGTGGAAGCTATTACGTGATAAATAACGTAGATAAATTACCCACGAAACAATCATTAATGAGTGAAATATGTTAGTATGTTATCATCGCGTGCTACGATAGATTCACGATGCTGAGCAGAAACTTCTATAAACATATTTGCAGGAGAAAAATCTCGCAAATCGGAACCTCGAGGAAGCATTATCGTGGTATTTCTAGCAAAGTAGAGGCTTATTTGCGAAAGGAAGAGTTCGCTGATCGGCATATCGGGCCAAATGCTGAAAATGAAAAAGTCATGTTGGAAACCATCGGTTACAAGGTAAGACTACGATAGTAAATTTATCGTTGAGGTTTTCATATTTTATAATTGAACGTAATTTTTGTAGACGCTTGATGGATTGTGCGATGATGTGATTCCAAAAAATATAAGGTTGCAAAAAACTTTGAATTTAGATCCACCTATGAGTAAGTTCAATATTAAGTAAACTGTATCGTTCGTTATGTAATCAATGGCGAACTTATATGTAATTACTTGTTAAAAAGTGATAACCTATAGTGTAAAGAAATGATAACCTCTTGATATTTTATCCCACACGAACTCAGTTATTAAAAAATAAATTGCTTTCATAAAAGTTAAGTTTTTAAAATGATGTAAAGTTAAAATAGAATAGCTACAGTAAAAAGGCTTTGATTTTTATTCCTAGACGAACCAGAGCTCTATGAAAAAGGTAAAAAAATCTCCGAAAAGAATAATATATGGAGGAGCTATATCGGTATGGGATATTACAACTGTTTCATGCCTACTCCAATTCTTCGTAATGTTTTCGAAAATCCAGGATGGTAAAGTAAATGGACGTAATGACGTCTTCTCTTTATTACGTTTATCGTTTTAAAATGATGTTTACTTGAATATTGGGCAAAATATATCTCGTCGACGATTCACAGGACTACTCAATATACGCCTTATCAATGCGAAATTTCTCAAGGTCGTTTAGAAAATTTATTCAATTATCAAACTATGATCACTGAACTTACTGGTTTGGAAGTTGCTAATGCTTCACTATTGGATGAGGGTACTGCAGCAGCTGAAGCTATGACTTTGTTTTATAGGTATGAAAAAAATAATCAAGAGTTTACAAAACGATTGATGAAGCATTAGAAAAAAATAATAGTACCTATTAAAAATTATTTCAAAGTGTCTGTATTAAATTTGAATTTATTTTCACATAAAAATATTTAATGATTATTTGTTGAACAGAAAAAATAATAAGACCAACGTTTTCCTATCTGATGCTCTACATCCGCAGACTATAAGTATCGTAAAAACTAGGGCTCAGTCCTTAGGTCTGAAAATCACGGTGGGAAATATTTTCGACGAAAATTTCAACGATAAGAAATATTGCGGTATATTGTTCCAATATCCTGATACAAACGGTGATATCAATGATTATAGTGATGTTGTTGATCGAGCCCATAAATCTGGCGTACGTATCTATTGAATAAAATTCTGTCTCTCTCAAATGCTTTAATATTCTAATGGACATGAATCATTCATCTGCAAATGCTCTAAAGCGTAAAGATTTCTAGTCCTTCCATAACCTCTCCTTCCCAAATGAGGTATTCTGTAATAGCTGAGTTTTTCATTAAAATTTAAACTAAAATTTTTTTCTCATTTTATATAGGCATTTGCGGCTTGTATAACTGATCTTTTGGCTTTATGCGTGATTCAACCACCCAGCAGTTTCGGAGTAGATGTTGCATTAGGTTCGAGTCAACGTTTCGGCGTTCCTTTAGGATACGGAGGCCCTCACGCCGCATTCTTCGCTTGTAAAAAATCTCTGATGAGATTAATGCCCGGTAGAATGGCTGGAATTACCAAGTAATCAAATGTTAATGAAAATGTTCCAATTGAAGTATCAGATATTTCTTGTTATTGTAAAAATTCGTGATTTCTCAGAGATGCGGATGGTCAGACTGCCTATCGGCTCACATTACAGACTCGCGAACAGCATATTAAAAGGGATAAAGCCACCAGTAATATATGCACAGCTCAGGCATTGTTGGCAAATATTTCCACATTATTTGCCATTTATCATGGACCCGAAGGCTTGAAAAAAATTGCGAATCGAGTCAATTTGCTGACTTTAGCTTTGAGTAAAGGTTAGTTGCATTTTACTCGGAGATTTTTATTCGATAAATAATAATGTGTTGACAAGAAATTAATTCTTTTTTAGGTCTTAGTGATGCCGGAAATGTCGTTAAAAACGAATATTTTTTCGATACGCTGAAAATCACTCCGAAAGAATCTTTGATTGTGATAAAGAAAAGAGCTACTGAGAAACAAATTAATTTGCGATATTTTTTGGACGATACAGTACGTTTATTCGGGAACTAAAAATTATGATTAAAATATCTGTTATTCGTTGTTTCTTCTCATACGTATGATGTGGACTTCGTTTTGGGTTAGGTTGGTGTATCCCTCGATGAAACTACCAGCATTGAAGATGTAAACGACATTTTAAAAATATTTGCAGCGAAACCTTTGGCGCAAGAGGTAATTAGATATAATAAAAAAATAAAATAAAATAAACGTAGAGTTTAATAAAATCAGTTCGAATAATAATAATAATTCGGTAAATTTTTTTTTTCAAGTTTAATTTAAAATTAAATTAAATTTTTATAAACTGCAAAAAAATTAAAATTTGATTTATAAAAAAAATTGATTTAATTTTTAAAAATATAATAATTTTTACTTAATGTTTTAATTTAATCGAAGTTATTATTTTTAGTTGAGTTTTTAATAAAAACGATGGCTATTGCATCTTACCTATTTTGAGGAGGAGGAGGAGGGGAGGGGCCTCGTGAGAGGGGATATTCAAATCGTCGGGTTTAGGCTATTATTTTGTAATCATCTGCCAAATATCTAACTTTTAGGTATTTACATATAAATATTATTCCCACTTTCACCAGATGAAAATCTCTCAAAATTTGGTGAGAGACTATTCTTGAAAACATGAAAAAAAAATCTTTTTGTTTTCTCATTACACCTCAAAATGGCGAATCCCTCAAATTTTGAGAGGGACTGGAGGGGGAGTAAATGGCTCAAAATTTTAGATTTTGATCTCATATGAAAGAGTGAAGTCGTGGACACTAAAACATTCAAATTTCATCTTCCCAAGAGTATTTGGAGGGGAATTAGAACAAAAACAGTTTTTGAGGAAGTTTTGAGTCATGAAATTTCTTGAATATTCCATATCTCCTCACCAAATGAATTTAGAAAAGTCATGTCAGTTGGTGACCAGAATATGAGGTTTTGAATTTCGATCAAAATGGATCCAAAATGGCGGATTAATAAAATTTGAGTAGAGTTTGAGGAATCTCAAATTAGTGAAAATCTAATTAGTATGAACTTATATGATTATTGGGGGTAAGAAGTATACTATATCCCCAATCATTATGTTATAGGGGAGTAGGAGTGATTATTGACCTCAAAATGTGGTAGGAGTGCACGAGATGTCGAAAATTCTTTATGAAGGTTTCATATGATGGAATGAGCTCAAGTGAGTTACTTATTCTAATGTCAACTTCCCAAGTGTATTTGAATTTGGCTGATAATAGATCCAAAATGGCTGATTGTCAAAATTTGAGGAGAGCTTGAGAAGCCTTAAATGACTAAAAATGCGATCAATATGGAGTCATATGATTATTGTGGATATTCACATATGATGTTGGAGGGGAGAAGGAGAGGTTATTGACTTAAAAATTGGAGTGGGGGTACACGAGGTGTGGAAAATTTTTTATTGCGATTTCTTATGATAAAATGAGCTCAAGTGGCTAATTTACTTAATATATTTTATTTAACAAGAAATTCAACCATAACATTAAACTTACTGTTTTTTTTTTTTTTTTTTTTTTTTTTTTTTTTTCAATATAAATATATTTTTTGGTATGAATTTAACATCAAAAATACACCAATAATTAAATTTTTTTTTTTTTATTAATTTAATTGAATTAAATACATTTTTAAATTTGGTCGAATTGAATCCAAAATGGAGGATTGTAAAAATTTGATCATAATTGTAGGAAAATCATGCAGAAGTTTCAATTTAAAATTTCATCACTTACGCTAGTTTGTCGATATTAGGCGATTTCTCAGTGACAAATGATTTTTTTTAAATCAATATATTTGCAGATTTTATCTAATATTACTCTTCAAGAAGCGTTAATTTCATCCACATTTGGAAGAAAAGATACATTTCTAAGTCAACCCGTATTTAATAGTTACCACTCCGAAACGAAGCTAAATCGTTTCATCAAAATGCTTGAAAACAAAGATATCTCTCTAGTTCATTCTATGATACCTCTGGTAAATTTTGGTCGTCATAAAAATCTCGTAACTTCGAAGTTTGATAGTATATATTAACATGTATATATTTTTTTCTTCTCACAGGGCTCATGTACAATGAAACTAAATAGTACTACAGAAATGATGTTATGCAGTTTACCAGGATTCGCGAATATTCATCCTTTTGTGCCTAGAGATCAAGCTACCGGTTATGAAGAATTATTCGAAGAATTGGAAAAAGATTTATGTGCTCTGACGGGCTACGATAGGGTTTCCTTACAACCCAATAGGTGCTTATTATATCATCAAGATGTCTAACAGGTCGAAAAAGTCGACATTTCTTTTATCGATTGTGTCGAAATTTTTGCGAAATGAAATTAATTTATGTATTTTTCTGTAATATTTGTTTTGCCTGTGTTCAAGTTATCTCACATTATCACTTATAGGGTAATATTGAAGGAGTTGAACTAACGAGTTCTCTACTCGTGTACTTATTAGCATGTATTTTTTTCTAAAAAAATAAACCTCCTCAGGCCATATATTTGAAGATCTATGTTGGAGGGGGAGGGAGAATTAACTTGAGGAAAAGCAAAGAAAAAGTCGAGATTTTTCCATTTTCAAATCTGTTAAGACAACTTGATTAGATTTGACGTGTAATACACGTATTCACGTATTTGTATATTCAAATGATATTTTTTCAGTGGAGCTCAAGGCGAATACGCTGGCTTATGTGCTATTCAGTCTTATCACCGATCTAATGGACACATCGATCGTAATATTTGCCTAATCCCTGTTTCAGCTCATGGTACTAATCCAGCTTCCGCTAAAATGGCGGGAATGGAGATCGAGCCAGTTTTGGTGTCTAACGATGGTGCCATAGATATGGATAACTTGAAATCCAAAGCAAGTCGTCTGTAGTTCTTCGTAAATTAGTGACTACAGAAGTAATAAAATCTTATATTATTTTAGGTAGAGAAACATGGCGAAAAATTATCGTGCCTTATGATAACCTATCCGTCGACAAATGGTATTTTTGATGAAAGAATTGTAGAAATTTGTGACTTAATTCATTCTCACGGTGGACAAGTAATTATTTCAAATGAGCTATTGTCGAGATGGCTCAACGTACTTATTTTTTCGAGTATAGGTTGTTTTACTTGAATGGGACTTTTTCCATATTTCATTTAACCCGCCATAGGTAGTATGGAACCAGGATTGGAGACTAATACCAACGTATAGCTTAGTTCGCGAGTAGTTACTTGCGCCTAGTCTCAGTCCCCGTATGTGTTCATCGTATGCAACTATTTGTACATGGAAGTACAACATATAATATTTTTTTAAAATTTAAATGAACCTACTGATTTAAGTATCTATGATGATAAAAAAAAAAAATGGCAAAAAATTTGTGGTATACACTTTTTGCCTATCTTCATTTTTGAAGGAGCTACAATGATTTAAAATTTTTCCAAAATTCCATTTTTTTAAAATTTGATTGAAATCGTTCATTTAAGTAGGTACCTAGGATGGTAGAAAAAATGCATTAAAAATTGTAGTAAACACTTTTTGCCTATCTTCATTTTTGAAGGAGCTACAATGATTTAAAATTTTTCCAAAATTCCATTTTTTTTAAAAATTTGATTGAAATCGTTCATTTAAGTAGGTACCTAAGATGGTAGAAAAAATGCATTAAAAATTGTAATAAACACTTTTTGCCTATCTTCATTTTTGAAGGGGCTAACAATAATTTCAAATTTCCCCATGATTTTTTTTTCTAATGTTACTGAAATCATGGAAAAATTAAAATTCAAATATGTACGTTTTGCTTATCTTCAGAATTGAAGGTGTTTCAGCAATTCCTATCACTACACGGATTCAGTATTAGTTTAATTTTCCATCTTTATATTTTAATTTTTCGTGAAAAACTTGTTATATGTAGGTTTTATAATGGCTTTGATTCTGTCTATTATTTCTCATTCAATCTTCAGCCCTTCTTCGAAATATCTAATCATGAATAATAAAAAATCATGGGGAAATTAGAAATTATTGTAGCCCCTTCAAAAATGAAGATAGGCAAAAAGTTTTAACTACAATTAAGGTAAGCAAGCAATCATACAAGAATGTCATAGGAGTTGCCATGCATGTGTTATGAAGGCGCTCCCATTGAAGTGGAACACCCTCTATATTTAGCAATTTTTAGCTGATTTTTCAATTTGAAGACGATAAGTTACAGCCCACCTGATTTGAGAAGGGGGTCGGGAGTGGGGTCTTCAAATCTATGCGTTTTAGACCATTTGTGATCATTCAGTAAATGCCCAACTTTTTGGGGTATACCGGGTGACTACTTGATTCGAGCACATCAAGCGCAAAAATCTTTCCCTGATAGAAATAAATTATGTATTTGAATGATATTAGCAAGGATGAATACCATAAATAATATTTATTTAATGCTTAAAAGTGTCTATCAATGAAATGCAAAATTTTAATTCATACTTTCGTTGTCAAAAATTCATATTTGTTTTGAGTTTTTTCACCTTTTAGGTAATTTTTTCGCTTGGGTGCTCAAATCAAGTAATCACCCGGTACATATACATTTTTTCCCCACGCGTAGCGCTGGTGGGTATTTATGAAATTTGCTCAAAATTTGGTGAGAGACTCTACTTAGAAATCTAACAAAACGATATTTTTCATTTTTTCGAATTAATTCAAAATGGCGAATTACTCAAATTTTGAGAGGAGCTGGAGAAGGGGCAAATATTTCAATTTTTTTGTTTTTGATCTCATATAATAAAGTGAGTCACAGACACGAACATATCCACATTTCAGCTTCCCAAGTGCATTTGGAGGAGAGTTAGAGTAAAAGATAGCTTTTGAGGAAGTTTTGAGTGTGAAATTTCTTGAATCTTCCATATCTCCCCATCAAATCAAGTTAAAGAGGTCAAATTTTGTGTGTGAGGTTAGTTGGTGACCAGAATATGACCTCTTGGATTTGGATCAAAATTAATACAAAATGGCGAATCACTCAAATTTTGAGAGGGGCTGGGTGGTGGGCATTTAACTCAAAATTTTTATTTTTGATTTCATATGAAAGAGTGAGTCATGTACATCAACGTATCTAAGGTTCCGCTTTCTAAGTGCATTTGGAGATGAGATACAGTGAAAAACAGCTTTTTGAGGAAGTTTTGAGTCATGAAATTTCTCGAATCTTCCGTATCTTCCATATCTTCTCACCAAATAAGCTTATAAAGGTCATACGTCGTGTGTAGAATTAGTTGGTGACCGGAATACGACCTTTTCAATTTGGATCAAAATTGATACAAAATGGCGGATAATCAAAATTTGAGTTGAGTTTGAGGAACATCAAATAACTAGAAATGTGATGATTATGGAATCTTATGATTATTGGTGATAAGAAGTATACTATATGCAAAATTCACCTCCATACATGATATTGAGGGGAAAAGGAGGGGTAATCGAAACGTCGAAAATTCTTTTGCCGTGTCATATGATGAAGTGAGCCCAAGTGACTAAATTATTTTGATTTTAGCTTCCCAAGTGAATTTGGAGTGGAATTAGAGAATTACCATAAAAAATGTCATAAATTATTCATACATCGTCATCAAACCGCCCTAGGAAGGTCAAAGTTCGTGTGAAGGATTAGTTGATGACCGGAATATGATCTCTTCAATTTGGGTAAAAATGGATCCAAAATGGCGGATCATAAGTATTCGAAGATAATTTGAGGCACCTCAATTTGAGAAATATGCGTTCATATGATTATTTCATGGCAAGAAATACTACATTTGTGCCAAATTCAACTTCTTAAGTGTTTTTGGAAAGGATAGGCTAGGGGTTTCCAGACTTGGTATTGGGTGTGGCCTGTCGTCATAAATGCTTAGCAACGTTCCAGAACAAGCCTCAGTTGAAAACTTAGCTTCAGTAATGCGGAATGGCTACTTACTTTTTTAGCTGAGTTTTTAACAAAACGATAGCTATTACAGCCTACCTAATTTGGGAAGGGAAGGTCGGGGGAGGGTGGGGTCTTCAAATCTTTACGTTTCAGACCATTTGTAATCATCTGGCAAATGTCCAACTTTTTGGTATATATATATATATTTTTTTTCCCCCACGCGTAGCTCCGGCGAGTATTCATAAAATTCGCTCAAAATTTGGTGAGGAACTCTTCTTGAAAATGCGCAGAAGTATTTTTTTTGTTTTTTCGAAAACTTTCAAAATGGCGGATCACTCAAATTTTGAGGGGGCTGGAGAAGAGGCAAATAGCTCAAATTTTTCGTTTTGATCTCATATGAAAGAGTGAGTCACGGACACCAACATATTTAAATTTCAGCTTCCTAAGTGCATTTGAGGCGAGTTAGCAAAAACCTGTTTTTGAGAAAATTGCGTTTTTTGTGTCACTCACTTTGCGCAGGCGGTGTGGATAAAATTCGCTCAAAATTCGGTGAGGAACTCTTCTTGCAAATACGCAAAAATAGTTTTTTTTTTTTTCGATAAATTTCAAAATGGCGGATCACTCAAATTTTGAGGGGGCTGGAGAAGGGCAAATAGCTCAAATTTTTCGTTTTTGATTTCATATGAAAGAGTGAGTCACGGATACTAACATATCCAAATTTCAGCTTCTTGAGTGCATATTGAGAGGAGTTAGATCAAAAAACGGCTTTTTGAGGAAGTTTTGAGTCATGAAATTTCTTGAATCTTCCATATCTCCCCACCAAATCAAGTTAAAGAGGTCAAATTTTGTGTGTGAGGTTAGTTGGTGACCACAATATGACCTCTTGAATTTGGATCAAAATGGATTCAAAATGGCGGATTATCAAAATTTTGAGTAGAGCTTGAGGAGCCTCAAGTTGGTAAAAATGTAATTAATATGAATTCATATGGTTATTGGGGATAAGTTGTATACTATATCCCGAATTCACTTCCATACATGATGTTGGAGGGGGAAGGCGGGGTTATCAACCTAAAATAGTGGTGGGGGTACAGGAGGGGTCGAAAATTTTTTATTGCTGTGTCATATGATAAAATGAGCCCAAGTGACAAACGTATTTTGATTTTAGCTTCCTCAGTGATTTTGGAGGGGAGTTAGAGCAAAAAACGGCTTTTGGAGGGGAAATTGCTGCAGGAAATTTCATGAATCTTCCATATCTCATCACCAAATCGGCCTAGAATGGTCAAACTTTGTGTGTAGGATTAGTTTGTGACCAGAATATAACCACTTAAATTTGAGTCAAAATGGATCCAAAATGGCGGATTTACAAAATTTGAAGATAATTTGAGGACCCTCAAATAGTTATAATTTGAGAAATATGCGTTCGCATGATTATTTCATGGCAAGAAATACTACATTTGTGTCAAATTGAACTTCTTAAGTGTTTTTGGAAAGGATAGGGTAGGGGTTTTCAGACTTGGTATTAGGTGTGGCCTGTAGTGATGAACGGTTGAGCGTGGTTATTACTAAATCAAAACAAGCCCCAGTTAAAAACTCAGCTCCAGTAATGCGGCATGGCTGCTTACGTTTTTTTTATTTTTGTCCTAGTCGAAGTTTAGAGGAAGCCTAGCCCCTCATGCCCATCCTTATCTCTTCCTATGATGCTCTGTATCCAGAGTTGAAATAAGCGACTGTAAATTAATAAAAATATAATTAACATTGTAAAGTGTTAATTCATGCTTCAATAATTATAGGTGTATTTAGACGGAGCAAATATGAACGCTCAAGTTGGACTTTGTCGACCAGCTGATTATGGTTCAGATGTATCGCATTTAAATCTCCATAAAACATTTTGTATACCTCACGGTGGAGGTGGTCCTGGTGTTGGACCTGTAGCTGTGTAAATATTTTCTCAATTAAATTATATCGTATATTTACCAATTTGGTTTGTAATTAACTACGGAAAAATTGTCGTAATTCGATTTAGGAAATCTCATTTGGCTCCATATCTACCAAGTCATCCTATTTTAGTATCCGAACAATGGCGCGAAAATTGTAATGTTTTACCTACCATAAGCGCTGCTCCATTCGGATCTGCTTCCATTTTACCAATATCCTGGGCTTACATAAAAGTATCTATTTATAATTGCTTATTCGATACGTATTTACGTGTAATAATTAGGCATACGAAATACTTGCATTGTTCTTGCGTCCTTATTCATCAATTATAATGATTTATCGCAGATGATGGGCTTCAAAGGATTAAAGAAAGCTTCTGAAATTGCTATTTTGAATGCAAATTATCTATGTAAAAAGCTCCAGCCTTATTATAAAGTATTATACACTACTAACAAAGGCTTAGTAGCTCACGAGTTCATTTTAGATGTAAGGGAATTCAAAAACACGGCCAACGTCGAAGTAATCGATATAGCGAAAAGACTGATGGACTATGGTAAGTTGATTTCTACAAAAATGAGATACGTGCAATTTTCTCATTTAATGAATTGATATATTTTTCGATATAGGTTTCCACGCGCCAACAGTTTCGTGGCCAGTTTCAGGCACGTTGATGGTGGAACCTACAGAGTCGGAAGATAAAGATGAATTGGATAGGTTTTGCGAATCTTTAATCAGTAAATAAGGAGAACAACTTAATAAGAAATAATTGTACGATTGATTCGAGTATTTCGATTTTAAATTATTATTTCGCAGGTATTCGAGAAGAAATATCGGACATCGAGAATAACAAGGTTGATAAAACTAATAATTTATTGAAAAATGCGCCACACACGTTACGTCAGATCTCAACTGAGGATTGGAATAGACCGTATTCTAGACAAAGAGCGGTATTTCCTTTGGTAAGAATATACCCGTTGAATCACATGGTATGCATATTTATACGAGATGCTAATTAGTACAGTTGTTGCAGCCATTTGTGAAACCGCATTCGAAAGTATGGCCAACTGTTGCAAGAGCCGATGATGTGTATGGAGATAAAAATATCGTTTGTTCTTGTCCACCGATGATGTAAAGATTATAATGTTAGAAAATTTGGTGTTTTATTTCATACTCGAATTATACTGTCTTTTTAGCTGAGTTTTTAACAAAACGATAGCTATTACAGCCTACCTGATTTGGGAAGGGAAGGTCGGGGGAGGGTGGGGTCTTCAAATCTTTGCGTTTCAGACCATTTGTAATCATCTGGCAAATGTCCAACTTTTTGGTATATATATATATAGATTTATCTATGGATAAAGTGGCATCATTTTTCGTCGTCTACAGGTAAAGTGGCATCTTTTTTACAAAGTGGCATCTTTTTTTTGATGCCACTTTACCATCACATTGCTCATCGATTCAGCTTTGTGTCATGATGTCACTGGTGTGGTTATTTGGGTGATGCCACTTTACCACTAATATTCTATTTTTCATACAAAAAAATTTTTTTCGGTCTACGGTCGTAGTAGCCTCATTTTTTTGATGTTTACAGGTAAAGTGGCATCATTTTAAAAATTTGTTTCAAGAAAACCTATGAAATTATACATTCCGTTCGCCATTGTGGTGTCGTTAACGTGACATTAGATGCACTTCTGAGGAATGTGCAAAGTGATGCCACTTTGACCATAGATCACTATATATATATATATATATTTTTTTCCCCCACGCGTAGCGCCGGCGAGTATTCATAAAATTCGCTCAAAATTTGGTGAGGAACTCTTCTTGAAAATGCGCAGAAGTATTTTTTTTGTTTTTTCGAAAACTTTCAAAATGGCGGATCACTCAAATTTTGAGGGGGGCTGGAGAAGAGGCAAATAGCTCAAATTTTTCGTTTTTGATCTCATATGAAAGAGTGAGTCACGGACACCAACATATTTAAATTTCAGCTTCCTAAGTGCATTTTGAGGCGAGTTAGCAAAAACCTGTTTTTGAGAAAATTGCGTTTTTTGTGTCACTCACTTGCGCAGGCGGGTGTGGATAAAATTCGCTCAAAATTCGGTGAGGAACTCTTCTTGCAAATACGCAAAAATAGTTTTTTTGTTTTTTCGATAAATTTCAAAATGGCGGATCACTCAAATTTTGAGGGGGCTGGAGAAGGGGCAAATAGCTCAAATTTTTCGTTTTTGATTTCATATGAAAGAGTGAGTCACGGATACTAACATATCCAAATTTCAGCTTCTTGAGTGCATATTGAGAGGAGTTAGATCAAAAAACGGCTTTTTGAGGAAGTTTTGAGTCATGAAATTTCTTGAATCTTCCATATCTCCCCACCAAATCAAGTTAAAGAGGTCAAATTTTGTGTGTGAGGTTAGTTGGTGACCACAATATGACCTCTTGAATTTGGATCAAAATGGATTCAAAATGGCGGATTATCAAAATTTTGAGTAGAGCTTGAGGAGCCTCAAGTTGGTAAAAATGTAATTAATATGAATTCATATGGTTATTGGGGATAAGTTGTATACTATATCCCGAATTCACTTCCATACATGATGTTGGAGGGGGAAGGCGGGGTTACCAACCTAAAATAGTGGTGGGGGTACAGGAGGGGTCGAAAATTTTTTATTGCTGTGTCATATGATAAAATGAGCCCAAGTGACAAACGTATTTTGATTTTAGCTTCCTCAGTGATTTTGGAGGGGAGTTAGAGCAAAAAACGGCTTTTGGAGGGGAAATTGCTGCAGGAAATTTCATGAATCTTCCATATCTCATCACCAAATCGGCCTAGAATGGTCAAACTTTGTGTGTAGGATTAGTTTGTGACCAGAATATAACCACTTAAATTTGAGTCAAAATGGATCCAAAATGGCGGATTTACAAAATTTGAAGATAATTTGAGGACCCTCAAATAGTTATAATTTGAGAAATATGTGTTCGCATGATTATTTCATGGCAAGAAATACTACATTTGTGCCAAATTCAACTTCTTAAGTGTTTTTGGAAAGGATAGGGTAGGGGTTTTCAGACTTGGTATTGGGTGTGGCCTGTAGTGATGAACGGTTGAGCATGGTTATTACTAAATCAAAACAAGCCCCAGTTAAAAACTCAGCTCCAGTAATGCGGCATGGCTGCTTACATTTTGTTTTACCAACAAATGCACACGTAAAATTTTTCGGTGATTTTTTCAAGTAAAATCATACTCCGGAAAAACTTTGGTTGGGAATACGACTTCCTGTGTTCCGAGAATTCCGTTTTCGAACCCTCATACGGAGGAAAAATATCGAATAAATGCCTAGGTCGTGAATTTTTCAAAATTTTAACGATTTTAAGCAAAACCAAACGAGAGTAGTTTCGATTATAATTTGTGCCCACTGATATGAAATCTGTTGGTATTCTTAAACTAAGTTCCTTTCACGATAAAATGATATTAACGCGCCCAGTGGTGAGCGGGGTGGGGAATCATCTGGCAAATGTGCAACTTTTTGGTAAATAAATTTTTTTCTCCGCATGCGTAGAGGTAGGGCCCTATATACATGAGTATACTGGGCCGCCATTTTGATTTTTTGATGATGCTCAAAAGCTCAATATTATCATTATTGCGATTTGAAAAGATATCAATGATAATCTACTCACATTTATAAATTTAAAAATATATTCCATAGTTTATTTATTTTTTGCTTTTTCCAACCATCTAACGTTTTATTCATTTAGTAAAGATGGATAACATTGCACCAAGAAGATGGAATAGAAATTCAAAAGAAAATAAGGTTAATAGCACCGATTAAAGTAAATTCTTGAGAGAAATATTTATGTTTGTACAAGTACGTTAGTTACATAATTATTTATCGGTAATTCGCTAATGTTCCTTTAACGTCATGTTTGCAAAGGATGAAAAATAACGTGAGATTCAAAAACTCAAAATGGCGGCCCGGTATACCCATGTATATAGAGCTCTAGTAGAGGTGGCGGGAATTCATGAAATTCGCTAAAAATTTGGTGAGAGACTTTTCTTAAAAATCCAAAAAAATTACCTTCTTTATTTTTTCAATAATATTCAAAATGGCGGATTACTCAAGTTTTGAGGGAGAATGGAGAAAGGGCAAATCACAAAAATTTTTTGTTTTTTATCTCATACGAAAGAGTGAGTCATGGAACAATTTTTTCAACCAAAAAATTTCGTTTCAGGGGGGAAGGAGGGTAGATTACCAAAAAATAATAATTTCGAAATCGCCAATCTCGAATCAGTCAAAAACGACACTTATTTCGATTTTTTTTGAAATCTCCAAATTTTGGAAAATCCAAGACCTATAGACTTCAGATTTTTTGAAATTTCGATGATTTAAAGGAAATCGAACTAAATTTCATTTTCGACTAATTCGAGGTTTCTGATTACGAATCTGATATATTTTTTTACTTTTTAAATACCTTCGTGGAATAATCTGAATTTATAACGTAGAAATATCGTTTTACAGGGGAACAAGGGACGACTACGAAAACAGATGACTTTGGATTCGCAATCGGTGACTTGAATTAGCAAGAAATCATCTCATTTTGATTTTTTTGAAATCATCGAATTTCGAAAAAAAAAAAAAAAAACGTAAGCAGCCATGCCGCATTACTGGAGCTGAGTTTTTAATAGGAGCTTGTTTTGATTTACTAATAACCTTGCTTAACCGTTCGTGACTACAGGCCACACCCAATATCAAGTCTGAAAACCCCTACCCTATCCTTTCCAAAAACACTTAAGAAGTTGAATTTGGCACAAATGTAGTATTTCTTGCCATGAAATAATAATGCGAACTCATATTTCTCAAATTATAACTATTTGAGGGTCCTCAAATTATCTTCAAATCTTGATAATCCGCCATTTTGGATCCATTTTGACTCAAATTTAAGAGGTTATATTCTGGTCACAAACTAATCCTACACACAAAGTTTGACCATTCTAGGCCGATTTGGTGATGAGATATGGAAGATTCATGAAATTTCCTGCAGCAATTTCCCCTCCAAAAGCCGTTTTTTGCTCTAACTCCCCTCCAAAATCACTGAGGAAGCTAAAATCAAAATACGTTTGTCACTTGGGCTCATTTTATCATATGACACAGCAATAAAAAATTTTCGACCCCTCCTGTACCCCCACCACTATTTTAGGTTGATAACCCCGCCTTCCCCCTCCAACATCATGTATGGAAGTGAATTCGGGATATAGTATACAACTTATCCCCAATAACCATATGAATTCATATTAATTACATTTTTACCAACTTGAGGCTCCTCAAGCTCTACTCAAAATTTTGATAATCCGCCATTTTGATCCATTTTGATCCAAATTCAAGAGGTCATATTGTGGTCACCAACTAACCTCACACACAAAATTTGACCTCTTTAACTTGATTTGGTGGGGAGATATGGAAGATTCAAGAAATTTCATGACTCAAAACTTCCTCAAAAAGCCGTTTCTTGATCTAACTCCTCTCAATATGCACTTAGGAAGCTGAAATTTGGATATGTTAGTATCCGTGACTCACTCTTTCATATGAAATCAAAAACGAAAAATTTGAGCTATTTGCCCTTCTCCAGCCCCCTCAAAATTTGAGTGATCCGCCATTTTGAAATTTTTCGAAAAAACAAAAAAAGTACTTCTGCGCATTTTCAAGAAGAGTTCCTCACCAAATTTTGAGCGAATTTTATGAATACTCGCCGGTGCTACGCGTGCGGTAAAAAAGTGTATATATATATATACCAAAAAGTTGGACATTTGCCAGATGATTACAAATGGTCTGAAACGCAAAGATTTGAAGACTCCACCCTCCCCCGACTTTCCCTTCCCAAATCAGGTAGGCTGTAATAGCTATCGTTTTTATTGAAAACTCAGCTAAAAGAAAGGTTGAGGAGTCGTTTTCAACTAATTTGAGGTCGCTGATTTCGAATTTGTTATTTATTACTTTCTTCCCCCTCCTCAAGAACGACATTTTTTGTAGAAAATTTCACTGATTCAGAACATAATTTTATTTTTTAATTACTTTTTTTTTTTTTTGTTTGTAAAATATTCCTGAATTGCATAGAAATAATATTTTTTTTGTTTATTCACCAGAGTTTCCTTCAAACTTACTACTTTCTCATTATAACGCAAATATACACGATAATAAAACTAAAAAAATCAATTCTTCGCGTAATAAATTTATTAATTAACAAAAAATTATACGCCTAACAAAGATAGTCTAACTTGGTACTTATTTTTAACTCACACTTGCACATAAAAATCATCTTGACTACAATTGACTTCGTTGGTAAAATAAATTCTTCAACTAAATTTATAAAAATACATCTTAAAAACTACTTTGTAGAAAAAAAAAAATTAAACATTTTTCGAAATTACAGGAATGTTTGAACCGATTACATACTCTAATTTAACATATACGGTCGAGATGCTCCACAAACAACGTAATAAATACCTCCCCGAAGTCGTATCAAAATCTGCATACACTTTTATGTAACTATACGCGACCATAAGAATTTTAAGCGTCTTAAATGCAACAAGCATTAGATTATGCTATATATGTTTCGAGTAATTTAAGAGCATAATTTTTTAATCGTAAAGTCCGAGTCTACGACGAAAATTACTACCACCATTTTCGCCTTGTCGAGTATCGATTAATCACTTAAAATTAATATTGGTCCCGCATAAAGAAAAAAAAAAGGCACTTTCGCAAGTTTAACAACATCCTTATTCGTATAATAAGGCACCTTTGTTTTCCCTCAGTACATTTTTTATCCCGTATGATAAGTCGAACATGAAAAATAAATTAAAAAATACGTAACCGATGATATTTTTCATTTGCATATTAAGACATCGATAAAAATAATATCCAAGACGAAAAAAAAAACAAGCACATAGAGACGAATAAAGTGAAAACAACTAGAAAAAAAAAAATTAAAATACACGAACGGAATTAAAAGAATCGCTCCCACATAAACCCAAACTAAAACAAAATCCCATATGGGTTTACAAAGCCGTACGCTCTTCAGCGTTCCAACATTAGAAACAAAAAAAAAAAAAAAAAAAAACAATTAAAATAACATTTAAAAATATCCTCCTTTTTAACGAACACTTCGTTACCAGAGATTTGGATTTTTTTCGTTTTTGAAATCCATTTTATGGATAAAAATTATACATATACATTTCTTTAAAATCACGATAATAATAAATACGTAAATATAAATAATTAAATTCCTTTTGTTACATATGTACAGGTATACATAAAAATCGTATATCAATATTAAATAGCGTAACAATTTATTTTCAACACCCGCTCGTGGTTAACGATAAAAGAAATTCTTTGAGCAATAGTTCGCGACTTACACGTTTCACATCTACCGAAAAAAAGTAATAAACAAAAATTTACAAAAATCGCACACTAAATTTTATCATTATTATTTTTTCATTGTTATAACTAATTATTCGCGCTCGCGGACACCGTTCGTTGTACGAGATCTGGCCTTGAAATTCCGTCTCCGTTTACGTAATAATCACTTTGTTTGCTATAACTGTTCTTCTTAATTTCTCCGTTACTCTGTTGTGACACACCGTTACACGATTCTTTGGTGGCAGCCGCATCGACCTGATAACGATATATCGTTTATTAATACGTTTCAATCGAGACCGAAGCATTTTCGATTTTAAAACCGTCAGATGAAATTTTTATATTTTTATCGAAATTTCAAAAATAAATAAATTATTCTGATCTATACTTGCAATCAAACTTGAAATAATAATTTGTGAATATAAAATTTATATTATTCGTTTTTGTTCAATTTTTTAAATATTATTTTTAAATTCAAATAATTATCAATTTTTAAATTTATATTATTTTATTAGACTGCAGATGATTCAACTAATATGATTGTTTATTATAATTTTTTTGGATGCTTGAAAAATCATTTATTAATTTTCTCTCAATTTTTTACTTGCATTGTAAATTTACTCTAATTCATTTTTCAAACGTTTAATTCAGTCGTAAAATTTTTTTATTTTATACGCAATAATTTTAATCTCATTCAGAATAAATTAAAATGATTGTTTTTCGAATTTACAATTTTTTAAATTTTTTTATATCAATTTAAAGTCTCATTTTAGAGTAGTGATAGTAACTTGGACGTTTTCTGATTGGTCATCGGTACGTCACGCGCGTAACAACCAATCAAAAGGCTAGAATGTGATAAAATCTAGGTAATTTCATTTCTACCTTCTTAAAAAATATCGTTCAGTTTTCAATGAACGAATGAAATTCGTTTGTGATTTGAATCATGAGTAGACCAATCAAAAAAACGGACCAGATACTATACTACTATACTACTATACTTACTCTACAATTATCGAATTCACAAAAATATAAATAAATATTTTACATATATTCCGAGGTTTCCTGGATTTCGGATATTTTTTTTCAAGCAAAGGAGAGGAGAAAGTAGTTACCAAATGACCTTTAGAAAATGTGAAAAAAATTTCAAACCACAAGGAACAGATATGTTGTTTTTTTTCCTTAAAAGCACTTCCCTCCTTCCCCCCATTTAGTCTTCCTCATTTCCTCCATGCTTCTGGCCTTTGTTGCAGTACATGGCACGTTAATGAAGGAAAGTAAAGTAAGTAAAAAAAAAAACAAACAAAAAAAATGTAAAAATTGAAAAAAATTAGTTGAAAATTTTTCAATGGTTAGATGAGAAAATTTAATTATCGACACGAAAAAAATTTCAAATTAACGAAAAATTAATTTTTTCAAAGTTTTTAAAACATACATCCCATTTCAGCAGGTCCTCCTATAAACTAAGAAGACTGAAATTTCTATCACAATTTACGAGGCTAATATTTTTTCTCCCCTCACCTTACGAAAAAAAAAACAAAATTCCATACAACCATTGTATAATTAGCTGAGTTTTTAACTTAAAAAGGATAGCTATTACAGCCTACCTGATTTGGGAAGAGTTGGTAGGGGGAGGGTGGGGTCTTCAAATCTTTGCGTTTCAGATCATTTGTAATCATCTGGCAAATGTCCAACTTTTTGGTATATACTCGTATATATATTTTTTTCCCGCACTCGTAGCGCGGGCGGGAATTACAAAACTTGGTGAGAGAGTCTACATAAAAATCTAACAAAACGATATTTTTTATTTTTTCGAAAAAATTCAAAATGGCGGATCACTCAAATTTTGAGGGGAGCTGGAGAAGGGGTAAATACCACAATTTTTTTGTTTTTGATCTCACATGAAAAAGTGAATCACAGACACCTACATATTCAAATTTCAGCTTCCTAAGTGTATTTTGAGGAAAGTTAGAGCAAAAAGCAGTATTTGAGGAAATTCTGTTTTTTGTGGCGCGCGCGTAGCGCCGGCAGGTATTGATGAACTTTGCTCAAATTTTGGTGAGAGACTGTCCTTAGAAATGCACAAATATACTTCTTTTATTTTTTTGAAAAAATTCAAAATGGCGGATCACTCAAATTTTGAGGGGTGCTGGAGAAGGGGCAAATATATCAATTTTTTTGTTTTTGATCTCATATGAAAAAGTGAGCCATAGATACCAACATATTAAAATTTCAGCTTCCAAAGTACATTTGGAGGGGAGTTAGAGTAAAAGATAGCTTTTTGAGGAAGTTTTGAGTCGTGAAATTTCTTGAATCTTCCATACCTCCTCACCAAATCACCCTAGAAAGGTCAAACTTTGAGGGTAGGGTTAGTTTGTGACCAGAATACGACCTCTTGAATTTGGGTCAAAATGGATCCAAAATGGCAAATTATTAAAATTTGAGTACAGCTTGAGGAGGCTCAAATTAATGAAAATGTAATTAATATGAACTCATATGATTATTGAGGATGAGAAGTATACAATACCCCCAATTCACTTCCATACATGATGTTGGAGGGGATAAGGAGGGGTTATTGCCCTTAAAATGTGGTGGGGATATAAGAGAGATGGAAAATTTTTTATTGGCAGGCCATATGATAAAATGAGCCCAAGTGACTAACTTACACTGATTTTAGCTTCCCAAGTGAATTTGGAGGGGCGGTAGAGTAAAAAACCTTTTTTGGAGGAGAAATTGATGCAGGAAATTTCATTAATCATCCATATCTCCTCAACAAATCGGCCTAGAAAGGTCAAATTTCGCGTGTAGGATTAGACGATGGCCAGAGTATGACCTCTTCAATTTGGGTCAAAATGGATCAAAAATGACGGATCATAAGGATTTGAAGATAATTTGAGGAGCCTCAAATTGTTTTAATTTGAGAAATATGTATTCAAATGATTATTTCATGGCAAGAAATGTTTGTTCCAAATTCAACTTCGTAAGTGGTTTTGGAAGGGATAGAATACGGGTTTTTAGACTTGGTATAGGGTGTGGCCTATAGTTATGAAGGGTTTAGCAACGCCATCATTACCATACCTGAACAAACCCCAGTTAAAAACTCAGCTCCAATGATGTGGCATGGCTGCTTACATTTTTTTTTCATGCAATCAAGTTGCAAATAAACGTTTCATTTATGCGTTTATTTTTTCGAATTAATTTTTAAAAATTAAATCGCAATTTTTTAATCATTATTTTTATGTTTTTAAATTAAATAAACGAAATTAATCGATTTATCGACTACAAGAAAATTCTAATCTCAGTTTCAACTTCACCATCACCGTGATCAATTGATTTTAACGTTGCTTCGGTTGTTTATAAAATAATAAAAAAATTCTTCTCATCTATACGACGACTTTACCTTTTGCTTTCTGGGTCTGTTGTATTGTTCATTATAAAATTCTTTGAATAAGAAGAAGAACATAACGGCGTGCATTCCGATCCACCAGACGAAAGCTCTTGGGTAATTGCAGTCGATGAATAGTAACTGGAAAGCGTGCACCATGATGGCGACGAATTGGATCTACGTAATAAACGTGACAAATTAATATTATTTTTTCAACCACAAAAAGAAATCAATTAATGGAATAAAAACGTCAAATAAGTAGCATAATCGGTTATTTGAAGGCGCAATTTTTCACCCATCAGTACCCAGCACGCGGTAATTAAAAAATGCTAAATGATAATTACCTTGAAGGGAGGGGGGTGTTATGAAATATTCGCGAAATTAATTTAATTTAAAAATAATTTTCTGTTTTCCTTCGTACTTCTGATATTATCTATACGTATTTTATTTTTCTAACATGTTAATATAGGCATCCAAAAAAAAAAAAAAAGATGAAAAAAAATACAAATAAAACTTCCGTTTCCCCAATTAATATTCATAAATGAATTAAAAAACATAATAATCATAATATCAGAAAATAAGAGCGAGATAAAAAACTAGTCGATCAACCGAGTACCGAGGGCAAATCGTTGGCCTTCACACATCAATCTCAAGAACTACTGTAAATAACACGATAGGGTAACAATACAACTATGCTGACCATTTGAAGGGTAGTCAGGTATTTCTTCCACCATAAGTATTTTTGAATTTCTGGTCCTAACGCGGCTAATAAATAATACGAGTACATGATAATATGGACGAATGTATTTAATAAACCGAAGAATGTACTATGGCCACCTGTAACAAAAAAATCGTAAATACCAAATTAATTTTTCTTCGAGTTAATCTCGTTCACCGCCGCTTAAACTCGTAAGCCAATAATTACGACCATCGAACGCCTTACACGTTCGCGAAAAATCCGTCAAAACATGTAATTAAACGATACTTCGTCAATTGCAGTTTTTTATTATTAAGAAGAAGAAGAAGAAAAAAAAATGTGGAAATACTAGAAAAACACGTCAAGGTCGAATTTACATCGTGTACGCCAGAAAATCCAGTATAAAGTACTCGAATATCATGTGAAAAAAAATCGATTACGATTTAATTTGTGTCTGGTTAAATTAATCGTTAACTCGATCCAATTTCATTTACGGAAAAAACTCTAAAATTCGTCAACCGGTTCGGCGACCCAATCAGCTATGACGGATTTGTCGCCCATTCTTCCCCTACAAATAATATACCTGGGGTGAATCTAACTCCGAACCATACACTCATTGGCATAACACCGTGATGGATGACGTGCAACGTCGATATATGTCTAGTCTTTTTCCTTAATACGAAGAAGAACTGCAAAAAAAAAAAAAAAACACAGCGTAATATTAATCTCCACGATATTCCCAAATGTACTTCAGTCTAACTGCTTCGCGACTTACTGTATCGAAAAATTCGGTGAATTTTGAAAAGTAATACCACCAGCACACGTTCACCATCTGTAAAGAGATAATTTTCGTATTAGTTGTCGCTAATTTATCGTCCACGTTTGGTCACCACCATGTATCAACTATGTACATAATTCCGTGAATTTTTTTTTTTTTTAACCGCATACGTAGTTTATGGAAAGAGTTAATTTAAATTTCACGAGATGTTTTCAACCGAATATCAAGAAAAGAGAATAATTCACCGGTATTTACATGGAAATATTTTCTCACCATTACCACATCGACGTTGTTTTTATTGCAAAAAAAAAAAAAAAAAAAAAACTGTACATATATTTATAATTCAGGAGAATGCTTTTGTTACACCGAATCGAAATTTTAAATCAATTCGAGTCCAACACACCAATGTATAGTAAATAAAACAATATCAGAAATTCATTAGGACTCATAGGATTCAGCGTCCCAAAGTACAATATATGAATCAACATCCCACAGGATATATTTTCGGTACTATTTTGTGCCGAATTCCAAGTCACTGCAAAAACAGAAGCCCAAAACAACTCGATACCGAAAGATCCTCTAGGAAATAGATTCAATGTCCCAAAGTACATATCCATCAATATCCCACAGGATATATTTCTTTGGGACTACTTGTGTCCCATATTCTTCCGAGATATGTTTCACATAAGACTATTTTTGTCCTTCGTGTTATCCCAAGTACAGACGCCAAAAAGTAAAGAAAATCCGATAATTGGAGATTAGCTTCGAAAAATGGATTTAGTATCCCATACTGCCATATGGACTACCTTCGTCCCAGATTCCATGTTCCTACAAACGCAGACCCCAAAGCGCAAAGAAAATCTGATATTTCGAGATTAGCTCGAGGAACTGGATTTAGCATCCCATAATCCATATCACACATGATACACGTAATATGGACTACTTTTGGTCGCAGATTCCATGTTAATGCAAATGCAGACAACAAAGAGCCAAGAAATAATGGAGATTAGATGCACGAAATAGTGTCCCAAAGTATACCACATGATGTCATTTGAACTACTTCGGTGCCACATTCCATATCACTGCAAGGCGCCAAGAAAAGGTTATAATACAGATTGGACGCAGGAAATAAATTCAATGTCCCGAAGTTTAAATAATTAATATGGTAGAGGGTAAATTTCTTTGGGACTAGTTTTATCCCAAATTTTACACTACTGCATATACAAACTGTCGAAACAACTCCACGATGGACATATACTCCAAGAAGTTGATTTTGCACCATAAAACATATAGTAGGTCAATCCTTACCCAATGACATACTTTGCTCGAGTTATTTTCGTCATAAATTTCACGTCATTTGAAGAGTCTCTCGAAAGAACGAAAAAAAGCCGATAATAGAGAAGTGCTCCAAAAAATGGATTCATAGTTGCAAAGTATATATATACATCCATAAATATCCCATAAGATATATTTCATAGGAACTACTGTTGCCCAAAATTTAATTTATTTTTTCAAGTGCCATAATTAAGTGCCAAAAAATCCCATAATTGCTAAATGTTCTAGAAAAAGGACTCTGGGTAAAAAAAATAAATATCTATAGATATCCCATACGATATATTCCATAAGGACTTTTCTTCCCCAAAATTAATTTAACTGTAAGTGCATAATGAAGAGCGCTCAAGAAAATCCCATAATAAAGAAATGCTCCAAAAAATACATTCATAGTTCCAAAATATATATATTCATAAATATCCCATAAGATATATTTTATAAAGACTACTGTTGCCCAAAATTTAATTTCATTGCAAGTGCAAAATGCAGGCACAAGAAAATCCCACAATAGCCAAATGTTCCAGAAAAAGGACTCTGGGTAAAAAAAATAAACATCTATAGATATCCCATAACATATAATCCATAAGGACTATTGTTCTCCCAAATTTAATTTCACTGTAAGTGCATAATGAAGAGCGCCCAAGAGAATCCCATAATTGAGAAATGCTACAGAAAAAGGATTTAGGATTCGAAAGTACATAATCTACAGATATCCCAATAGAATATACTTCATCGGGACTATTCATGTCCTAAATTTACTTTCACCACAAGTGCATAACGCAAAGTGCCAAGAAAATGCTGTAATTGAGAAATGCTCTAGAAAAAGGATCTGGGTCCGAAAATATATATCTATAGATAGATATCCTATAGGATATATTTCATAAGGACAACTATTGTACCAAATTCAATTTTACTACAACTGCATAATGCAGAGAGCCAATAAAATCCCATAATAGAAAATACGCCAGAAAATGAATTGGGCTTCTTAAACTGCATACCTGGATATCCCAAACCACATTTCATAGAGACTGTTGTTGACCCAAATTCAATTTCACCACAAGTGCATAATGCAGAGGGCCAAGAAAATCCTATAATAGATGAGTGCACTAGAAAATGAACTGGGCTTTCTAAAGTGCATATATGAATATCCCATAGGATACATTTCATAGAGAAAATTGTTGTCCCAAATTTAATTTCATTTCAAGCGCATAATCCCATAATTGAGAAATGCTCCAGAAAAATGACTCTGGGTTCCAAAGTACATATCTATAGATAGATATCCCATAGGATATATTTCATGATGACAATAACTGTCCTAAATTTAATTTCACTGCGATGGCATAATGCAGAGGGCCAAGAAAATCCTGTTATAGATAAATGCTCCAGAACAATAACTCTGGGTTTGAAAATACATGTCTATAGATAGATATCCCATAGGATATATTTCATGAGGAGAATTGTTGTCCCAATTTAATTTCACTGCGAGTGCATAATGCAGAGCGCCAAGAAAATCTCATAATAGATAAATGCTCCAGAAAATGAATTGGGTTTCCTAAAGTGCATATCTGGATATCCCATAGGATATATTTCATGGGGACAATTGTTGTCCCAATTTAATTTCACTGCGAGTGCATAATGCAGAGCGCCAAGAAAATCTCATAATAGATAAATGCTCCAGAAAATGAATTGGGCTTCCTAAAGTGCATATCTGGATATCCCATAGGATATATTTCATGGGGACAATTGTTGTCCCAATTTAATTTCACTGCGAGTGCATAATGCAGAGCGCCAAGAAAATCTCATAATAGATAAATGCTCCAGAAAATGAATTGGGCTTCCTAAAGTGCATATCTGGATATCCCATAGGATATATTTCATGGGGACAATTGTTGTCCCAATTTAATTTCACTACAAATGTATAATGCAGAGGGCCAAGAAAATCCTATAATAGATAAATGCACCAGAAAATGAATTGGGCTTCCCAAAGTGCATATCTGAATATCCCATAGGTTACATTTCATAGAGAAAATTGTTGTACCAAATTTAATCTCCTTTCAAGCGCATAATCCCATAATTGAGAAATGCTCCAGAAAAAGGACTCTGAGTCCCAAAGTACATATCTATAGATAGATATCTCATAGGATATATTTCATAAGGATAATAGTTGTCCTAAATTCAATTTTACTGCAAGTACACAACGCAGAGGGCCAAGAAAATCCCATAATAGAGAAAACCCCAGAAAATGAATTCATTGCCCTAAAGTGCATATCTGGACATCCAATAGGATATATTTCATAGGGTCTACTGTCTTCTCAAATTTAATTTCACGTCAAATGCAAAATGCAGAGGTCCAAGAAAATCCCATAATAATGATTCAGGGTCCAAAGGAACATATAATATAGACATTCCATAGGATATATTTCATACGGACTACTGTTGTCCCAAATTTAATTTCACTCCAAATGCATAATGCAGAGGTCCAAGAAAATCCCATAATAGAGAAATACCCCAGAAAATGAATTTAGCGTTTTAAAGTGCATATCTGCATTTCCCATAGGATATATTTCATATGGACTACTGTCGTCTCAAATTTGATTTCACGAACCCAGAGGTCCAAGAAAATCTCGTACTGTAGAAATTCTTCAGGAAATACATTCAACGTCCAAAAGTACATATCGATCGATATACTTTACATGGACTATTTATATCATGACTACTACGTGGCACTACTAGAGGGCCAAAAAAATCTGATATTGAATAAATACTCCGGGAAATAGATCCACCATTTCAATGTATACTTCAATCGATACCCAACACAATATGCTTTGGCATTGAAGAAAATACTCCAAAATCGAGTAAATCGTGTGAACCAATAACAAATACTCTGAAACACTTCGATTAATTTCTGCAACAACAAAAGCATCTCCACTAGCCTGTTATCAGTGGCACAAAAAATCCTAAACCTTAATTTCTACGAAGAAATTGTAATGAAAATTTTTTCTCTACTCATGCTCGTGTTAAACTAATAATTTTTCAACTATGATACTACGGTTAAGAAATTATGTACATGGTTACACATACACATAAATGAAGAAGAAAAACGACCGCATCGTGTACAGCATTTTACACAGTCATGCCTTCGTTTCCCATCGTTACCCGCCAAATTTCCCCAAAGCGGTCGTTTCCCTTCGCTAATTCTACAGTTACATACGGATATAAAATGGCACATATTTGAACAACGATCTCGCCACCTTAATTCCTATACCCTTCTGAAATGAGTAAACAGAAGAAGATAGAAGAAAAAGAACATACAAAGACGTACGAGAATATTCTGCTATTGCCCGACGAAGAGTACAATATTTCATAAAAAATAAACAAACATTCAACACTACATAGAGAGTACAGTCGAAGACACGCGACCTCGAAAACCTTCGAATGCAGATTACACGATAACCTTGCATAGTGCATCGCGACCGATCCGTAACCATAATGCATCCTCTCTTTATAACCTCGCCGGCGGCGTGCCGCCCGAAAAGTTTCCTCTGACAATTCCGCGCACCTAAATACACGTCGTGTTGGGATGTTGAACAGGTGTACCTTTGCGATGACCCAATACATCTTTTTGGCACGATACCGCCGTCGCGTACAACCACCGCAGAGCTGATGTAGAGGTAATTTTCACACCTCGATGTGTTGATTTGAAATCTCGTCCATTCTGCACTGATCACGTGACCGCCAAACTATCCATCTGCAACCTTTTGGTTACGATTGCGTCCTTCGAGGAGTACTGCGGTGGTGTTATTTTGTCGCCAATTAATCCGTGCTCGTTGAACAGCAGCGACGGCGGTTATGACTGATTAATGTGTAAATACAATATCACCAAAACGCCAACAATTTAAACTACTCTCAAATTACAACAGATATTTATACATCTACTATAGTACACCGTACAAATTACTACATTATACGAGAGAAAACCCCGCATTTAAATACTACGTACTACATTGTACACATACACGACCCCGAAACCATAGAGAAACGGATCAACAACCTCGCTCTCTACTATACAGTAGCACAATACGAACACAACTTCAATTAACGTGGTTTTGTCTTCCGACATGTCAAAATGTTAATGATCTATGTTCCCGAAAAAGAGAAATATAAAAAACAGAACAAATAAGAAAAACATTCCATAATGGTTATTACAAAGAAAGAAAAAAAAAAATGTTATTCCAGAAAAAAAAAATTAAATGACATTTAACGCATGCAAAACATGAAGTAAATACTCACTCTAAGCGTAGTAGGATGCTGAGAGTAATCGACCGGTTCACAACGAAAACTATACCGACCAGTTAACCAGCCAGACATGCTAAGCTGCAAATTAAAAATTCAATACATAAGCAACCGCCACCAATTACGGGGTTCGAAAAAAAAAACAAAATCAAAAAAAAATTTCTGTGTAAATAAAAAAAAAAATCAGCTTACACTACCAAAAATTGTTTAGTCGAAGAACCGTTTTACCTGCGATTAGTATAATCCTTAAGACCGAGTGTTGATGATGGTCAGTTTTGTAACGGTGAAAAAGCATTAGATAAAACGGTTCTTCGATTACAAAATTGAAACGGAAAAAAAAAAGGAATATAAGCGAAAAAACGCTGTAAATAAAAAAAAATTAACAATACGTCTAACGAAGTCAACCAAATCGATAAAAAATAAGCAGCTAGTAATTACGAAATATCGATTAATTTCGTAATTAAAGTTTTAATATAGATTCGCCCTAAGCTGGAAACAAGGCACAATTTGAAATCGGCAACGCAATTCCGCAGCTTTTAGCATCAGCGTGTAATCGGTCGCGTCAAAGCGTCTTTCCTCAACCGGGTGCTCATGTTAATAAAATTGCATATACCCGCGTTTCGCAGGCATCTTCGATCTAGCCAGCGGCTACAGGTAACTCGACCATCCATGTAGATTACCGAGGTAACGTGATGGATTGATGGCGGCGGTGTATTGGAACGCGAACGTGACCATTTCTATTTGTAATCAAAATGTACCCGATGGTTGGCCGAATTATTGCTCGATGTTGTCAAAATATCGGTTCGATTGTCAAAACATACGGACGTCGAGGCGTGTTGTGGTCTCGTTACGACTGGAATTTTATTCACGTTTGGTTTTCCGACCGAGGGAGGGTGGGAGATTTTTCTGGTAGCGAATATTTTCGAGTTTTTGAGCAACAGCGATGGAATCATTGGTTTTTCCACAATTTTCATGCTTATTTTGTTATTTAATTTTTTTTTTACAATAGTTATCACGCTACTATACTCGTACGTATTTTTTTTTATTACATTTATCTTTGGATTAAATTATTGATGCTTTTTTATTTTTAAATTCATCATCATCGAACTTGTAGGTATTAAAAAAATAATTTTTGATAGATTCGAAACAAAATTCATTTTTTTTTTTTTGATTACTCATTAATTTGCTACTCTTCATTTACAATTAAATTAGGTTTTTTAATTTTTCTATTTTATTCAAATATTGAAAATTTTCAATTTTAATTTTGTTATTTAGATTTTTTGGCTTGGATTTCTTTGCAATTTTCATTTTATTCTCATTTTTTGTTATTATTACGAAGTTTTTAAACATAATTTTTTTTTGTGCCAGAACAAGCAACTTAGGCGAGAAGTAAAACCATCGATAACTGTTTGATTTTTGATTACTGAGTCTCAGATGCATTTTTTTTTTTTTTTAGAAATAATTCTATAGATTTTTTTTTTAATATTTGGACAAAATAAATTCATTTAAGAAAACTTCCTGAATCGTCATTCTCATTTTTTTAAATTATTTGCATTTTTTTTTTTTTTGGATCCGTGTCGTGTACAGCAGCGAGGCTAGAGGCACGGGCATTTATTTATTTTTTGTTACAGTGTTTGTTTTGGGGATTTTTAGCTTTTTAAACTTTTTTTTTTTTTTTTTTTTAATTGAAAACATTTTCTTAATTTTTTTTTTTTTTTCTCTTGACGCCGTGTACAGCCCTGTGGCTAGAGGCGTTTTTATTTTGGGTATCTTAAATTGTGGAGTATAGTGAAACGGATTGTAAGAATTTAATTACGTTGGTGATTTTGAACATTTGAACATTTCATGATTTTTTTCCAAAGTAACCTTTAATTATTGCTTTTTTTTTGTCCATTTTCAATTTTATTCTTTTCAGGCATTTATTTCGATTTTGATTTTTTTTTCATTTTAAAATTCTAATTTGTTATTTAAAAAAAATTATTTAGCTGTTTTTAATTTTTAATTTTTTTTTTAAATGAACAATTTTTCATTTTTAGACATTTTAGCATTTCTTACGAATTTTTGAAGTTAATTCATTCATTTTCAAACAATTTTCAATTCATAATTATTAAACATTTCTTTTTTGTTTTTTAAATGATATTCATTTTTAGCATTTCTTTGATTACTTATTTTTCAATGATGAAAAATTTTTAATTTTCGATGTAAAAAGTTTTTTTCATTTTTAAACATTTTATCTATTTCTGAAGTCATTTGTTTATTCATTTTTGAACAATTTTTAATTCGTGATTTAAATTTTTTTTTTCTTGATATATTTTTAATTTTGGATTTTTTTCAATAACGAAGAATTTTTGATTTTTGGCATAAATGTAATCTCCATTTCAAATATTTTTTCCATTTTTGAAGCTGATTTATTTTTGAACAATATTCAATTCATAATTATTAAACATTTCTTTTTCGTTTTTGAAATGATATTCATTTTCAGCATTTTTTTTGATGACTTATTCTTCAATGATGAAAAATTTTTAATTTTAAAAAGTTTTTTTCATTTTTAAACATTTTATCTATTTCCGAAGTCATTTGTTCATTCATTTTTGAACAATTCTTAATTCGTGATTTAAAAATTTTTTTTCTTGATATATTTTTAATTTTGGATTTTTTTCAATAACAAAGAATTTTCGATTTTTGGCATAAATGTAATTATTATTTCAAATATTTTTTCCATTTTTGAAGCTGATTTATTTTTGAACAATATCCAATTCGTGTATGATTCTAAAAATAAATACATTTTTCTGGACTGTTCTTCATTTTTAGTATTTCCCTTACTAGGGTTGTTTTTTCAACTTTGGACTTTAAAAAAAGAAAAAAATAAAATAAAAAAAAAAAGAAAATTATGAACAGCTTTTTATTTTATAGACATTTTTTCATATTAGAAAACTTTTTGCATTTTCGAACATTTTCCATGCATGATTTTTTCGAACTGTTGTTTAAATTTTGAATAATTGTTTCATTTTAGAATGCATAAGATTTCATCCATTTTCGAAGTTAATTCATTTTTGAAAAATTCTTCATAGTTAAGTACACGATTATATTTCATTTTTTGACTGTTTTTCGTCTTCGAATACCTAATTCTCGTAATTTGAAATTTTTTCTTTCAAAGTACTACAATTTTCATTTTTGAACATTTTTTCGTTTCATAAAACTTTTTTTTTCATTTTTAATACGGGATTTTTTTTCATTTTTTACAGTTTTTTGATTTTTGGGTATTTTTTTGGATTTAAACTCTTTCTCATTCAAATATTGAACAATTTTCAATTTTAGATTTTTTTTCTTTTAAATGAATTTATTTTAGGTTGCTCAGCAACTAAGGCCATTTGGGACCGATTTTCCCATCACTGAAATTTATTCATTTTCGAACAATTTTGAAAATGGATTTTTTTTTTCTTTTTATTATACTGGGGGTGTTTTCAATATTTTTTTTAGATATTTTATATTTTTGGGTACTTTATATCTCCAACATTTTTTCTTTCAGATTGCTAACAATAATTTTCATTTTATAAAGATTTTATTTTGAAGTTAATTATTTTTGGACAATTTTCGATAATTTTTTTTTTTCATTTTTGGGTATTTTTCATCTATTAATTGTTTTCGGTCAAATTACGAAGAATTTTTCAATTTTTGGGGATTTTTTTTCGTTTCATAAAACTTTTTCTATTGTTGAAGTTTTCAACAATTTTCAATTCATGATTTTTAAATTTTCGGAAATATTTTTATTTCATAGAACTTCTCACCTATTTTTAATCAAAAAATGGTCGAATGAAAATTTAAAATAAATTTTTTGCAGATTTATTTTCATTTTATAATATTTTTTGGACTTTTTTGTTTCAATTATAAGAAGTTTTTCATTTTTGATTTTTTTTTTTTTAATTCATTATTATTGTTATTTTATTTTTATTTTTTAAACAAAAATTCCAAGATTTAGGAATTTTTTCAGAATAACAAGTTTTGATCCATTCGACTCTTCTCGTAAGCCTTGAGCAGAGGCACGTTTGTTGGATAAATTCGTTTGCTTCGAGGAAGTAAACAAGAAATACCATTTTTTAAACATTTTTCCATTTTTTTTCGTTTTTTTTTCTTCTTACATAAATTGGGTAATATTTCAAAAATTTCAATCAATATTCCACTCGTGTATGTTTTCCATAATTTCGAAAAATACTTTTTGATATTCCGATTATCATGTATAATACTCTTATTATTGAACAAGTATTCGCTGGTCTGTCCACCTATTCGTTAGATAATATTTTCTTGCACCAGGAAGCGGTTATAGTTAATAATTATCATTTATATCCAAAATATAATATATAAAGCGTTGATAAACAGAGCACATCTTCACGAAAGCGGTATGGGGCTGGACGCAACGAAGCATCTCCGTAAGGACATCTCGAATTTCGATTCTTTTTCTTCGTATTCGTAAGTTCACGAATGAATAATGATTTTCTGCTAAATTTTTTCGCGTAAATTTTTTTTTTCAACTACACATTACCAAAAATACTAGTCAAAAAAATTACTCTACAATTTCAAAAACAAACGAATCAAATAACCGGAACCAAAATAATCGTAATTTTTCTACGCAAATACGAATATCTACAACCATCACGTTACTCCCCGTATTCTACCAGAATACGCTACTTCGCGAGCTAATAAATTTCATAATTCGCGCACCAAATAATCGAACACGTGAGTCACACGTTAAGGAAACAAATTTCACAACTACAAAACCAAACGAAACATCAGCCGGTCGAATCCGGCCGCAAAACTACCAAACGAACATCGAGGCTGGGAAATAAAAAATAGAAAGCGTAATCGCAAAAGCAAACCTGCTTCGTGTATCATCTCCGTACCAAAGCGAGTGTGAAGTCTTCCATCGCGAATATATTATCAGAGTAAATTCGAATTAATTAAAATTGAAAAAATAAATTAAATAAAAACACGAGAACGAACTTCGTCGATAATTGGCAAAATTAAAAATAGCGAAAAAACCCGATAGTTAAAAAAATCATAAAAAAAATCAGGCTTGTTAAGCTATACCAACACCAAAAATGTAAAACTTTCTCGATTGAATTTTTTTGCTCTTCGATTCTGGAATTATTCTCCAAGTAATCCACACCAGTTATATAGAAAAAAAAATATATATATTTAAAATGAATCAATACTTTACCCATGCGTTTCTGATTTTGCCCAACTCTTTACTGCGTTGATGTACGTGTATTGCGTATGTTTAGTATACCTATAGGTACTTATACTTGTACACGATTAAAATGATGAAAATAATAATAATGATAACTCTTAAAAATGCGTACGTAAAGTTATGAATAAATATGTACCACGTTAATAATGAAAAACTTATCCCCTATTTCAAGGTCGTATACGTACACATGCTTAACCAATAAATATTAATTAACCTTTAAAAATATCTCATCAACTCCACGCTTCCGTAGATCACACCCAACGACACTACGCCAGCCGATGAAAATACACCGAAGTGTTTCAAATAGGCGAAAAAAATTCCGATAAAAACCAACAAATCGAATTCCTCGACTCCACCGAAATCATTCCTCTTCGGTATTCCTTCGATTACACAGAGTTGAAAAGAAAAAACCTCATCCATTTAATTAACTTCTCAACACCCTCGTCGAGCACGCTGACTCTCTCAATTCGACCACCGATCCCTAAACAGTCACGGAGCATTGCGATCAAATATGTGCCGGTGAATAAACGAGACTCACTCTTTTGGCTGAGGGCGAATCTGTATAATCAACTGGCTGACATTTTAAACTATACTCTCCCCACCAACCTGCCATTAGGCACTGCAAAATATAACACAAGTTTTAACATCATATTTGTTCAATTATCATTAAATACGAGTAATTAAAATTATAACGACTCGTTTGGAATCCATTGAGGTACATAGAGCTCGAGGAGGGGAGAGCAGAGCACATTCCCGAAGACGAAAATTTAAGTAATAAAATTAATCTCTCTCATTGTAGTCACTGCATAAGGAGTGTATCTTCAATGAGAGTTGAAATAAATTTCGTACAATTCAACGAAAATGAGAAATTTCAGCATCGCTTATCAACGTGCACGTTAAATGCAAGAAATATCGTTATGTACAATTTTTGCATATCTCAATTTTGAAGGGGCTGGTAATAATTCAAACGCGATAAACGGCGTGGGGGGAGGATGACATTCATTAAAAATGGAAAATTCAAGCTACAAAAAATTACCGAACATATTATGAGCAGATCGTGAATGACGTCATACTGCATTTTTACGTATCTTGACGTTTAAAGGGGCTACACAAAATTTAAAGCTGTGGAAAGGAGGGAGAAATCATCGAAAACGAGTAATTCAAATTTCAAATTATCGCACACATTATAGACAGCAAAAAGTGTTACATACAATTTCTGCATATCTTCAATATTGAAGGGGCTAAATTTTCTTTATTTCATAAGGGGGGGGGGAATAAAAATCATCATAAGTGATTAATTTACGCAGTAGACAGCGAACAGTGTTATGCATAATTTCTGCATATTTTCAATATTGAAGGGGCTAATTTTTTTATAATTTCTGCATATCTTCAATATTGAAGGGGCTAAATTTTATTTATTTCATGGGGGGGGGATAAAAATCATCATGAGTGATTAATTTACGCAGTAGACAGCGAAAAATGTTTTGTATAATTTCTGCATATCTTCAATGTGGGGAGGCGGTGAATAAAAACCATCATAAGTGATTAATTTACGTAGTAGACAGCGAAAAATGTTTTGTATAATTTCTGCATATCTTCAATATTGAAGGGGCTAAATTTTCTTTATTTCATAAGGTGGGGAGGCGGGGAGATAAAAATCATCATAAGTCATTAATTTACGCAGTAGACAGCGAAAAATGTTTTGTATAATTTCTGCATATCTTCAATATTGAAGGGGCTAAATTTTCTTTATTTCATAAGGTGGGGAGGCGGGGAATAAAAATCATCATAAGTGATTAATTTACGCAGTAGACAGGGAATAGTGTTATGTATAATTTCTGCATATCTTCAATATTGAAAGGGCTAATTTTTTATTTTATTTCATAAGGTGGGGAGGCGGGGAATAAAAATCATCATAAGTGATTAATTTACGCAGTAGACAGCGAACAGTGTTATGTATAATTTCTGCATATCTTCAATATTGAGGGGGCTAATTTTTTTTATACTGGAGGGGAGGAAAATAAAAATCATCATAAGTGATTAATTTATGCAGTAAATTACAGGCAATAAAACTCATCATATAAGGTGTTTGCATAGCTTTGAAACTGAAGGGGTTAAAGAGAGATTAATCTTTAAAGAAGTGGATAAAGGGATAGAATAGTCAAAAACGAGAAATTTAAACAGATAGTCGTAATTATTCATCATATTACAACCAATTCCGGTCACAAATAAATTTTGCATATCTTCGATATTGAAGGGGCTACAAAAAATATTAATGAATCTCAACCGAAAGTAGACATTGTCTTCTTGTTTCTAGATTTTTTTTTTCATTATTGAAAAATTTTTTGGAGGAAATTTTTTTATTCATTTTTTCTTATTTTTGTTATTTTTGAACAATTTTATATTCATAGATTTTTTTTTTTAATTTTGAGAAATTTTTTCTATTTTCCTAACTTTCTTGTATTTTTCATTTTTGTACATTTGATTTAGGATTTTATTTTCCCCTTCAATCTTCCCATTCGGCAAGCATGATTAAAACGATAATTGGATTTTCCAACATTTTAGCATTACATTTCCTTCCTCTCCTAGGTGAATTTTTCAATTAGTCTAATCCGAACAAAATATTGAACAAGTCGACGATAAAAATTAAGGCCAACGAAGCCGCAAAAAAGGACCGGAAGTGGTTCACATGAGAAACAACAAATACGTCACGTGAAGACTAATTTCGCTCGCCGCTTACATAATACCTCAACGGATCCGTGCGAGTTATCGAGCAGTGGTCGACGACTCGAAATCGTGGCGAATTTATCAAAGGTCGGGAGAAAAATTCTTCACGCATCGAAAGGGCATCGGGCGCGATAACGAAGCTAATTAATCGCCTCTAGGCGTGC
This sequence comes from Phenacoccus solenopsis, assembly GCA_009761765.1. Taxonomy (NCBI): domain Eukaryota; kingdom Metazoa; phylum Arthropoda; class Insecta; order Hemiptera; family Pseudococcidae; genus Phenacoccus; species Phenacoccus solenopsis. The sequence continues at coordinate 39,834,027 of CM019755.1, forward strand.
TAATGGAACATCTTCGTTGTCGTATTTCGTCATCACCTTGAAACGGTATCGACCACTGCGTGCGTCGTTATCGTGATATAATCGAACGTAAAAATAAACTTAGATATAGCTACGGCCTACGAACTACCGCGTCCATACTTCCCTAAACTGTTACACTATTATAACAACGTATTAGAAAAAAATATGTGTATCTGCTCGTCGATTACCTCATAGAACAGCCACGTGCTGAAGATCACTTGAAACAGGTTGTAAATAATAAGCGTACGTCGTAGCTCGAACGGTTTCCGATTGGCCATTAGTCGCGGCCCTAATACTTTCACTATATACACGTAGGATAAACATATTAAAAGCGTCGGCAACGGACTGCTCATTAGGAACCAACCTTTCGTTCTAGGATCTGTAAAATATTCGCAGAAAAAAATAACGAAGAGTTAGTGCAAATTATTCGCATGGGGTGTCAGTTCCCTGTAAAAAAAAAGCATCTGCGAATTTTAAGCATTCTTGGAGTTTCATCGGAAATCTCGATGTGATATTTCTATTATAAAACGAACATTCTAGAAACCTTCCATGTTGTTGAATGCGTATCGCATACCTTACATATTAAAGAAATATTTATTCAACGAGAACATTCTGTAAGCTCCATTAGGTTCGAAAAAAAATAAAAAAAATTTGTCAATCAAATTTCATACACTCGTAAACGATAGTTTTCATACACTGATCCTAAAGACGTAATTCTTCATTCAAATATCAAATTTATTTTTATCATCAAAAAAAAAAAAAATCATAAATGGTTCCTAATTTCTTCTTTCCCACTCCATACCTTGTTTCACAATTCTGCGAGGAGCTCGTACGCAAAATTAACATCCAACTCGCGAACTAATACAACGGTCAGACTTTCATTCATAATAAAAATTAATAAACAAGAAGGTCGACACATTTAAATCCACTCAATGATGATTTCCGGCGACAACGAGCCCACGTGGTAGAGTGAAAGACGAATTCACTGATTTCACGAATAAATACCATTGTAAGATAATACGATACGCGATCACCACAAATATTCCTATCTAATTATTGTTTTACTTTTATGCGCGTAAAAATTGATTCTTTGTTCACAACATATCTTTAATCCCCTTCGAAATGAAGAATAGGCAATTTTATTGTCTATAGACATCATCGAAAAATAAATTGATCACACCATCGCAATGGTAGTATATGGAGCAATTAGGCAAGTTTTGCTAGGTCGCCAGCGCGCAGTACTCCAAAGACAAACGAAAATGGTCATGTACACTAGCGCCCCCCATCTGATCATAGGAGGAAGAAAAGTGTACCAAAAATTGACGAACGTGAAATCGTGATTTCAATTAAATTCGACGATGGAACATTACGGTAGTTGTTATTTACTAAACAAAAAGTCATATAATTTTTTTTGCCAATCTTTAAAATTGAAGGAGCAACAGAAAAATCAAATTTTTAATAAGCTGTAGCTCCTTCAATTCTGCGAATAGGCAAAAATTTCACATAATTTTTTTATTGCACTAGTCTATACAAGTCCGATACCACTCAAAACGAGACCAAAAGAATTAAAAAATGCCATTTTTTCTAGTAACGTCGTAGAAATGACTTTTTTTTTATAACACTATCTGAAAAAATTTCATTTTTTTGAAATTTTTTTTTTTTGAAACATGTGGTATTCAATGAGCAAAACAAAAAATTCTTTAGAAGTTTTTGCCTATTTGCAAAATCGAAGGAAGTAGAGCTTGTTGAAGATTTATTTCATGAGTTGTTCCTTCAATTTTGAAAATAGGCAAAAAATTTACACGATTTTTTTTTAGTAAATCATATGCACAGTTATGTTCGGCCATCAAGTTTAAAAAAAATCATGATTTTATTTTCATCGCCTTTAGGTACACTTTTTTCCTTCCCATGAGTAGATTGGGACCAGAACAACCACTTGAGCGCTAGTGTTCCACTGAGGCTCTATGAGGCATGCATGATTTTATCAATAGTTTCCACCAATCAGACCAAGGTTTATAAATCACTATAAACACCTAGCCAGCAAACTTTTCTAAATACACGGAGAAAATAAACGCTTTGTTTATATTATACATGCCCATACAGCCTCACTAGAGCAGTTACACTTTTAGCCACTAGATGTCAGCCACTTTGCGTTCGGGTCCCAATACGCTATATGCGTACATGACCTTTTCTATTTGTCTTAAGGAGTACCACACACTGGCGAAATTTACGACAAATTTGGTGTATCAAAGCGAAGCTTACTATAGATGGCGCTCGACGCTTAATGACGTCATGACAAATGAGAAACAGCATTTAAATTACAGACGAAAATGTTCCTGATGAAAAAGTCCTGTTTCGAATGTAAACAAACGTTCTTATTGGTCGCACACTAGCGCACCAAGTTTACTGCAGGGCCCGAATCTTTTAAAAAAGCGTGAGCTTTTTTTTGAACTGCATATGGGGCTGCCTATGGAAAAAAGTAGGAGTGCTAATAAGAGCATTCATTTTGTATCTATGTGGACTATGGTTCTATGGTATCAACGATGTTCAACTCAATGGTGTTTATGGCCTCCGAGTATTAATAAGTAATATGGATGGATAAAAGTCATAGTCTTAGCATAACGCATCAAGGGACATGATAGAGGGCGCTATCTGATGCGAGAACTACACTTAATGCACAGTATACAAGCTGATGAGTAATAAACTGATAATAGTAAAGAAATACTTTTGACAATTTTGGTGAGAAATTATTGTAAAATATTCGTTTTACAGAAATAACAGTAATTTCCAAAAATTTCAAGCGAAAAAAAAAAATTAATCGCAATGATGATAAATTCATTGCACATTTGCACTGTACACCAAGTGTGCGGATGGTTAATTACCGGTAATTTATTTTTCGGTAACTTACCGGTAAGTTACTGGTAGTAATTTAAAATTATAAAAACTTCTAAATTTCACGTGAATGAGTAGATTTTGCTGAAAAAACTTGATTTATGATCTAAAATTTCGCCAAAAAGACCCAAAAACCAGTTTTTAAATTATCGGAAGAATTTAAGAAACTTATGTTGTGGAAACTTACCGGTAAGTTATCACTTTAAATTACCACCCATCACTAACCAAGTGTACGTCTCATAGCTGATGCAGCGCATTCTATCAAAACCCTGATGGAACTATACTTTTATACCTCCATATTACTTAATACTCCAAGTTTATGGCAGGTAAATATTCAAGGAATGCGTTAATTTTTTACCACACGCAGCGCCATCTACAAGGGAAAAAATAAGGCTCAATTCACTACTCATCGCGTTCGTTTCGCATCTATGTAAACAAGAACTCTATATTGTGAATCATGATCGACGTACATCTACGCGATATCTGTGACAGACAACAGCAGAAAAATGTTTCGCCAACGTTTTCGAGATTATCAAAAAAATAATAAACATTGTAATTTTTTTTTTTTTCAAAGTCTTCATCTAAAATCGACAACACAACGAGTGAACCTTGAAAGGTAAAAAAAATTCACTACGTTCCATCGCGACGACCTCGAGTCATCTAACTCGGTTAATGATTCGCGGTACGTACGCATCCTCTAAAAATACTCGTCTAAAAATTAGTACACGCTTCCAGTCGCGTAAAATAGTCGGGACGTTGGCACGATATTGGGTATCGCGTATACCATAAAATAACCTTTAAAATTTCGCCATAAACTTACCTCCATATTTGTCGAATATGCTCTGGAAATTATCGTATAGTCTGAGAACACCGGTCATTGTGCAAGATGAGATCTGAGTTTTGCGTTAGTAGGTAACAACAATTCGTCGTTCTCCTTTAAACCTTCACCTATCTACTGTAACAAAAGAATAAAAAAAGAATACGTAAATTTATCGCCGTCGTTTCATCTTTATATGCACATAGTATAGCAATTAGGCACATTATATCGAGATACCACGAGGGGGTAATAAAATTCGTTTGTATTACATTACACGATCGTAAATAATCGTTGCACATTTTAGGTATAATGGGTAATAGGTAAACATCCGGTATCCGGAGGATTTTCTCGCGTTCACTCGAGCCACCTTGAACCTTAATGATATAGATTTCAATTGGCTGGCCAAATGATCACCTTAAGGCTAGTGTCGTCTCAGTCCTAGACTGGGTAGATATGTCGTTAACCTTCGTCCATTTTATACCTATACTTCGTTGCATTCGCGACCACAAAAATCATCTCAAAGGGAACACTTCGTAGACTCGTACCACAAACTGGACAAAGGATTCGACAAACAATTTCCTTATGATTTAATCCATCTTCATTGACCAACTAATAGCCAAACTTATCGAAGAGTATGATTCAGCAAGTGGATAAAGCCATAAAAACGTGTAAGCAGCCATACCGTATTACTTGAGCTGAGTTTTAACTGGGGCTGGTTCAGACCCTTTCATGTCTACATGTCACACCAAGTACCAAGTTTGAAAACCACCACCTTATTCCTTTCCAAGACCACTTGAGAAGGTGAATTTAGAATATGAGGTATTTCTTGTTCGCAATAACCATACAAGGTGTCTAACAAAATTACAGACTGAAGAGTGGGACATTTAGTAGGACTTTTTTTAGCCAATTGGGGAATTTTTATCAAGGGGCGGGGGAGAGGTCGAATTTTTTCCGTTACGCCTAGAAAACGATAATTTTTAGTTTGTTAAGAAAAAAAAGAGAAAAAAGCGGAACAACAGCAGGATAACAGGATACACCAGCAGGATTTTAGCAGGATCGGTTAGGCACCCAAATCATATGAGTTCATATTTTCCAAATTCTAGTAATTAGATACTCCTCGAGTAATCCTCAAATTTTGATGTTCCGCCATCATGGATGCTTCATGCGCCACAATCACATTTTGAGGTTAATAACCCCTCCCCCTCACCTCCAACACCATGTGAGATGGAGAATTTCGGATATAGCATACTTCTTATCTTCAATAATCATATGAGTTCATTTTGATCGCATTTTTAGTTATTTTGAGGCTCCTCAAGCTCTACTCAAATTTTGAGAATCCGCCATTTTGGATTGATTTTGACCCCAATTCGAGGGGTCATATTTAGGTACCAAATCAACAGTATACACGAAGTTTGATCTTTGTAAGTTAATTTGGTGAGGAGATACTGAACATTTAAGAAATGACTCATAGTAATTTCCCCTCCAAAATCTATTTCTTGTCGTAACTTCCCTCCAAATTCACTTGGGAAGCTAAAATCGGAATAGGTTAATCATTTGGGCTCATTTCATCATATGACACCAAAATAAGAAATTTTGAACCTCTCTTGTACCCCCACCATATTCTAAGATCGATAACCCCTCTTCACCACCTCCAACAACATGTGTGGAAGGGAATTTGAGATATGCTTAACTTCTTATCTTCAATAATCATATGAGTTCATTTTGATCGCATTTTTAGTTATTTTGAGGCTCCTCAAGCTCTACTCAAATTTTGAGAATCCGCCATTTTGGATTGATTTTCACCATAATTCAAGAGGTCTTATTTCGGTGCCAAACTAACTCCACACACAAAGTTTGATCTTGGTAGATTAATTCGGTGAGGAGATATGGAAGATTCAAGAAATTTCATGACTCAAAACTTCCTCAAAAAGCTACTTTTTGCTCCAACTCCTCTCCAAATGCATTTGGGAAGCTGAAATTTTGTTACATTGGTGCCTGTGAGTTACTCTTTCGTACGAGATCAAAAACGAAAATTTTGAGTCATTTGCCCTCCCTCTAGCTTCCCTTTAAAATTTAGGTCAACCGCCATTTTGAGGTGTACCAAAAATTTTTAAAAAAATCGTATATTTATACGAAGATTTTCTCACCAAATTTTGAGCGTTTTTCATCCTTACGCGGTGGTACTGGGCAAACTCCATTCCCCCTTCACCCCCTTCCCTAATCAGATATGCTATAATAGCTCTAGTTTTCACGTTGAAAATTCATCTAAAAAGCAACCCTTATGAGAACTCTGTACGGGGACTTGAGAGAAAATTCTTTTCACTAAATCAGCGAGGTTCGATATTGAGGTTAAATCTATTCATCGTTCATCAAGGCTATCACGAATCAACGTAATCCCGAAAAAAACTCCCGACTGCGAAAAAATTCCCTATTAGTTCGCTTCACCTTGAAAGAAGAAAAAAGAAAGCATTCACGATGGCTGGGTTCACGTTGTTACCGTATATTACAAAACAAATTATTGTTTATACACGTCGAACGTGATCGCAATATTCATACGAACGCGAACTTCAAAAACCGCTCGAACGCGGCCACAAATTGGTCGACTCGAGCGGCCGAGTACGTCGGCCGTCGTTGGCCATTTTCGCCACCACCGATCCGCTATTCTCATCGACGATCGACCCGTGCCCAATGTACTAATCCGCGTGTATCGTGGGAACAGCGTGTCGTTTCGTTTACATACCTGTCAGGAAAATTTTCGGCTACAACCGAGCGTCGACGTTACACATAAACAGCGACGCGGTATTTGTAAACATGGCGTATTGGTGTATTTAAAGTCGACGATTTAACGCGCCCGAACAATACCAGCGCGTAATCTCGGATAAAGAAAGGCGTCTATTCGAATAGGATGACACCAATATGTAGCGTAATATCGCCCCCGTCGGATATGCTCTTTTACGATTGTCCAACGTGGAAAGTTTCACCGAAATGCCAGCTATACCGCGAATCTATAATTTATTTACCGCGTATAAATGCGTGTAAATAAATAATAATACCGATATGCCTTCGTTTCTAGGTATAGCACGGCCGCCTTACCTTGATATTGGAAAATTCGAGCACGCGTCAAGGTTGAAATTATAATATCTGTGTGGAAAAATTCGCGCCTTCCTTTTCTCCGGCCCATTTACCGAACGAAACAAATTTTCGCCATTGTACAGACCCACCATGATAATAAGCCTCGAACAGCGTTCGCCTAAATCTATCAACCGTTTCCTCTTCCCCTCATTGGTTTCGGTAGCTGGCCAAGTGCCTCGAAATACTTCATTATAAAGCCATCACAATCTATCACGTATCCTATATCGTTCTTGGAATTCGAAACTGATTCAAATTTCAACGCTGATCGGTTGAATATCAAATTCACACCCTGAGACTATCCCAGAAATAACTCCAACAGAGTCAAGCACGAGCCCAAATATCAACTTTCTAATTCACTCGAAACGCAGATACCAAACGAGCAAGGATCTGCCAAAGTAAAATTTAAGTAAACAAATTTCCTACTTGGCTAGAGAAATTTCAAAGAGCTAACAGTTCTGTCAGACGTACAATTGGATTCGAAATTAACGATTTTGAGATTTTTGAAAACAGCGATCCTTCAAAAAAGTTCACGTTCATTTCCACAATTTACCTATTCCAATAAAACTATCCTTAAGGGTGATAAAAAAGGAATTGAGATCTACAGGTAAATACGAATTTTCATCGATTACCAAATTCAGAACTCCCATTTGAAATTTAATCCGAACTAAAATTACCTACTTTTCAATTTTCCAAGGTACAAGTGTACCATAAAAATCTACTTCATCCGCAAGCGCCGATAAAACATCTTTAGCAGCGAGGAGAAAAGGGTTGAGATGTCACATCATCCAGCAAGATTCAAAATTTTGATTAATTCTAGAATTCCAGTCGGTAATATATTACGAATATTTACCATTCCGAATTTTTGAGGGTAGAGGAGCAGGTGATTCAAATTATTTTCTAGGAGGGTGGGGTGGAGGGGAAGAATATGCCTTCAAGTTCATGAAAAAAGTCATGATCAAGTTGACAAGTCACGTTAAAATTAAGGTTTGAGATGTAATTGAACCAAATGGCAAGGAAGAGGAGAGAGGGGGGAGGATGAAGGGGTTCAATCATTTCAACATTTTTTTTTTTTGGTTTGTAATAATGTCGCATGTCCTATCGGTACCAAAATTGAGATTTAGAGGAAGAATGAGTCGTCCAAAGCACCCCCCCCCCCTTGAACATTCATAGTTACGCTGCTGTGTTGATTTGAGAATTAAAATTTTTACATTTCTGAGGAAGCGAGGTAAAAACTTGAAGTATTAGGTGTGATTTAAAATTATCAAAATCCTCAAGTCAATGACTAAAAATAATTCATCAGACTAGAACCAAATTTGATACAAAATTACTCGACATTTAGATTTCTTAAAAACAAGGGGGAGAGGTCATCAAAATATAAGAATAGCTCAGGTTTGATTTTTAGTGCTTCATTTTTAAATGAAATTTGGTCCAAAATTGCTGATATTGTTATTTTGAGAATGAAGGGAGGGGGGTGGGGGGTGGGCGGAGGAAATTTGAATTCAGATCATTCCAAATAGATTAAGTTTGATAATGATTAATTATAGCCTCAGAATTATTGCTTCCAAATTCCAATGGATTTTCAAGACTAATTGGCAATATTTACACTGAGGGATGAGGGGGGGGGGAGTGTGAGGCGTTTAATCTGAAATTGAATTATTATCTTAAAACAACTGGTGTTCTGATTCACAATAGAAGAGAAGAAGACGAGAATCGAACTTGTATTTCACACATATGGAAATTTCGCATTTAAAACCCGAGCTCAACAGTTGCTCGTATTTCAGTCGAATAAAAACACCATTCGCCATGCTTGTAAATCACGAAAAAACCTTCGACCAACTCGATACATCGGAATTCAGCTCGTAACTCGTAAAAATACTGTCGTACTTCCGATATCCGATGCTAACACTTCCGCCATCGACTCCTCCTTCCACACCGCGATTGCAGATATATTGGTAAACATACCCCGATAACCTGCACACATCGAGTCCTTTATTTCGCTTTGAAATTAAATCGAATCGATCGACGTCAACCTTCTACCGCTTAATTATACGATGAAAACAGGTTATCAAACGATATCGCCTATTACCTCCAGTCTACGGTACAAAAACCTCCACCGACTACCTAATTAATTCTCGACCGTATCAAAAATGCGAACGTTTTTCGGTAACTTAAATTAATTTCTCTTTTCCTCGTGTCTGTGGAGGCGAAAACAAAAACTCGATGTTTTGACGTCATAGCAATCAGCGCTCACGTCATGGACTGCATTGTGATCTGGACACGGATTAATATGCGTTCGATTTTTCACCAATAATTCGTTACCGAAAATAAATTACCTTATAATCATTCCTATAAAATGTATGACGTTGATAGTAATTCTTCCTAGCGAGAGATAAACAATAATTACCTAATCGCTAATTTAAAAAAAAAATATTTCCTGTACAATCTTTAAAACATCGAACTTGGACGAACATTACATAATTGGCAGTTTGCTTAACCCAGAGTCTCACAACATCTATGGGAATACTATTGCAAAGATTGTATGAACTGCACGTAGAGTGAAAGAAAAGCAAAAGTTCCCTTATCGGTGCATTTTGATTACACTAATATGGAGGCTAATCGATTTGAAATTTTAATAGTCATTTAACGCAGGAATGCAACGAAGGCGCGATATTCTCACGAGATATTACGCAATGGCGGCAGCTTTCGTCGACGTTACGCAACCTCGACAGAGCGAACAGTAGATGTGCCTAGGCTGGACGACGCACCGAAGCCGAAATACCTGACGGGTATTTCGTTCAGATGAGGAATGGGGACGAAAGTGCAATCTTCTGCAACTGGTACCTATATGTCATTTTCTACAACTGGTACATTTGATCTAGACTCACAAATGCTTCGTGGAAACGTACGAGTAGATGGAGCGGCTATAGATGCTGATGATGGTAGGCAATTAGTGGAGGTACGAATCAAATATCAAATATACCATCGTCTGGACAAGTTTCTTGGATGCTACAACGAGTGTATAAGACGTCGAATTAATTTTTTGTTTATGAGTATGATGGGAAAATAAGGCTATTGGAACATTTCTTTAATTAATACGTCGCAATCTTTATATTTAAGGAAAGGAGTAATTGAATTACAATTGAAATTCGCATGCTATGATGAAGAGAGAATGTCAACTCTATATTCACGCTAAAATTTTAATTTCACCGAATTTTTCGGCTAGTTCGGCATTTTGGTCATGAAATTTATATTCTTGCCACATATTTGGCACTTATACCACACATTTGGCATTTGTGCCATATATTTGGCATTTATGCAACAAATTTGGCATTTATGCAACACATTTGGCACTTATGCAACAAATTTGGCATTTATGCGATACATTCGGCACTTATGCAACAAATTTGGCATTTATGCAACACTTTTGGCATTTGTGCAGTGTAATTGGCACTTTTGTCGCATATTTGGTACTTTTGTAGTCATGAATTCGGCATCACAGCCATACATTTAGCATTCTGACATTTTTGATATATATTCATGGTTTTCGTTGGATACTCGGTATTTCCGTGTTGCATTCTTCATTAAAAAAACTTTTTTTTAACCTTTGCGGAATTAAATATTGAAATTCTTAACTCTGCCATATTTACACTGGATATCACGAAATCATGCGAAATAGAAAAAAACTGAATCAGCTGACCTACGGCTACAATGACTAATCGGATATTATTCTGGACACGGTGCTAGCAACGAATCTGGCATACAAAACGAAGTACTTGAACAATCCATTCGCAATGCCATTACGTCGCACACATAGGACTGTTTCATACTAACTGTACGCATCGACAACCTGTACCACATCACATTAGGACTCTCACGAATCGAGCCATATTTCCAGTTCTTATACAGGACGATGAAAAACACATCATTCTTATCGATTTGGCCGGTGATTAGAATTTTATCATTTTCATCGAAACGCCATTACAGTGTGCAAATGGTAGGGGCGATTCTTCGCCTAATCGATTGCCAAATAAAAATTAATATTTCACTCGTGCCTGGCTAAACGCTCTCATCATCGTGACTCAGCCTATTTGAGTGTGCGCGAATCAATGTTGCGAATTCTGACGAACGAGGCCGTCGCCGACTAATGCAACTCCCTCTATACGGTGGAAAATATTCAATATTTCTTGAACAAGGTGAGAACTGAGTTGCTTTGGGTTGAGCATCGAATTAACTTCACATCGAATGGAATGTCAAACTTTCTGTAGAGTGAACTTGAAGTCACAAACAAGTGTAAGAAATAACGCTTAAGCTGAGTCAGATTTGGAACAAATTCTGATGGCTGCTTTAGAGTCAGGGAAACCGAAGACAATTCTTCAGCTGAATTACGATTCTTAAGAAACTCCTTGAAATGCGACCTGTCTCGATATGAAGACTTTACGAGGCTGACCTTGGGGACAATCGCGTCGTCGCAACATCCATAACGGTAACATCAAACACCAACGTGTATACCGATATTTTTCACGCGTCGCTTTCTCTACACTTACGCGACTCCCATTTTCTTCCCACCCCCCCTTGTTGCCGTAAATACACAAATAAACTTAAGCAATCAGTGAAAGCTACATTGGTGTTAGCAAAACACGCGGATGCATAAATTTATCTCGATATTTACTCTGGTAGGTTCGCGACGCGATGACGAACGACAAGCTACACTAAGTAAACAAAGCTTACCAGCGTCCCAAGAAACAATTTCCCCATCGTTATCGCCGATTTAATAATAATGGCGGTTAAAATATTTAGAAAGTAGATCAATACGCGCGTTAAGTAAATTATCGTTCGTTTAAAACGCAATCCGTCAATCACATTAGGCAAGCATTCGTCGCGCTCGTGTCACTGCCCGCAACACCATTAGCCTCTAGCTGGCTCGAGGTACCAACCCCGAGGAGTTGGCGGAAACGCTTCGTTCACCAGCGACGAACGTCGTCAGAGACGCGAGCTGCGTTAAACTTGACCTACAAATGTGACACAATAATACCAGATGCTCGCCGCTATCCTTTGATACGACTCGCGTATAACGTAATTCTTTCGCCATTGTTCGTCCAATTACCCATTGTTTACTGGGCGAATACGCGCGAACGCGACCTTTATCAGACAATACCACGAATCCATACAATCCCATCGGTGCATCGACTCGATTACAGGTGGCTCGCGGAATCAACGCCGCAAATTCCCCGATAACTGCATTTCTTCACGCTACACCACCTTTAGGTATGCGCGCGAAAGTAAAAGTCTCCTACGAAGGGCAAGATCAACCAAATACGCGGTTACATGCAAAGTCGAATTTTAAGCAATAATTCACCAACAGGCGTTACAGGTTCGACCGGAATAACAGGAAAAAAAAATTCGTGTAGAAGAAAGAATAACAAAAAGGAAAAAAAATAGCGAAAACAAGTTTACTTCCTCATTGCGTTTAAATTAATCAGTTTACCTTAACCTTAACACATTCTCGAATCTTTTTAGCGATATAATTATAACCCAGCCCAGCGTATTCGACAGATATCGCGAAATATTGCGTAACAATGTATCCACGTCGACCTTCCTCAATCACTCAAAAATCTACGCAGCATGTCGACAATTTTCAACCCTTAAATTCTTGAGAATTTGAAAACTTTTCAACAATGTTTCATTCCTTCGTACATGTACGAAAAACTCACATAAATTATTACAGCGCGTTTACTCGTCTACAAAAAGTTAACATCGAACCGTGATTAATTACACGAATATAGCATAGTATGCAATATACCTGTAGACCAATGACCTAAACCAAAAACAGTCACGTTTCGGCCTTCGTTTATTAACTTAAAATAAAAACTGATTGAATAATAAAAAATAAAAAAAACGTAGGAAGGTATGCGACTAGTGTCAACAACCAGGTAACGAACATCGATATGGTTATTTTATCGATACCTTCAAATCGCCACTGAGCGTAGATAAACTCGAGAACAAGTACATGATCACACCAAAATAACATTATGATATGACATCAAATGGCATATCACAAAATATGACTACAGGAATCGACATATTATGACACAGGTATCAGAAGTCAATATGATCATTTCACAATGATCAAAATTGATATAATGGACCAATATGCGAAAAGTATGCTCAATAAATAGCACTTTGGGAAATATAACGAAAGAAATCCAAGCCATATGACATAACATGATGAAGCATGTCTTCCTACTACATTAATGGCATGACATTTTTATCAAATGGCATACTGGCAAAAATGACATCACAAATTGATCCACTATGACACAATATAGGAAGCCAATATGTTGTCATATCACATTAAAGATACGGCACACCACGAGATCTAAGATTAGAAATTAGGTTAATATCAGACAAATCAGATGTCAAAACGATTCATATCACAATATGATAATGATGCTATAGTGCGTTGATGAAATAGCATACTGGCACATATGAAATAGAAATTGATACATTATAGCACACTATAAGGAGTCCACATATTGTTCATATCACACTAATAGAACAATATGCCTTCAATAGCAGATGGGAAAACCCATCGCCAAGTTAACAAATTATGAGACAATATAAGAAGTCTACATGCTGTTCATATCAAATTAATGGTATGATATGCCAATCAAATGGCATCTAGTAAATACTTCGCACAAACTGATGCATTATGGCACAATTTAAGGAACCCACATATTGTTCATGTCATACTAATGAAAAGATATGATGTCAAATGGCAAATGGGCAAATTCATCACACAAATTAATACATTATGGCACAATATAAGAAATCTGCATGTTGTTTATACCAAACAAATGGTATGACAGGCATGTCAAATGGCACTCCGGTAGATATTTCACACAAATTGATACATTATGACGCAACATAAAAAGTCTACATGTTATTCATATCAAATAAATGGTATGATATGCCAATCAAATGGCACTCTGGTAAATATTTCGCACAAATTGATACATTATGACACAACATAAGAAGTCTACATGGTATTCATATCAAACAAATGGTATGATAGGCATATCAAATGACACTCTGGTAAATATCTGGCGCGAACTGATACATTATAGCACAAGATATTTATGAAGTTAGGACGTTCATACCACACTAAGTGTTGGTATGATATACTGATCAAATGGCAGCTGGTAAATTTTAGCACAAAATTAAACATTATGGCACAACATAAGAGATCTAAATATTACTGTATAATGGCATTTTAAGCTCATTAATGCCATCTTTGCCAATATGGCTTAACAAATGAAATGATTATGGCACTTCATCTGTAATTTGACGTATTTTGCAAAAATAATGACGTTATTAAAATTAATTGGCATAAAACTGTGAAACTGCGAAAGAAAAAATTGGCACGCTTTAGCAGCATACGATACAACTCTAAATTTCGATAGTTTTTCCACTTACCAACATACATTCCGTCGACTCAAAAAAAACAAACAAAAAAGGGTAAAGATTGCCGCAAGCGAATTCATACCGATTAAGAATACATAATCTTTCTCATTCTGTGAGGTTACATAAACGAGCTCCTAATGGTACACAACACTTTCGCGACACATGACATGCGCTCGTTCCACATTAACACGCTTATCGCACCTGTACACCGATAAATTAACGTACCCGGTAATTTGGTATATCGGCGCCGAAAACCGTAATAATTTCCTGCATACTCTCAAACGCAACAATTGTTACCGATGATGAAAACTGAAGGAATACTGCGACCTAAAACGAACCCATACATTCGACTTTAAAAATACACATCAACGTTGCCGTCCGACTGAATAATTAATACAACTCCCCGAAACAATTATATACTTCAAAGAAAGGGGGAAAACCAAATCAATTTTCATACCACCGAATCACGCGATATCTCAAAAAATCGAATAACATCCGCCGTTTAAATAATAACTGAAAATTTACCTGTTAGGCGTTCACTATTAAAAAAGCGTACATATAAACGTACAAGAATATACTTATACAACCGTTAAACCCCGACACCACTAGTATTAGAAGTACGCTCGAAACTAAACTGAACTTAAGAATGAAAAGCGCTATAAAGTAGAATTTTGGTGGAGAGGAAAATGTCCTTCACCTTGTAAGGTCATCAACTTTAGCCTCGTTTTCGAACCGGTGTCAAAACGTAGCAGGATGGAGAGATTTTTCTCAAAATTAAAAAAAAAAAAAGAAATGCGAGACGCCGTTTTCCCGAAAAAAAAAAAAGGCGAACCGCACAGATGGTTGAATTTCCTGAATTCCGTTCAACTTATAACGACTGTAGTTAACCGGTTTCGAAGGTTTGCCAAATTAATACCGTAATATAATGAGTTCTATATCGATTTTCCCACCCTTTTCACCGCTCTAAGAAACCTATCGCTCGATATGGAATTTAATGTGAGTTTTTTTGAAGGGGATTTCGGATGCTCGGATTACGTCTCAAATTCGCACAGCGTAATAGTGGATTTGGAGTTTGATAAATTTTTTTAACGAGGGGGTGGAGGAGAGAATAAAGACCACGCATTCGATTATTTTTCAACTTTTCAGCATTTTTTGACAGAAAAGGTTCGTACACACTTTATATATAAATAATTTATATATTAACTCTTTTTTTGATATTTTCATGTATGATATTTTTATTCGTGTAAATTCATAGAGAATATCAGTGTCATGTTTGGTCATAGATGAACACATAATTACGTTCTTTGCCATCATCTTCATTTTTTGTTATACTGAAGATTCTCTCTAGCTATTTCACAGTCCAACCTCCATAAATTTCGCTTACTACTGATTTCTATGCAATAAAAGTAAGAATTAGCCAAAACTGATATCATCGTAAATCAAAAAAAAAATTTCATAAAAGAATTATTTACAGCGAAATGATTGGCTGAAATTGGAAATTTAATAAAAATTTGAATAATCAAAAAGATAGGAATTAATTAATAAAAATTTCAGCATAATAAATATTTGCAATATAATTAAAAGAGATCATCGTATATTCTTTAAAATTCAAAATACATACATCAAATGAAAAAAGAGGAGAAATTATTTTCACGAATATACAACAACTTTGAATAGAAACATTATCCATGAAAAAGTGAAAGTCAACTTTATTTTTTTCATTTGTCATTATTAACGTTTCGTTAGCTCTTCTTTTCAATTTTGTAACAGCTTAAGTTGATAATTTTCGCCAAAATTATTTTTTATTTGGCAGGAGGAAGGAGTGAAAAGATGGATAAACAGAAATCAATTTTAAAATCAAATTTCAAAAAGATTACACTACAGTTCGAGAAATAAACAATTTTATTTTTAGGACTTTATTCAGTTATTGGCGCATTTGAATTTTAACCGATTTTTTGTGACTTTTGTGTAAACGTTTTTTAGTCATAAAAATAAAATTGTCATCAATATAAATATGAAAATCAATTTAATTATAATTTAATTTATAGAAAAGAAAAAATGAAATTTAAGGATAATTAAATTAAAAAAAAAATTTCAAAATGATGTATCGAGTTTTTTAGTGACAACAATTTGTGAAAAAAATCACTTTCAAAAAAATTAATTTTTTTAAATCTGCCATTTTCAACGTCTTTTTATATCCATTATTTTCACTTTTGCAACAACCAAAGATGATAACATTTATCAACATGAAATATTGCTTATAATGGAGAAAAAGAGAGCTAATATGGAAAAATTCTCATGAATAAAAATATGAAAATTAATTATAATGTAATTCAATTTAAAGAAGAGAAAAAAATCAAGTTTAATAATAAAAAAAATTTAAATAAAATATTTTTCAACATAATTTGGGGAGTTATACGGTTGTTTAAAAATTATAATTTTCAGTAGTTTTCTCATTTTTTGACATCTGCATTCTTGTTCATTTTTTGTGACTTTTTTATAGAGTATTTTCAGTGACAAAAATTCGCGTAGAAATAATTTTCAAAAAAAAATGATTTCTTCACATTTCTCATTTTCAGCTCTTTATTTTTGTAGCAGTTAAAGTCGACAATGTTTTTTAACATGAAATATTTTTTTAATGGGGAAAAAGGAAGGGTGTATCACAAAGCTGTTATTGATAAAAATAAGAAAATCAATTTTATTATAATTCAATGATAAAAAAAAAAATTAAATTCGAGAATAAATAAATCCAAAAAAAAATTTGCGACTTTGGCATCAAATTTTCTAGTCATGAAAATTTATGAGGAAATCTATTTTGGAAAATTGACTTTGTTCAAATTTGTCATTTTCCACGTGTTCTCGTATCTTGGTTTCACTTTTTTAAAATTATTATTTACTTGCCGCTTACTGCCACTTATGACAGGGGCACGAAAAAGGAGGGTGATTAAATTTTAGAAAATAGGGTAAGAACAAGAGGTTTTGAAAGTCAAAAGAGAGAATTTCGGTAAGAGAAGAGGGTTAAATTCAAGACGCCATATTATGGTCACCAACTAACCCCACATCCAAAGTTTGATATTTCTAGGTTGATTTGGTGAGGAGATAATAGAAGATTCAAGAAATTCCATGACTCAAAACTTCCTCAAAAAGCTGTTTTTTGATCTAACTCCTCTCAATATGCACTTAGGGAGCTGAAATTTGGATATGTTAGTATCCGTGACTCACTCTTTCATATGAAATCAAAAACGAAAAATTTGAGCTATTTGCCCCTTCTCCAGCCCCCCTCAAAATTTGAGTGATCCGCCATTTTGAAATTTTTCGAAAAAACAAAAAAAGTACTTTTGCACATTTTCAAGAAGAGTTCCTCACCGAATTTTGAACGAATTTTAGCCACACCCGCTTGCGCAAGGCGAGTGACACAAAAACGAAATTTCCTCAAAAACAGGTTTTTGCTCCAACTCTCCTCAAAATGCACTTAGGAAGCTGGAATTTAGATATGTTGGTGTCTGTGACTCACTATTTCATGCGAAATCAAAAACAAAAAATTTGAGGTATATGCCCCTTCTCCAGCTCCCCTCAAAATTTGAGTAATCGCCATTTTGAAATTTTTTGAAAAAATAAAAAAAATAGTTTGGTTAAATTTTCAAATTTTGAGCGATTGGGGAAAAAATTATACATATTAAAAAGTTGGACATTTGCCAGATCATTACAAATGGTCTGAAACGCAAAGATTTCAAGACCCCACTCTCTCCCGGCCTTCCCTTCCTAAATAAGGTGGGCTGCAATACCTATCGTTTTCAAGTCAAAAACTCAGCTAAAAAAAGACAAACGATACCTTCTACGGTGATAATTTTACCTGGCAATTTTCAATTTTTTACCAAGAAGAGAGAGAAAGATGCTGAATCCACCAGGTGTCAAATATTACGATTTCAAAGACCGGTCATATAGTGGTGATTAGTTTAACGAAAAAGGCAATATCTCCTCGCTCCGCCATGCCCATGCCGGCTCATTAATCGATACTTGGCTCCACGAGTTGCTTTTTGGCAACGAGTTTTCCCGTCAATGAATGGTTAGCGAATCGCCTTCGAAACGGATAGAGAACCAGTTTCGGGCCCCCTCTTCGCTTCGTTTCGTCGATTGAGAAATTCGAGCAGGGGCGAACTGCAATTTTTTTTGGTAATGCGTATGTTAATTATTTAATCGAACAATCGTCTATTAACATTACAGGTTGTAATGATACAGGTTTGGGCGGAATACGAAACCCCATTTCGGTTGGCCGCGGTCGCCAGTGCGGAAACGTTCGCATGTGAGGTCGAAGAGCTGGAGTGATTCGCGCGAATATGAGTGCCGGAGAACAATCGTATTAATGAGCCATTATGATAAGCGAATCGCGCAGCATTCGGCGAAACGAATGTAAAAAGAATGCGAACGGTAGTGAATATTCATAAGATGGAGCCGAACGCGGCTATACACCTCGTATTGGTACACGCGTCGAATTGGAAATCGCGTTTGTAATAAAATTCGTAACGTAATGGTCGTGTGCCGGCGCGCGCTGAATGGTCGTCGATGTGTAGGTACGTGTTGCGAAATGGACAGAAAAAAATACCAATTTATTCCTCATTGCGCAAGGTTACTGATACCGGCATCAAAGCTAGCCACCCCGCTAAGCTGTTGTGGCCTTTGAGATCGCACGAATCGTCCACATCTGCGGAGAAAACCCCGACCGCAGCGGATTCCCAGAATTAAGCGAAGATTAGCCGCAAAGACGTGGGATGGAGGAAAAAGCCACCACCAGCTACCGCCAGTTCCAAGGTAACGCCAAGGATGATGGAACGCGGCCACTAGCGGCGACCATTTTACGCGAATCGAGCTCACGATTCACGTAGCTGGACGTCGTCGAAATGTAGCACATGCTACGTCATTCGTAGGTATCTGCGGGCAGAAGCGCAGGCACAGGGGCGTACTGTGTCGCCGTCGTTCGTCGCCTCGACGTATTACGGTCTTACGTAACGGACACTCATTAACCGGCAGCCGCGACGATTTATGCCTACGGCTCGGCGTTCTAAAACGGTGCGAATTAGCGGGCCTTCGTCCACCATCGTCTAATACCTTATGAACTCGTTCGTACGTCCACTGTACGTCCACACGTCTATCGGCGCTCTTTTGCAAACGTCTTAGTCGTCGAGACCTTGTACGTATGCACGAACGGTCGGAAGAATTTTCACTTATTACGAGATTGCCAAGTTTCATTCGTGTTATATGTACGTCAGGTATTCGTACGAAAACGCCGTCGTCATCGTACCATCGTGACCTCCGCTATTACGCGTCGCGTAAACGTCCATTAATTCGGTACTTAGAGCGTATTTTCGCACGATATTTGCAATTCCGCAAACAATAACCATTCACCGATTAACTATGCCGAGGTAGCCGTTCGTAGACACGCGAACAGACGCGCCGCGATGGCGTCTGTCCAAGCGCTCGAAAATCTCGACAGTGTCGAACGCCGATACTAACCTCCCGCTCCCCTCAAGCCCTATCATTTCTATATTCTTATTCAAGAAGCACACAAATTCTAAAAATTATATTCTAGTTCGTTTTCATAAGTGAAGAGGCATGATACGATACTCTAGTGTACTTAATAGTTTTAGTATGCGAGAGAGAGAGAGAGAGAGAGAAAGAGAGAGAGAGAGAGGAGGGGGGACAAGCCATATTTCCAAACCAAAATATGTTATAAGTCTGAGACACAACAAACAAAGTTCAAGGATTTTCTCATTGACAGATTTAAAAAATGTAAGCAGCCATGCTACATTACTGGAGCCGAGTTTTTAACTAGAATTTATCAGATTTGCAAATAATATTGCTAACCCCTTCGTGTCTACACAAGTATGAAAACCCTAATCCTATCCCTTCCAAAACCTCTTGAGAAGTTAAATTTGAAATATGAGGTATTTTTTGCCCGCAATAATCATATGAGTCCATATTTCTCAAATTTTACTAATTAGAAGCTCCTCAAATAAGCCCCAAATTTTGACGATTTGCCATTATGGATACATTTTAACCCTAACTCAAGAGGTCACATTCTGGCCATCAACTAACACTACATATGAAATTTGACCTCTATAAGTGGTTTTACTGAGGAGATAATATGGAAGATCTATGAAATTTCCCAAGAGTAACTTTCCCCTCCAAAAAACGTTTTTCACTTAAACTCTCCTCTACATTCACTTGCGAAGCTGAAATCACAAGAGGTAAGTTATTTGAGCTCATTTCATCAAATGACACCAGAGTAAGAAGTTTACGATGTCTTGTGTACCTCTACCTCATTTACCGCCATGTTTTAAGATTGATAACACCTCCCTTTCCCCTCCAACATCATGTGTGGAGGTGAATTTTTTAGAATAAACTGCACTTCTCATCATCAATTATCATTTGAGTTCATATTAAATAAATTTTCACTAATTTGAGACTCCTCAAGCTCTACTCAAATTTTGATAATCTGCCATTTTGGATTGATTTGGACCCTAATTCGAGTGATCATATTTAGATACCAAAGCAACACCACACAGGAAGTTTAATATTTGTAAATGTTGTAACTTCCCTCCAAATTCACTTGGGAAGCTAAAATCAGAATAGATAAATCACTTGGGCTAATTTCATCATATGACACAACAATAAGAAATATTGAGCCTCTCTTGTACCCCCACCATATTCCGAGGTCGATAACCCCTCTCCACCCACTCCAACATGTGCGGAAGTGAATTTGAGATATGCTCAACTTCTTATCCCCAATAATCGTATGAGTTCGTATTAATGACATTTTCACTAATTCGAGGTTCCTCAAGCTCTATTCAAATTTTGATAATCCGCCATTTTGAAGTGATTTTGAGCCAAATTCAAGAGGTCGTATTTTTGTGCCAAACTAACCTCATACACGAAGTTTGATCTTGGTAGATTAATTTGGGAGAAGATATGGAAAATTCGAGAAATTTCATGACTCGAAACTTCCTCAAAAAGCTATTTTTTGCTCCAACTCCTCTCCAAATGCATTTGGGAAGCTGAAATTTTGTTATATTGGTGCCTGCGAGTTACTCTTTCGTACGAGATCAAAAACGAAAATTTCGAGTCATTTGCCCTCCCTCCAGCTTCCCTCAAAATCTGAGTGATACGCCATTTTGAGCTGTATTGAGAAAACAAAAAGGTCGCTTTTTTGCATTTTTAAGTAGAGTTCTTCACCAAATTTTGAGTGATTTTTATCAATACCCGGCTGCGTTACACGCGGGGAAAAAATATCTATATGGGTAAGATGATTACAAATGGCCTGAAACGCAAACATTAGAAGACCGCACTCCCCCCTCCCTCAACGTGTAGGCTGTAATAGCTATGGTTTTTATTGAGAAATCGACTAATTGAAAAAAATTGTAAGCAACCACGCCGTATCACTAGAGCTGAGTTTTTAACTGGTACATTGAAACTATTGTGGATAACGTAGTCAACCTTATCATGCCCATAGGCCATACTAAGTTTCAAGTGTGGAAACACTCACATGTCCCTTCCAAAGCTATAGTTGAAATTAGTACATAATACTATAATTCATATAAAGCCATATTTATCAAATTTGCGCAGTTTCAGCCTCCTCAAGCATTTCTCAAATATGTACCCGAATGCAAAGGGTGATATTCTAGTCTCATACAAAGCTCACAGAGAGAGCTTCACGGTAATTTTTTCACTAAAAGGCTGTTTTGCTCTAGCTCCCCTCCAAATTCATTTAATAAGCTAAAATTTCAGCGTGTTAGTCATTGAAGCTCACCTGATCATATAAAACTATAATCGACATTTCGTCGGACCTTTCGTTCAGCCTCTACATTATTACCTCTCCTTCCATCTAAAATCACTTGCGAAGGCGAATTTACTCGCTTATTTTTTTCTCAGCATTTTTATAATCTTGGTTGTAGCGTGCAATCGAAATATCCATCGTCGATGTGTTGTTATAATAAAAATGACTCCATCGTCGTTGGCAAAAATTTTATTCGTTGGAATATATTACATCAGTTAGACCCTCTGGTAACTCTGCATTGTGCACGTCCGGATGCCCCATATAAACTTTACAAGCACATTATAACAGTACTAATAACACGATAATAAAAAATGTATGTTTCGAAAAGCTATCTCCTCAGTTGAACGAACGAGTGGCATAGGTGAACTGAAATCTAATCTAATAGTGCTATCGCTTAACGCCTTAGTCTCACATATCCGAGCGTATGTAGAAAAAACCCATCCCAGATGAGCCAACGCTACATGGTAATCTTGAAGAAAGATTTAGACAGATTCATCTTCATCCTCATTGGTTTCCCTATAGTCAGATAATGGCGTGAAGTTGTTTTTTATTTTCGATGGTGCTCATAATAATGTTTATAGCTCGACTGCCTTATTTTTAGAGGGTGGGGGGGGGGGGTACGCAATCCGAACATGTTGGACGAAAAAATGTATTTATAATATTGTAGTCCACAATTTTTTGTCTAAAGATGATTGCTTAAAAAAAAAAAATTATTTTAGAAATATTTGGGTACCCATTAATTTAATTTAAAAAAAAAATTATTTTATTTATTAATTTAATATTATATTAAATCAAGATATTGAGTAATTAAATTTTAATGAGTTACGCCCTTTACGCAGTCAATTTGGTTTATATCTAAAAAAAACGCATAATCAAGAAAAAAAAATTTACAATTTATAAGAACCAAATGGCCCATTACCGATGCCCTTCTTCCTCATCACCAATACAATACGCTTTGCATCAACTCCAAACCCTCCTCTCCATTTCCAAAGCTTTGAGAGAAGGTTGAACAATCTTGAGATCAAATCAGATTAACATACATTTAGATTAATGGACACTGAACTGCGATACATTCCAATCTCATTATGTCTCTTCGAAGGATGATAGGAGATTTAGTACTCGATGAAAAAAGGAGAGGGGAAGAGACATTTCGTTGAAAATATTTCATTGCAATGTTACAAGACGAAAGTAGTTGAAACATGAACGTATTAAACAGTCGAAAAACATTTTCTGAGCACGTCTCAAGCAGGGACGTACCGAAAGGGGGGAGGGGGGAGCTTCCCTCCTTGGCTTTTGGAAAGTTGGTACGTATTTAACATCTTATTTTCGTGAAGCAAAAAAAAAAAGAGTCAACAGTTGGTAAAATTTGGTTTTCTCCCTCCCCCCCCCTGAAGAATGTCCTCGGTATGTCCCTGGTCTCAAGTGACAACTCATGAAATCCCTCGTATGGTTTTCAACTCTATACCAAGTACACGTGAAATGTTCAAATTTCAACTAACCCACCAAACAAACTCACGACTCCAGCTCAACACTCATTACAAGTTAAAACACAAGGTAACCCCGTACTCTCCAACCAGAACGCGTCGAATAGCCGCAAACCAACCGCAGCTACTTAATCTTATCACAGTGTATCGACGGCGACCACGAAGGTCGGCATAAAACCCTATTTCACGCCTTATCATTGCATCAATCTGAGCAATTGATTTGCGCCAGCTGCCAATTCAGCGCGTTCGGCGTCCGATAAATAATTCAATAAGCGTGCCGCTACCCTATACCATTGTACACTTCTTCGACGTATTTACCGGAGTCTGGCGACACATTCGGCGCGAACGCGCGGGGTGCTAATTGCGACGGCGGCGGTTTCGGAATTCGCGTCTTTTCGATAACCATTACGTAATACCTAATGGTACACAGTTACACACCTCTGGTACACTCGACGCGAAAGCTAAAGCCGCATCTGTGCGCCGACTAGATCGATGATCGTAGTGACCGTGTTCTTGAAACCGGCCGCGGCCATTACGTAATCTACGACCAGAGCCCGAGCTGCCGATGCATGTTTCTCATTACACTATATCATCGCGTATAATGTACCTCTACACGCGCCTCGACATAGCCACTTTACGCGGCGTGATAACGATGATACGGATATTTTTTCTTTCTTTTTAGCCTCAGTACAATTATGCAAATCATATACTATTGGCGGTCGCTTCTCTAGCTCGTACACACGCGCGCTAACCGCGTCAACTTTCTTCCTTTTGAATAGCGAAAATTTATTCTTCAAGGTTGCGCCCGAATCCATGTACGCGAATTTCAACAATCTCCTTTTTTTTGCCCCCTCTACGCGTCCGCGTCGGTACTAAATTCCACTTGGTCGTAACGTCGTTCCTTCGTCGAACTAAATTAAAACGCGAAATCAACGCACCTGGCGATCTCGCGTTCGTTCAATTAGCCCGAATGTGGTCTGAGAGTTCAACACGAGGTAGAACGTTTCACTATTAGCGTAGAATCGAATGAATGAAATTAATCTCTTTGGAAATTCGTTTATGTATCTTGAATTACACATTCTTTTTTTCAGGCGTACAATTTACAAAATATATATACCAGCAGTTCCAAAAAAAAAAAAAAAAACACCAAATTATTCGTAGCTTGGAAAAATATGGTTTCAAAAATCGTTGATACTGGATATAATCGCCATTAATTTTTTTTTCAATGTCAAAAAATTTTTTCTCTCTATCCAATCCCAGTGCATTTACAAAGAAACCAATAAGAACCTTTTTGTTAGAGAATTATATGCAGATCATTCTATCACTGGACTATTTCCTCCATAAAATGCACTATTCGAACAGAACTGGTTTTTCAGAGGATTTTCCTCATAATGAAGAAAAAGGCAAGAGGAAAAGGGTGGGGATTTTCATTTATTCGGGAGCTATAAACTTGAGTGTGTTGAAAAGAATGTATTATTTAACGTGTTCTCAAGCCCAGCGCTGTACAAGGCGTCAAAAAAAAAAAAAAAAAAAAAAAAAAATTTTCAACTCTAATGAAAACCCTATCACTTGCACCCCTTAAAACTTGCCATGGTACCAGGGTGGACCGAATTTTATTGTTTTTTGAAATATGAAGAAAGGCTGATGGCAATAGTTTCTAAATGACCTCGAAAAGACGCGATGAAAATTTCAGCTCACTAATTTAATTTTTAGACTTCCAAAAATTAAATATTTTGAAAATTTGAAAATTTTCAAAAAAACAAATTAACAATTTTTTACGATCCGAAGTCGTATTTTGTCGTCTACAGATTGAAACAATAATTTTAGTCAACATTTTTTCACGAAGATATGGGGTCTAAACCATTTTTGAATTTATTCGAAAAACATCAATTTTGCTCATTTTCAAAAATGACCAAAAAATGGCTAATTTATTGATCGTGCCCTCAATATTATTTAAATTCTAGGTACTTTGGACTTAAGAAGGAAGTAGTGCTCAATCTTTCACCCAATCAGCTTCCCAAAACATTATGAACTGGTTTCAAAATGACTTCGAATAGATGTCGTAGCATCAAAAAACTAAGCCTGTAAGAACCCCTGGGGAACAAAAATCTACCATATTTTGCCTCTTCAGTTCGAAAAATACTGAACTGAGCCCATACTGCGCACGTGATCCGAGATTAGCACTTTCTGAAAAATTAAAAAAAATATCCCGTTAAAATTTTTTCCAATCTTGGAACGTCAAAGCATGACTTTGGAACGTAAAAAAATTTCAACTGCTCAAAAATTCATTTTTCCACAAATTTCAAAGTTTTCAAAACTTTGATTTCACTTTGGTGGGTCTAAAAAGTGAGTGAAAGGGCTGAAATTTTTATGACGTTTTTTTGAGGCCATTTACCGACTATTGTGATCATCAACTATCTCCTTTTCACTTTTGAAAAAAAAAAAATTTGTCCCACCCTAGTCAGAGTACAAAAAAATAGGTAAGCATTTTTTTCATAGAAAATTTAATCATCACCAAACTATTGTTCACCTAAAATAGGAACTAGTGAGGAAAATCAAAAAATTTAGTTACATGAGGGATTTTATCCGTATCTGAAAATTGTTCCCAAGATGGAGCGGGGGGGGGGCTGATTTTCATTTATTCAGTACCTATTAACCCAAGTGTATTGGAAATGTTGGATTTTTACCATCTTCGACGTGTTTTCAGATACCTTTCAAATTTAACGAAAACTAAATCGCTTACAACCCCCACAACTCAACCCCTAGCACAATCACCAAAAATTTGGTAAGAACTCTTTTTATAGGAAATTTCACGTAAATCATTTCATCACAGAAATATTTTCCCTCCAAAACGTACTTTCGGTTGAATGTGTGGAAAAATCTGCTCATTTTATTCACAATTTAAGGCGATGCCTCAAGAGAAGGGTGGGAGGATGATTCTCATTTATTCAGGAACTAAAAACCCAAGTATAATGGGAAAGATTTATTTTTACTATTTTTAACGTGTATTTTCAAAGCTTTTCAACTGTAATGAGAACTATATCGCTTGCAACCTCAACAACTCTGCTCCTACTGCATTTACAAAAAAATCAGTAAGAACTTTTTTTGCAGAAAATTTTACTTAAATCATTTTATTACTGAACTAGTTTTAACCTAAAAGGCATCAATGTTGAGAAAAACTAAAAAAAATCTGATTTTATGAGGTGTTTCTTCAGCAACTGCTTATGACGTCTCATGACTGAAGAGGGAGGAGAGAGGGGTATTTTATTCGCAATTTAAGACGATGCTTCAAGAGGGGGTGGGGGGATAAGTCTCATTTATTCAGGAGGTAGAAACCTCTGCGTACTAGAAAATATCAATTTTTACGTTTTTTGACGTGTTTTCAAATGCTTTTCTAAATTTTTGAAAACTATATCACTTTCACCCTTTACAACTCCGCTCCTAGTGCATTTACAAAGAAATCAATGAGAATCTTTTTTGTAGCAAATCTCATGTACATTATTTTATTACTGAACTCTTTTTACCCTAAAATGTAATATTCGTGAAAAAATTTGAAAAAACTGATTTATCACGCGATTTCACACACCATAAAAGATAAAATATATGTACAAAAAATTTGCAGAACGGAAATTTCATTAATTCATGATCCAAAAACCAGAGTGCGTTAGAAAACGCATATTACTGACAAGTCTTCGAAGCTTTTCCAAGTTCAATGCAAACCATATCACTTGCACCCCCCCCCCTTCATAACTTCACCCCTAGTACATTTATTAAAAAAAATGATGAAAATTTTTTTTTGTAGGAAATTTCACGCAGATCACTTCTTATTGGACTATTTTTCTTCTAGAATACACCACTTCCGATGAAAATCAACGAAACTGGTACATCGAGGTATTTCACCCGTAATGAAGGACGACGCACTAAGCAGAGGAGAAGAAAATGTTCATTTATTCAGGAGCTAGAAACCTGAGTACGTTGGAAAACATATTTCTGACAAGTTTTCGGAAAGGTTTTTCAACTCCAATGCAAAATACATCACTTGCACCCCTCGCATCTCCTCTCCTAGTACATTTACAAAAAATTAATAGGAACCTTTTTTGTTGGAAATTTCACGTACATCATTTCATCACTAGACTATTTTTTTCTTAAAATACACCATTCGCGAAAAAAATGTAAAAAACTGTTTTTAAAGCACTTCGACCCGCAATACAGGACAACTCTCAAAATATGTGGGGCAAAATTTTTCCCACCATGTTTACGTTGACGTCCAGAAGATTTTTCAGAGAAACACCAATTTCACGAAAGTCGCATCAAATAATATATTCTTCCTCACTAAGGAGAATGAACGATAGGTAATTTTTTCGAAAAAAACCCTGTCTCATTTACCCTTCGGTATTCAATGCTCAGACAATATTCGAAGCTGTTACTTTTCACACCCTTCGCAAATGACTGAATATGAAAGATCGCGCGTGTGAAAATCGTCGAAATTCACATGGAAACCAGTTTTCACGTGCATACCTTGAAAAGTGAAAACTAGTCGACTTGGAATAAAACGTCAGACGCGCGTGCATAACTTAATGTTAAGTTCATTTTTTACCCTTATCCAGTCGTAGATATATTCGGTCACATGAGCCCGATGAAAAAAAAAAAACACTGATAAATTACGAAAATGAACAAACCTGCGACAGCGGTTTCAATATCGTACGATTAACTGCGTACACGGTATTCGCCGCACCACATTCTAATTTCTTACACATTACAACGAGTTCGCTACCATATAAAACATGATCCGTTAAATATACACCGAACACATAATTCGCGTTATATTAATATACGAAAGAGAGAGTAAGAGAGAGAGAGAGAGAGAGAGAGAGAAAGAAAGAGAGATGAAAAAAAATAAAAATAATAAAAAATAAAAAAAAAAGGATTAAATTTCCAAAAAAAAAACTACGTCGAAAAAACGCCAACAAACGCGAACTATTCTACCTGAGCACTCTAGCGAAGACGACCATTAAATGATAACTACGAACGTAATGGACGAGACGCGAGTCAAACGTACAGCCACTATTACTGATGTCGTGGAATATCGCGAACGAGTTGGCAGTCGTCCTCAAAACCCGACGTCGTGCACGCCGTATCATCATCTCCCCACCTGCGCGCGACCGCGTCAAGACGCCGTCGCCGTTTTACGCAAATAATCTATCGAAATTCCCAAAACAAGCGAAAGGCGCGGGGAGGCGGCAGCGATATCGGCGCGAAATAAAAACACTCGTAATCCTCATTAAGAACCAATGGGACCCATCTCGCGTTCATTAACAACGAGAACGATAAGAGTGCGCGCAATCTCGATGTATTTAGCTTTTACTATTCGTACAAACAACCACGCTCGGATTCTATTAAAAACCCGTAAATCGTAACGACTTAATATCATTTCAGGGTTGTAAATTGCCTACATCCGGGTTCCAAATCGTTTCGCTCGTACTATGACGTCGTACGCGGAATAAATTTAAATTAATTCGCGCCCAGATTCGAAGCAAATTTTACTGGTTTCCAACGAATGCGAAAAAACCACCGATACCGGCCGTCGATGGTAACAGATTCGACGTATCGATGCGAAACAGCCATACATAGCGCGCCTACGTCGATCGACGTGATGAAAAAGCGTCGGTTTTTTTTTTGAAGCCGAAGTTTTAAAAATATTACGACCTCAAACGACGCGTGGTAGACGTTTTGGCTGGCACCGCGACGCTGCGAGCTTCCTCCCACGTGTACACGTTGGACGGATGTAGAAAAATTAGCATAATTTGACGCCTGAAAAATTTTATGGTCATTTGAAAAAAGAAAAACTTCCATATTTCGTCATTTCTTAACCAAAAATAATAATCAAGATGGTATTTCTTCGTAGACCCGCGTAAGCATTTTTTCTAGCTGGATTCTCAATTAAAATGACAGCTGTTGCAGTCAGCTTGATTTCTAAAACAGAGGTCAAGAAAGGATGTACACTAGGGTGGAACGAATTTTTTTTCCCCCCGAAAATCGATTTGCTTTGGCGCTAGATATTTGCAAAATGACCCCATAAATATGCCCAAAAAATTTCAACCTTCTAGATCAATATTTATATTCTGCATAATGGGCTCAAAATTTAAAAATCTGATGATTAAAAGAAATCCCAAAAAATTAATTTTGGATGATTTTAAAATTTTCTGTGCTCAAGAGTCACACTTTGTTTCCTGAATTACGCGAAAAAATGATTTCTCATTTTTTTCAATATTCAGTGGTTTCATAACACTATTTCCAACATACGTGAAAACACAATATTTTCCGCATTTTTGTATTATATTCATACACGACGCTTATAACTCAGAAGCTGATTCTTAAATAAAAAAATTTTCAAATTATTTAAAAGTTTTTTTTTTTTTTTTTTTTTTTTTTTTTTTGAAAAATCATCAAATCTTCAAATACCTTAATATGCACATATCATACTGGTGTACATGAAAATCGCTCGACATTTGTTCAAATGTTGGGGTGATTTTTTCGAGCTTCTGATTCGATAAAAAATGAAGGTGGGCTTAAATTTCGAAGGAAGCAGAAGGAAGCTCCAAAGCTCCAAAATTTTCTATCTTGATGTTCTATCATAAGGTGAGATGCAAACAAGCGTATATTCAAATTTTAGTTTCTAAGTGTTTTTTGAGGAGAGGGGGAGTAATTAAAACAAGAAAAAAAGCTACCCAAGAAACTTTCTAATTATGAAATTTCTCAAATCATTCGTTATATCGTCATTAAATTCACATACAAAGTTATAACTTCGTATCTATGTAACTCCTTGAATTCGAGTCGATTCAAAATGACCAATAGTCAAACCCTGAGGAAAGCTTGAAAAATCTCATATCAAAAAGTTCAAATTTGAGTGATGGTGGAAGGAGAAGAGGAGGATTGTGGTATTAACGTAAGTTCGAAAATTTTCCATTATGATTCATGCGACAAGGTAAGTCCAAACCACCGACATATTC
Source organism: Phenacoccus solenopsis (assembly GCA_009761765.1). Taxonomy (NCBI): domain Eukaryota; kingdom Metazoa; phylum Arthropoda; class Insecta; order Hemiptera; family Pseudococcidae; genus Phenacoccus; species Phenacoccus solenopsis. The sequence goes on from CM019755.1 coordinate 39,864,672, forward strand.
AAATAGGGGAAACTAAGTCTATAAATTTCTTGAAACGAATATACTGATCTCATCGAATGTACCTAAAAAGCTAAAATTTCATGACTAATATGTGTCATATGACCCCTCAAGTTGGAGTCGAAACTGACTCAAAATCTAGATGAAGTAAGTCAGCAAAATACACATCTAAGGGCACCCAAATAGCTCGAATTTAATAAGTATGAATTCAAAATATTTGGACGGTCAAGACCTAAATTATGTGGTTTTGAGAAGGAGAGGAGGGGCTGGTGTGCGTTTAACTTGTAAAGAGGTTAACAGTACCTTTTGGAAAATGCAATTCTGAATAGGCCTTATTGGAAATTCAGCTCCAATGATGTGGTATGGCTGCTTACAGTTTTTCTCATCAATCGCAAAAAAGAGGTAAATTTTCAACATCCCTCCTCCGTTTTGCTTCATTTGAGTAAATAGATTATTAAAAGAAAGTTTTTATATTTCTTTACCCCCCCCTCCCCACCAACTTTACTGTCGTAATTTCAACGCAAAAAAATAACTCTTCAGAATATGTTATTATATATAATTTGCCACTAGGCATGATTTAAAATGATGAATCAATTACTGTGTCATGTTACCAAAGAAAATTTACGTATTTACCGCGAATACCGATAATTTATGACTGATCGACGAAATTTATACGAAATAATAAATAAATCAACGACATTTAGATCAAAATCACAGAAATCGTAAAGATCAAACATTTTCATTTTCTACCATTTTCTTTCAAGTATCAGTTATTACCGGCAAATACCGGTAATTTACACAGAGATATGAATTTGAAAAAACATACAAAAATATTCCAGCTGGTAACTTATCTATGCGTAAATACATCTAAATGAAGGTAATTACCGGTAATTTACCAACTCAGTAATTCGAAATTTCAAAATACAAGAAAAACTTCGTTTAATTTTTACCGATTTGTTTTTGAACCAGCATGTCCACAATCACAACTACTAGTAAATGAGGGTAAATACCGGTAAGCAATGGTAAAGACTGGTAATTACCAGCAATGTATCAATACGGTAATTACTGAATCGAAAAATCATGAAGATTAAAATTTACAAATGGTATTCATCATATTGTTTCCAATTGATGAATCTATAATTATCGGTAAATGATGAAAAATACTGATAATTTACGAATAAGATACGAATCATGAAATTTTTTATTCAGGTAATTTTTTTTTCTCAACATATTTGTTATTAATAAATGTTGAATACGGGTAATTTACGAGTAAATACGTTCAACTTACCGTAAATACCGCTAATTTACCGTAAATACCAATATTTTACCTACATCAGAAATAAAAATTCAGGAAAAACGGGAACTCCAAAAGTGTAAATCACACATTTTCAGCGGTTTTTTTTACAATTTACGAATCGGTAATTATTGGTAATTTACCACGTAAATGTTATTTTATAAGAAATTCATTTGTATTTAGATACTTTTCACATAGATATTAAAAGGGAAATGTTAAATACGTATAATTTCCTATTTGAGTTTTTTTCATTTTTTTTTTCATGTTCAAGTTCGTCGAGTTATAATTATAATTTTTTTTTTTTTTTTCGCTAAAAAATCTAAGGTTAAAACGCGGTTTTTTTCAATACCTTGAAATTGACAGTGAAACTGACGTTTGTTTCCAATCATCGCATACTCATACAGTTCATAATGATCGATAATAATTATATGTACTAAATAAATATTTTATAATTGCTACTGATCAATTACATTACAAATTCAATTACCGAGATAATTTCGTCTAGAGCGATGGTTAATTATGATTAAAGAATGACTAAAATGATAGTGTTACGTATGGTCGATCACGTTTCACGTTCCCGGAAATTTCAACCTACTTCTACCACTTTTTACGTATTTCTAGCACATCCTGTTGTAAAATCTTAACGAATAAAAAATTAAGGTAGGTCGGTAATGAATCCTTCCTAGAATGTTTCTACTATGTACCTTTTAGCTTCGCGTCCTTACACATAATTCGTCGCTCGATTACGTATCAACGAACCATGTATCGTACTGAGTCTGAGATTATTTTCTAGATATTTTTATTCGCGTGGTAACCGAGTAAATAAGCAAAAAGATGGCTACGTCAAACAGTCGCATTCGAATTTTCTTATACTCGCAGTAAATATCAGGCGATGAATATAAAACGTAAACATCAGAAATATGGAAATTTCGGGTACGAGGAGGGAGTACGGATTAAAGTATTTTCGTCAATGCGCAGACGAAGTTCTAGAAAAATGACTAATTATGATTCGATACTCGAGGCCATTAAATTATAATCCCATTTACGTCAAACTCTGAAAAAAAAAACAAGCCTGCGCACCGTTTCTGTAGCAATACGAGATTCTCATTATTCTACCATCATCGCGAATCACGATGACATCCTTATTGACGAAACACACTCGTTTCTGCAACCAGTTGTTGATAAACGTTTAGGAAAAAACCAAATCCACTCGGCCAGACGACCGGTATCACTCATCGGCGAACCAGCTGCGTTTACCTCGCGTTCACCTAGAATTTCGACTTTTACTTTCGATTACTTTATAACCCAGTTTCGTGAATCTTTAGAGAGTCATAAACTTTTAAAAGTATGCGGAAAACGACCGACTATTTTATATTAATCAGTCGCCATAAAATAATCTAATTGAATGTGTGTACGAGATGTTCAAAGAACTTAACCTTTCCCTTTCTTTTAATCGGTTATTGTACGTTTTTGAAGCAATACCAGATTTTCGTGGCGCGTTGCAAATTTAGTCGTAAAAAATACCCGTCTGAGTTTCAAAAACAGGAAGTAAAAGACGAGTGAATAATTACTCTAAAGCGAGCCAACGTACTTGTAAGTATGCGAGTGTCGTGCGCACTTTCTTACAGCGCCGTACAACTCGTAAGTGGTATTCGTTTCGTAACTAGATATAAGAATTTTTTTTCATCCGCTCAACTCACCTGAAACAAAATCAAATAAAAATCAATATTAAAACGAGAACGACATATTTCTCAAGTTCTTACATCTGTTAAAGGGTTTTGTACGGTAATCTAGAGAGACTAATTCCGAAGAACCATATAAGCTGCGTATGAACGCGAGCGCAACACGTTCGCTTGGGTACGTCGTTCAAAGACGACTAAACTAATATCTGCGCTAAGCGGATGCGCAAATCATTCAATACTACCAACTTACATACCTAGAATCTAATACAACTTCAAAGAACAACAAATCGACTATACTTCGCATCTTAATTCTCAAGTAACGTGTTTCGCCATCAACAACAAAAAAGGTCATACAAAATTATTGCCTATCAGCAAAATTGAAGGAGCTAAGAGCTGAAAAAAATTTCGTCATTTTTACAATTTTATTGCTGAATAATCTTAGCTCCACCATTAACAGCAAAAAATTTCATACAAAATTTTTGTCTAACTGAAAAATTGAAGGAGGTAATAGCTCAAAAAAATTTCATCATTTTTACAATTTATTGCTGAATAATCTTAGCTCCACCATTAACAGCAAAAAATTTCATACAAAATTTTTGCCTAACTGAAAAATTGAAGGAGCGAAAAATGGTAGTGAAACCTACAACACAGCGAAGCCACTTCAAAGGGAAAGATAGGCAATTAGTGGAAACCTCGTTTTACTAATAATGAGCCAGCGATCAGGTAAATTTTTTTTTTTTAATCAAAAAGAATTCCCAGGCTTATTAGAATTTTTTTTTCAACAACAAAAAAAATTAATTTTACACTTTATATAGAGTGGGTAGTACCTGAAAAATATCTTGGAAAATACGAAGTTGAAAAAATGCTCCACCCAGTAAAATTCGATGATTTACAAATTTTTGGGAACCTCTTAGGTTTTCCTTATCAAGAAATGCGAATAATTTTCAATTACTTCTTTATTTTAATTGCCCAGCATGACTTATATTCTATGAAAATTTATCGATTTTGATCAAAAATTCGATTTTCAAGATCCCTGTTTTATGTTATTATAATGTACACGCATATTTGAAAAAAAAAAAACAAAAAAAAAAAAAAAAGGAAATAATAATGATATTTTGAACAACTTATAATACGCATCAAATATGGGTAGTTCCTTGAAAATGCAAAAATAATGTCAGGCAGTGGCGTAATCTAGGTGGAAGAGAGGTGGGGGGGGGGTTGGCGTTCAAACTTCTAAGAGCTTTTTTTCCTATTCATCAACATACAGCATACGCAATAAAATACAGTAATGGACCTTCCTTGCCAAATGACTGTTCCACATTTTTTATCCACAAAACAAACAAGAAAATCACATTTTAAATATTTCTTATTAATCGAATAACACTGGAAGAGTGCATAAAAAAATTTAACAAAAAAATTTTCATCTGTAAAATTTGAAGATATCCCATTTTTTGGACCCCACACACCTCCCTCTTCATGGAGGACTCTGAATATTTTTTTTATTTTTGAACTATTTTCAGTAACGAAAGATTTTTCATTTTTAGTTCAAACATTTTATCCATTTCTGGAGTTTTTTTAAAGGCATTTATTTTATGTCGCTCGACTACGGAAGCCATTTGCGACAGAATATTACAATATCGTCCTCAAGTTTTACAGAGATGATTATTCGTTCATTTATGAACAATTTTTAACGTCTGACTTTTAATTTTTTTTTTTTAAATGTTTTTCGTTTTTAGAAATTGTTTGACTTTTCACTTTTTTTAGGTATATTTTTATTTTTGGACTTTATTCAACTACGAATAATTTTTCACTTTTGATATAAAATTAGTTTCCATTTTTAAATAATTTATTTTTGAAAATTTTCAGATTATTGCCATTTTATAGATTTTTCTGGACAGTTTTCTATTTTTGGAATTTTCTTTTCTGGGGTATTTTTTCATTTTTAGAATTTTTCCTTTCAAAGTACGAGAAACTTTTGGGCGTGTTTTCATTTTATTTTTTATTTATGCTACAAGAACTGTTCCTGGGGAACATTAGCCAATATTAATGACGTCACCGATGCATGACGTGATTAACATGTGAGCCCTTGCCGGAATAATAATAAAAGATTTTTCCATTTTTGAAGTTGATTTATTTTTGAACCTTTTTTCATTACTAAAATTTTTTCAATTTTTGTAGTTGATTAGTTTGTGAACAATTTTTAATTCGTGAATTTCTTCATCTTTAAATAAAAATTTTTTTTGCAAGCAAAATTTTAAGATACCTATCGTATTATTTGGAATCTACACCTACCCTCCATAAAAAGGTGTGAATTTCTATTACATTACCTTTATGCTTACCTTTGATAGGCACTAGAATCGATTCACTCAAAAGTTGAATTTTTCGTACTTTTATGTCATATCGCTGCTTTTTTTTTCAAAAAAAAAAATAATAAATAAATAAATAATAAAAAATAAATAAATAAAATAAAATAAAAATAAAAAATTAAATAAATTTAGAAATTTTGGTAGTCTGGTAACATTTAAAATAACATATCGAAAAACAACCAGCTCAAAAAAATTTTCATCTGCAAAATTCAAAAATATCCAAATTTTTGCTCTTCACTTCTCAGCTCTGCTCTTTGCGAAAATACGAATTTTTTGCATACCACCTTTTTGGTAGCTCTTGACAAGTACTATCTAGTTTACATAATATTTTATCGATTATGGCGAAAATTCGATTTTAGCAAACCATCAACCGCTTAACACTACCAATGGAGAAAATTAGGGCTTCAAGTACGCTTTATTTTCCCGCATCTAATCTCCACGAATTGTGTGGTGACTGGATTCAAAAAAACTCGTCACTAATTTCATAATCTATATTTTATCGAGTAATATGAACACATAGGTATCATTATTCGAGATAATATTACTTGCAGTTCATTGTATATATTTTTGAAAATTTATTAGTTTTCAAAAAAAAAAAAAAAAAAAAAAAAAAAAAAAAAAAAAAAAAAGCTCATCATCTATATCGAAGAAGTCCTACCATATGGCTCCTGCACAACCAACAACAGGCAATTTCCACATATTTCATACAGGCCATACAGAGCATACGTGCTCAAATTACCGTATTCTCTACGCATAGCTATATAAATATCACTCACCCCCCTTTCCCCACCCACACCACCATCATACGTCAAAACGTAACTTCCTCGCTGTTTTGGCGCGATTCAAATCGCCAATTCGTGTACGCAGGATTCGGCGCGTTCGCCTTTCCCAACGTTATAAATCACGACTCGGACTATAGCGACTACTCTCGTATGCAAATCGAGCTCCACCATAATCCAAATCTATGGTCAATGCATAACATATCTGTGAGATAGCGGAATAGGAAATGTAATGCGCTGAAACGTGTATCGAGTTCAAGTAGATATTTTGCGAAAAATTCGTGTCCCTTGTAACATTTCAAGGTACCACATTACGGCGGAGAATTTCGCTGCATGTACTCGGAGCTTCCTTAATCGCGTAGTAATTGTGCGACATCACAATTAATTACAATTGCAAAATAATCGTCTTCGATACATAATGCATTAGCCGTGTTCGACATAGCTTTAGTGAGAATTTTAAAAGAAACAACCAAAACAACGGCGACGCGAAAATACATGCGCATAATTAATCCCGAGGGAGAAGCGACGGGTAGGTTACGCGGTAAAATTTTCGAGCCGCCGAGAATCGTCGATTCGGAGAGAAATTTCCGCATCAAATGTCGCCAAGGTTGCGGCCGCAAATCTGGTCGAGCTTTTTTCCTCGGTCGTCCGTACGATGCTGGTGTGGACGGCAATTCGCCAACATGGTGGCACGGTTCAACATACACTCAAGGTGTACCTGTACAACGTACACCTGAGGTGGATGGCGTTCGTAATAAATTTCAAAACTACGACTATTTCAAGATCGTCGTATAATACGACTACCATAGCCATTCGTATACGTACAATCGTACACGTCGATATACGAGGAAGGTCGAAAATAAGAAACGTTCCAACTTATAAACGAAAGAAGACCTCATACCAAAACAATAATATCGCAAGAATGCCAACAATTCTTCGCGTACGTACGCGATAAAATAATCGAGGCTCGAGAAGCGTGAACGAAAAAAAAAAAAAATACTAAACAACAAAAACGCGCAGCTCCCTATACGACGCGAATATTAATCGATTACGAATAATTTCAATCTCATTACCGCCAATATGGAAATTCTTTCGGACCAGTTGGGGCACCGGTAACGAGGCGGAGACGCTCGCGTTTATAGATTACAAAAAAAAAAAAAAAAAAACTATATTATTAAACGCATTTTATACACGTCCATACGACGACGTTCACCTTCATCGGCGCTGGTTTTACACGCCGTTTTTTCCTTCCTTCCTGTCTCGACGAGCATTCGATACGCGGATGATCGCCGGCCCCGTACGTTATAAAAACACGTTGAACTTTTTCAATTCTGGTTTCGTATTTTCGTATTCGTTCTCTCTCCAAGGTAAATAGATCGATTAACTCGTCGCCCATCTACCCGCGAGTGAAAGGACGCGTCGTCGAAATTTCAACCCGAACGTACAGAATTTGGAGACGATTACGAGTTTAAACTGGTTTCGCCGAACAAAACCGCTGATTTTTTTACCATCGCCATTTCATACGATTGTACACCCGACGACGTCGAGTACGCCTTTAAGACCCATTACCGCGAACATCGTCGTCGGATATACGCGGTACCTTGAATGTTATTAATTCCTCATTAGTAAACAATAAACAGTTTCAGCAATGTCATTGTAACGCGCGCGCATGAAAAATGGAAAAAAATTCAAAATAAATGGAAATCGAATAAAATATTAAACTTCGTTCCCTTCGAACGCGCGCAATAATTCCTTTCGCGTCGTAAAATTGCGTGTTTTTTCGTCACAAACGTCGACGTCACGCTGTATTAACGATGGATTCATTGTAGAGTGTATTTGACGAAATTGAACGGCGAGCTAAACCGCATCATTGGAGTTGAGTTTTTAATTGGAGGCATGCTCAGATTTGCAGATAATGTTGTTAATGTGAACAGACCGCAAATGAGTGATATTAAATATTCTCCCACTAATAGATGAAAAAAACGTAAGCAGCCACGTCGCATTTATGCAGCTGAGTTCTTAATTAGGGTTTGTTCACGTTCACGCCTACAGACCACACCCAGCACCAAGTCTGAATATCCCAACCCTATTCCTTCGAAAACCACGCAAAAAGTCGAATCAAGAATAAACGTGTATTTCTTGCCATGCGCTATCATATGAACCCATATTTTTCAAATTACAGCAATTTGAGACTTCTCAAGCTGCACTCAAATTTTGATAACACGCCATTTTTGATTTATATTGAGCCTATTTCAGGTGGTCATATTCAAGTCACCAACTACCCCCGCACACAAAGTTTGACTTTTCTAGGTTGATTTGGTGAGGAGATATGGAAGATTCGAGTAATTTCCCAACTTGAAATTTCCTCAAAAAACCGCTTTTCGTTACAACTCCCCTCAGAATACGCTTAGGAAGCTGAAATTTGATTATGTCGGTGTCCGTGACTCACTACTTCACATGAAATCGAAAACAAAAAATTTCGGTGATATGCCCCTTCTCCAGGCCCCCTCAAAATTTGAGTGATCCGCCATTTTGAATTTTTTCGAAAAAATAAAAAAGTAGTTCCGTCGCATTTCTAAGAAGAATCTCTCATCAAATTTTGAGCGATTTTCATCAATATTCGCGGCGCTACGCATGGGGCGAAAAACAAATAATTATATATGCTAAGAAGTTGGACATTAGCCAGATGATTACAAATGATCTTAGACGCAAAAATTTGACAACCCCAACCTCCCACGATTTCCTTCAAAAATCAGTAGGCCGTAATAGTTATGTTTTTCATTAAAAACTCAGCTAAACACCAAAATATATAATATTCACTGAAAAATAACATTTACAAGGTAAATTACCAATAAATACCGAATCGTAATTTTTTAAAACTTCGGTGAAAATGGTTGATTTTTTCTTTTCTAGTCTTGCTTTTCGCCGAAATTAATTTATTCGTATTTACGGTAAATCAACGGTATTTTCGGTGAATTGACGGTATTTTTACAGTAAATTACAAGTATTTACTCACCAATTACCGGTATATAACATTCATCACGAAAAGTAAATACGTTGAAAAAATAAAATATTATGCAAAATGAAACATTTTATCATTTCTATATTATTTCTAAAATTTCAACAACATTATTCGTAAACTGTCAGTATTTTTCATCATTTACTGGTAATTACAGTTTCATCAATAGAAAATTTATATGATAAATACCATTAATAAATTTTTAATTTTTTTTTTGTTGAAAAATTTCTGGTAATTACGGTCATTGCACTATTTACCAGTATTAACTCTCATTTGCTAGTAGTTGTGGACATGCAAGTTCAAAAAATTGGCAAAAATCAAACAAATGTTTTTTTTTTGGAATTTCAAATTACGAAATTACTCAGTAGGTAAATTACTGGTAATTACCGACACTTGGTGGTATTTATGAATATGGTACATACTAGTTAGAAATTTTGCGAGTAACTTTTTTCAAACTCGAATCCCGAGTAAATTACCGGTATTTACCAGTAATTACAACTACTTCAAAAAATTACCGGTATTTACCAGTAATTACAACTACTTCAAAAATTGATAAAAAAAATCGAATTTTTTTATCTTTACGATTTTTTATGTTTCTGGGATTTTGATCCATTACATTAGTATAGTACCTAAGTAACTTTGCATACAAAGGTTTACCTACATATGTGAATTGAGTAAGGTGGCAGTGAAGATATCAAAAATTTTATGTCTCAAAACTTCCTCAAAAAGCTATTTTTCCTCCAAATTGTCTCCAAATTCACTTAAAAAGCGGAAATTAGGAAACGTTGGTGTCTTCATCACAATCTATCATACAACAGAAAAACAAGAATTTTGAGATTGGATGGTCTTTCCAGCCCCCATCCATTATGATTTGAGGAAATCATTATCTTGAATCGAACGATAAATCTGGAAAAAACATCTTCAGATCTTCGCAAGAATCACCTATGAGCAAATTTTAGGGGATTTCGACGTTTTTCACAGTTTGAAATACAAAGACGTAATCCCCCAACCGTTTCGCTCTCCTTCCCAAATCAAGTTGGCTATAATAGCTATCACTTTTCACAAAAACGAATGCGAGCATGCCAGAGAATTTTAATTTACTAGCCCAAGGGAAATATTTTCAACGCTGAGATTAAGGTTGATCTTTATAAGAGCTAGCTATCACGTTCGCGGTACCAATTCGTTTACTAGGGTGTATTCGGCTCAATTACTTTCTACTACAGATGACCTTAAACTTGAACTTGCATAATCCGATCAGTAAGATCGTATCAAAACCATTTCTTTTGAGAGCCACTGAACTAGGCGAAACATGATTAATTCGTGATTCCGCGAGATTTTCGTGCCCTACGAGACTTCACGTTCATTGGTGCGCACATCTTCACCTCAAGGACGATTCAAGTACGCCAGTTTTTCCAAATGGTGATATTTTCAAGATTCTATTGCCATAAAATTATTCTTTTCTTCCTACTCGCTTGAATAAATCCCCTGAAGGGAAACGAGAAACGATAAATTTACCGAGTGACGTGTTTGATTATTTACTCGCGTATTTCAAGATGAATAAAAATATGCATGCATCCGAACACTGCGTATAAAGCTGATATTTCTTATCATATTTAAAAACAAAAAAATTTAATTGATTACGACAGAATGTTGTTTTCGTAGAATATACCCGTCACCTTGTTTTCCTACAGCAGGATATTTATTCTGTTTTTATCCTAAAACATTCATCGTGTCTGGCTTTTAACCAAAGTCATGATACAGTAATGGATAACGGGTCAAATTTCGCAAAAATGTTGTAATTACAGCATTTCATTATTTATAAACCGTATTTACCAAGTTATTACGGAAATCTAAGAGAATAATTTGCTTTGGAAAAAAAAGACTGAAAAAATTCCAGCACCTCTAATTTTGTTAAAAAATTCAAAAAATCTGCGAAAAGAAAATGATGAAAACTTGTCACCCAATTATTATGTTTACGAGGTAATTACCGGAAAACAAAAAATTCGTTTCATTATTATTACTGTTTGTTTGTTTGTTTATTTATTTTTTTGAAATGCAAAAAAAAAATTACATAAGAATCCTTTGGTAATTACCAACAACTGTTTCTGGTAATTAACGGTATTTACCGGTTATTACGATATACTAAAAATTAATTGCAAAATAGATAATTATTTTCTTAAACATATTTTAAGACTTATTTAATCATATTCAATGCCATGAAGGCGAACTGTAATTACTTCAAATTTTTTCATGACAGTATTTACCATGTAATTACCAAAGAAACCGAATATCGATTTTTTTCAATTATCTTCACGATTTTACAAAAATACAAAAAAACATTCCACGATATCATTTCAATTGATATCTACAACGCACTTCATAATACATTATTTTTACCGGTTATTACGGTAAATTTTAAAATTCTTCATTCTATTTAATTTTTTTGTAATTATACTCGTATAACTGTACGTCTCATCGAATGATCATGGCATGGCTTTTATAAATATCGAATATTATTTTCTTAGTAATAAGTAGTATTTACTCGTTATTACCGGTCATTTAGAAACTGACTTTTATCAACTTGAACACGAATTAATTTCAATCTATAATGTAATTTCATGTTGGTAATTACGGTAATTACGATTGTACAATTACAATGGTATTTACGACATAATTAACGAAAGTTCAAAAATTAGATTTCTATTTTTTTTGTTTTTTATTTTATTTTATTTTTTTAAATTTTTTTTCAGAATTATGACAACTGAAGAAAAGCAAGTAATGGACTCGCAATTCAAATCCTTGGGCCAATTTTTAAGCGAAAGTGTATCCATATATTCTGTTTCTGAGTTGCAGTTGTATTCATAACCACTGTTTGAAAACTTGTTTTTTTTGTTCAATTTTTTTCTGTAGTCGAATTTTTAATAATAAAAAAAATTAATTATCACAGCTCGAGTAATTTGCGAGTGAAGGGTGGGGGAAGGGGGGGCTCAATATATTTCCCCTCGTGCCATTAAATCGCTCCATACTTGCTGCGAATTTATTTATGCGAAGATAAAGAGTTACTTTTTTCAAATTTTCGATTCCACTCAAAATGAAGATTCACTCAAATTTTGATGAGTGCTGGATGAATCATCGAAATCTAAAAATTCAAGATTTTGATGTTATACGTTGAAACGTGACGAGCACATTAACATATGCCAAGTTTCAGCTCCTCGAAGTGATCCTAAGGGGAGTAAGGCAAAAAACAATTTTCTGAGGAATCTACAAGAGATGAAGTTTTTCGAATCTACCATATCTTCACATCAAATCCACTCAGAAAGCTCAAACTCTATATGTGGAGTTAGTGAAGGACCAGAATACGATATCTTGAATTTTGATCGAAATGGGCCCAAAATGGCCGATAGTGAAAATTTTGAGCAAGGCTTGAGTAACCTCAAACTGCTCAAATTTCATGAATATAAGCTCATATGCTTTCTGCAGGCGTGAAATTCTACACATTCTAAATTCAAATTCATAGGTGGTTTTCGAAGGTATACGTAGAGGTTCGCAGGTCACATGGAAGACCGAATAACATACCACCATAAACTCAGCTCTAATGATGCGGCATGGCTGCTTACGATTTTTTTTTCGAATAATATTTTATTAGACAAAAAATTGGAAATGTTGCCAAATTTACAAACCAATTTATGTAAAAAGAATTCAAGCGGGACTCGATCCCACAACAAATATCCCCCCAGTCTTGAACCAACTCGAAGATGCTTTTACCCTCAGCAACCCTGATTTTCAGTGTACTTCGAACAACACGATTATATTTATCGATGACTTCAACCAGTGCAATAGAATTGAACACGAAACACGATGACTTGACAGGTGGCAAGTCCAACTTACTCGTTGTATGGTGAAAAACCACGTCGTCATTTCCACCATACCGGAGGTACACGAGTTCGCCATTCATACTGAATCACCGGCGGACGCCGTTTTCGAATAATCGAAACTCCAATGGTAAACACGCTTCGAATGATGTCGCGTTTCGAAATGCAACTATCCTACATGCGGAATTCATAAAAAAAGCTTCAAATAAACTTCCATGTTCGAGGACTCTGTCACCAGTACAGCTCGCGTCACCACTAAGAAACCACCATACTGCATTACGAAAACTACATAAACGCTATATCCGCCTGTCAAAATTCCACGATTATAAAAAAAATTTATATCTAAACGTCGAGTAAACAAGGTTATCAACCAAACACTACTGCGCTCGCTAAGGTGAAGGTTGAGAAGACAAATGTCCGACAATCGAAATATTCAAATGGAATACCAATTTCGCGAGCAAAACAACACCGCAACCAAACCGCCGTTCTTCCAGCAGCCCTAATCGCGCTGAGCTGATTCACATTTTCGTACCATCGGCCGGGCATAGCCAATGCCATCGAAATTCATACGACGTACGTGATCGGCGATTACGAACAAGTACTCGCGAATTTAGAGTGCGAGACGGCTGCACCGTGTTTTTCCCCGCTATAATTTATTTATCGACGAAATTTTCCGTTCGTTTAATTGCGATTCGAAACCGACACCGACGACCCTACTTCGAAGAACCACCAAAATGCCGCCACCGCATCCTTTCAAACCGCTCGGCAAGGTTGTCCGCATCGGACGCCTAGAGGTAAATGCTCCTCGTTTGTCCATTTCTAAACGCCGCCATTCAGGAAATACTCCATCGCGTACGTGTAATTGCATACCCGCACCAACGGCCGCCTAAGTACCGGGAAATACGCAACACGTCGCTCGGCTACGAAGAGCTGAGGGCGATCGCGAAAATTTTCCGTTAATTAGTGGTTTTTTTTTCATTATTACTATTCTCCTTCGTGTTCGCTCTCTTTGTCTTACACTCGAAAATAAAATTCGTCGATATACGAGCGATACTGAGTAGCCATTAATATCGATTATTTCGTCACCCATACACACGTGGAATTTGCAAAAAAAAATCAAATAATTAAAAAAAAATTATAAAAAATTAATTTGTTTACCTTTTACATCAACCAACCCCTTCTCCCTTCCGCTCATCACAAATGAAATAATAAAAAAATATCGTAATGCTAGTGGCTATATCAATCACAAATGGTCTGAAACTTGAACATTTGAGGTCCCCCTTCCCCGTTTTAGAATTTGGTACGCTGTAATAGCTTAATTTTTTTGTTAAAAATTCGGCTAAAAATTCAATCATATAGTAGAAAATAAATATATGAAAACCAATAACCGAAATTTTATGAGAAAAAAATTCATCTTCCAAAATTTGTGATAAAGCATGTAATGCTTAAAAAAAAATTTCGTTAAATACCCTCGCCCCCCACCAAAAAAAAACAAAGGTAAGCAGCCATGCCACATTACTGGAGCTGAGTTTTTAATTGGAGCTTGTTTTGATTTACTAATAAACTTGCTTAACCGTTCATGACTACAGGCCACACCCAATACCAAGTCTGAAAACCCCTACCCTATCCTTTCCAAAAACACTTAAGAAGTTGAATTTGGCACAAATGCGGTATTTCTTGCCATGAAATAATCATGTGAACACATATTTCTCAAATTATAACTATTTGAGGGTCCTCAAATTATCTTCAAATCTTAATAATCCGCCATTTTGGATCCATTTTGACTCAAATTTAAGTGGTTATATTCTGGTCACAAACTAATCCTACACACAAAGTTTGACCATTCTAGGCCGATTTGGTGATGAGATATGGAAGATTCATGAAATTTCCTGCAGCAATTTCCCCTCCAAAAGCCGTTTTTTGCTCTAACCTCACTCCAAAATCACTGAGGAAGCTAAAATCAAAATACGTTTGTCACTTGGGCTCATTTTATCATATGACACAGCAATAAAAAATTTTCGACCCTCCTGTACCCCCACCACTATTTTAGGTTGATAACCCCGCCTTCCCCCTCCAACATCATGTATGGAAGTGAATTCGGGATATAGTATACAACTTATCCCCAATAACCATATGAATTCATATTAATTACATTTTTACCAACTTGAGGCTCCTCAAGCTCTACTCAAAATTTTGATAATCCGCCATTTTGATCCATTTTGATCCAAATTCAAGAGGTCATATTTGGTCACCAACTAACCTCACACACAAAATTTGACCTCTTTAACTTGATTTGGTGGGGAGATATGGAAGATTCAAGAAATTTCATGACTCAAAACTTCCTCAAAAAGCCGTTTTTTGATCTAACTCCTCTCAATATGCACTTAGGAAGCTGAAATTTGGATATGTTAGTATCCGTGACTCACTCTTTCATATGAAATCAAAAACGAAAAATTTGAGCTATTTGCCCCTTCTCCAGCCCCCTCAAAATTTGAGTGATCCGCCATTTTGAAATTTATCGAAAAAACAAAAAAACTATTTTTGCATTTTCAAGAAGAGTTCCTCACCGAATTTTGAGCGAATTTTATCCACACCCGCCTGCGCAAGGCGAGTGACACAAAAAACAATTTCCTCAAAAACAGGTTTTTGCTAACTCTCCTCAAAATGCACTTAGGAAGCTGAAATTTAAATATGTTGGTGTCCGTGACTCACTCTTTCATATGAGATGAAAAACGAAAAATTTGAGCTATTTGCCTCTTCTCCAGCCCCCCTCAAAATTTGAGTGATCCGCCATTTTGAAATTTTTCGAAAAAACAAAAAAAGCACTTCTGCGCATTTTCAAGAAGAGTTCCTCACCAAATTTTGAGCGAATTGGGGAAAAAATATATATATATACCAAAAAGTTGGACATTTGCCAGATGATTACAAATGGTCTGAAACGCGAAGATTTGAAGACCCCACCCTTCCCCGACCTTCCCTTCCCAAATCAGGTAGGCTGTAATAGCTATCGTTTTTATTAAAAACTCAGCTAAAAATATAAAACTGTATGACTTCTCCAACAGTGGAAATATCCTAAAAGGAGGATTCCACACAAAAAAAAACAATTAAGCGTAATGTAGGATTCTTGCAATACCTTAACTCAACTTTTTTCAACCCCTCCTCCACCCCCCCTTCCTTAAAAAAAAATACTTAATAAAAATATGAATTGTACGTACACATCAACGAACCTGTATTTCAAAGAACGCGCATAATCTATTAAATTTACAATTTTGCTCCACCATTGGGAGGGGGTGGGGAGAGGGGTAACAATGATTTAGAAAAATTCAATAAATAATGTAAGGCTTTCGAATCGAATATATCAGTTTTACGAGACTTTCGCCATTTTAAGACCACTCGATCACATAAGAAACTTTTACAAGGGTTGCAGGACTTCCACAGGGTGTCTAAAAATTTTGCAAAATCGAAATTCATAACTTTTCGTTTTTCACTCCTTTATGAAGCGTTTTTACAACCCATAGAGTAACCGAAAAAGTGAAAAAAAATATATTATCAAGTGTTGCTATTTGAACAACCAAAAATGTGGAATATGTATGTAAGTAACATGAAAATACATAATTATATTAATTTTTGAGTTATAAAAACAAACGATGTTTCATTTCGAAAAAATTGAAAAAAATCATCATCGTCGTATTTTTATATTTTCATCATTTTCATCACGTATTGGACTGCATTTTGCATGACCATAAGGATAAAATGCTTCATAACGAAGAGAAAAATATTTAAAAAAATTTTAAAAATTTCTACCCAAAAAAATTGAAATTAAAATTAAGTCAGGTAAAAATGTCTCCAATCATAGAATATCATCGAAAATTTGATAAAAAAATTCAAAATTGAAAATATAATCTTGTTAAACATAATGGATGATTGTGGTAAGGTCTTTAGCAAAGCCTTTCGTATGACTTTCAGAGAGGGTGGGGGAAATGAGAGAACCAATTTTCATCCATATACAAACAAACCCACATTTTTTAAAACACTAATAACCAAAAAAAAATTAGCAATAAATAAAAAATAAATTTTTTTCGTATCTTATTTTTTGAAAGTAGGTAAAAATATCTTCTGCATTATTTGAATGCAAAATACAAGACTTTCGAACCAAATGCATAAAATTTCTATGAGACTTTGTCCATTTTCAGGATCAACAGATGAAATGAAGAATAATTACAGAACTTGCAGCACCACTAATACTCTGTTAAAACCTCAAGTCTAAAGGTAAACCCCACCGAATATTCAACCACACTCAAAAATGATGAAAAAAAGCATTTCATACGTAACCACACACAATTAATATTTCTACGTTCTCAAAGACTTAAAATGAATTAATTTTTTTTTTTTCGAATAAATCAACATTAAAGTGAAATAACGACTCAAAGGCTCGTAAAAAGCGTACAAAATTCGACGAATAAAATTTACTCGGTTCAATGGGCCAAACTTCCCGACAAATTGAAGATAGCGATTCATAACCATTACCCGAATTTCCGAACCATAAAAACACGATGAAAACATCGACCTTGAAAAATACTCCAATAAAACGACTCCTGACGCGACAGCCGATAACCTTAGATGAAAACAATTTCGTAAATTTTCCTAGCCTGCGTCCGTCTCCGATGATAATTTACTCGTTCATCTCCGCTCTATTACGTTAATTACGTAGATTCGAGGTGGCAATTACCGAAAAACCAGGATAAACAAATTTTCCGTAATTTACAGATAGCAAATACGAAGCGTTATCAAAGTCGTTTAATTATCCAAAACGTCGAAAAATACATTAAACTACCTCAACTAGATCATCAAATCGAATGGGTTTTAGTGTACGAGAAAATTCGCCTAAATGAGAGTATCTCGGTATCAAGATAAAGCAATAAATTACCAACTTACCGGCTTCGAATCGCCTCACCACGTCAAAGGCACAAGCTCACCACTTGCCAAATCAAAATAGCCAATAAACGCGTAAAAAACGCTCAGCCTGGGAATATTTTCACCACCGAAACAGCTCAGCGAACCAGTTAATAGTACGTACGAATACGAAAACACAACAAACGCTACATACGAAAATCTAAAATTCGTACGAATAAAAATTTCGACCGAATGAACGAATAAAATAACTTAAAAAAAAAGACTAGCGCCGCGCACACGTAAATCGTCGAACTTTATCCGATAAGTACTGGCTTTGATAAAGACAATCCGTCTGAAATAAAACTGACCGTTCTTCGGCTAACTTTTAATCCGGATAAGTCAGAAGCCCGTGGTCAACCGGTTTGTCAGTTGATTCTCCGGGGATTCCTTAGTAAACGTTGGAACCTTGAAAAAACCAGTATTTTCCTTTCGCAAACGGAGGAAATTTTTTTCCCCTTACCAGCTTCGGATGACTGTTGGGGGAAGCACCAGAGCAGCGTGAAGATTCTGCGGAAATAATCGCGTCGCCTAGTGAAGAAAAAAAAAAACGGAAATAATACCTCGATATCGATGACGGCGAACCAGATCATGCAGCGCCCGATGACGACTGTTTACGTTCCATCCGAGCACCTTCCTAAGGCGCCGAATACGCGACGAAAACATGGAATCGTTTAAACTGGTATACGTCTGCAGGGAAATTATTTTCATGATTATTGTAATTGAATTCAGCGACGGGATTCCCTTCGATTATAAGATGAATGAAATTTTCTACGCACGTTTATACCGTAACAGTGATCGTCGCACGTAAATTTCTCGAAATATGACGCCAGATTTTTTCCACCTATTAAGTGACGCACCGCGTTTGTCTTCTTGCAGCTACAGTCGAAGTTTATTTTTGAAATACACGTGAATAGTTACAAAAATAGTAATATTATATAATGCATTCGGAAATAATTTTTGCCCGAATGAATAATCGATAAGACAACATTCTCCGAAGAAAAAGTCAACCCGCAAAACATTACCAACACCTTATGACCAGTATGACATGAAAAAAAAAACGTAAGCAGCCATGCCGCATTACTGAAGCTGAGTTTTTATTTGGTACTTGTTCAGGTTAACCCCTTCATAATCATATGAGTTCATATTAATTACATTTTTATCAATTTGGGCCTCCTCAAGATCTACTCGAATTCTAAAGATCCTCCATTTTGGGTTAATTTTCACGCTAATTCAAGGGGTCAGCTTCTGGTGCCGAACTAACTCTATACACAAAGTTTGATCTTTGGAGATTAATCATATGAGTTCATATTAATTACATTTTCATCAATTTGGGCTTCCTTAAGATCTACTCGAATTCTAAAGATCCTCCATTTTGGGTTAATTTTCACGCTAATTCAAGGGGTCATCTTCTGGTGCCGAACTAACTCTATACACAAAGTTTGATCTTTGGAGATTAATCATATGACTTCATATTAATTACATTTTCATCAATTTGGGCCTCCTTAAGGTCTACTCGAATTCTAAAGATCCGCCATTTTGGGTTAATTTTCACCCTAATTCAAGGGGTCATATTCTGGTGCCGAACTAACTCTATACACAAAGTTTGATCTTTGGAGATTAATCATATGACTTCATATTAATTACATTTTCATCAATTTGGGCCTCCTTAAGGTCTACTCGAATTCTAAAGATCCGCCATTTTGGGTTAATTTTCACACTAATTCAAGGGGTCATATTCTGGTGCCGAACTAACTCTATACACAAAGTTTGATCTTTGGAGATTAATCATATGAGTTCATATTAATTACATTTTTATCAATTTGGGCCTGCTTAAAGTCTACTCGAATTCTAAAGATCCGCCATTTTGGGTTAATTTTCACCCCAATTCAAGGGGTCATATTCTGGTGCCGAACTAACTCTATACACAAAGTTTGATCTTCGGAGATTTATCATATGAGTTCATATTAATTACATTTTTATCAATTTGGGCCTCCTTAAGATCTACTCGAATTCTAAAGATCCGCCATTTTGGGTTAATTTTCACCCTAATTCAAGGGGTTATATTCTGGTGCCGAACTAACTCTATACACAAAGTTTGATCTTTGGAAATATGGGCGATTCAAACAGGGGCGTAACTAAGGGGGGGATGGGGGGGGAGCTTCCCCCAGGTGTTTTGAAAAGTTGGGAAATTTATAATTGTTCAACGCTGAAATGGGGAACTTGAATTTCTTTTGGGAAAATAAGAACTCGAATAAATTCGAACTGATGCTAACTTATATCATGCATAGCGCACGACCAGGGACGTAGCTCCCTTGGCTTTTGGAAAGTTGGGTAAATTTGTAGTTTTAGCGTAAAGTTGGTAAACTTGACTGAAGACTAGGAAAAAAAAAAAAGGTCAACAGTTGGTAAAATTTCATGGTATTAGTTGGCAATTTTTGGTTTTCTCCCCCCCCCCCACACCTGAAGAATGTCCTTGGTACGCCCCTGGATTCAAAAAATTTCATGACTTACAACTTCCTCGAAAAGCCCCTTTTTCGCTTCAACTCCCCTCCAAATGAATTTATGAAGCTGAAATTCGAATATGTTGATATTCGTGAGTATAGAATAAACAAAAAAGTACCTTTTTCGCATTCTCGAGAGTAGTTTCTTACCAAATTTTGAGCGATTTTCATCAATATTCCCCGGCGCTACGTATGCGGTAAAAAAAAATATATACCAAAAAATGACCCTCCCCTCTCTTCTCAAATCAGGTAGACCGTAACAGTTATCGTTTTTTATAGAAACTCAACTGAAAACCAACAATTATATAAAATTCACCGAAAAATAACATTTACCTGGTAAATTACCAATAATTACCGATTCGTAATTCGTAAAAAATCGTTGAATATGCTTGATTTACACCTTTGGCGTTCTCGTTTTCCCTGAACTCGAATTTCTGATTTAGGTTCAACTTCAGGAAAAACGAAAACGCCAAAGGTGTAAATCAAACATCTTTTTCAACTATTTTTTTACAAATCACGAATCGGTAATTATTGGTAGTTTACCCGATAAACGATAGCTATTATAGCCTACTTGATTTGGAAAGGTGTGGTGAGGGAGGGTGGGGTTTTTAAATCGTTGTTTTTCACACTATTTGTAACCATCTGGCAAATGTCCAAATTTTTGGTATATACCGGGTGACTACTTGATTCGAGCACGCAAGCGCAAAAATCTTTCTCTCGTAGAAATAAATTATACGTTTTCAATGATATTAGCAAAATAAAATGGCATAAATAAAATTTATTTAATGCTTAAAAGCGTCTATCAATAAAATGCCAAATTTTAATTTATACTTTCATCGTCAAAAATACACATAAATGTACTTAATTTATTCACCTTTTAGCTAATTTTTTCGCTTAGGTCCTCGAATCAAGTAGTCACCCGGTATGTACATATATATTTAGGCCACGTGTAGCGCAAGCGGGTATTCATAAACTTCGCTCAAAACTTGGCAAGAGAATCTTCTTAGAAAACTAACACAATTACCCTTTCTGTTTTTTTCGATAAAATTCAAAATGGCGGACCACTCAAATTTTGAGGGGGGCTGGAGAAGGGGCAAATAGCTCAAATTTTTTGTTTTTGATTTCATATAAAAGAGTAAATCACAGATACCAACATATCGAAATTTCAGCTACCTAAGTGCATTTGGAGGGGAGTTGGAGCAAAAAATGGCTTTTTGAGGAAGTTTTGAGTTATGAAATTTCTTGATTCTTCCATATTTACTCATCAAATCAACCTAGAAAAGTCAAACTTTGTGTGCAGAGATAGTTGGTGACTGGAATATGACCTATCGAATTTTAGCCAAAATGAATTCAAAATGGCGGATTACTAAAATTTGAGTGGAGCTTGAGGAGCCTCCAATTGGTAAAAATGTAATAATATGAACTTGTATGATTATTGAGCATGACAAGTATACAATATCCAAATTCGCTTCCACACATGATGTTGAAGGGGAGAAGGGGGGGGGGATTATCGAACTAATATGTGGCGGGGGCACAAGAGAGGAGGAAAATTTTTTATCGCGATGTCATACGATAAAATTCGCCCAAGAGACTAACTTCTTCAGATTTTAGCTTCCCAAGTGAGTTTGGAGGGGAGTTAGAGCGAAAAAATGCTTTTGAGGAAGTTTTGAGTTATGAAATTTCTTGAATCTTTCATATTTACTCATCAAATCAACCTAGAAAAGTCAAACTTTGTGTGCAGAGATAGTTGGTGACTGGAATATGACCTATCGAATTTTAGCCAAAATGAATTCAAAATGGCGGATTACTAAAATTTGAGTGGAGCTTGAGGAGCCTCCAATTGGTAAAAATGTAATAATATGAACTTGTATGATTATTGAGCATGACAAGTATACAATATCCAAATTCGCTTCCACACATGATGTTGAAGGGGAGAAAGGGGGGGGATTATCGAACTAATATGTGGCGGGGGCACAAGAGAGGTGGAAAATTTTTTATTGCGATATCATACGATAAAATTCGCCCAAGAGACTACTTATTCTGATTTTAGCTTCCCAAGTGAGTTTAGAGGGGAGTTGGAGCAAAAAACCGCTTTTGGAGGGGAAATTGCCGAAGGAAATTTCATGAATTATCCATATCTCTTCAACAAATCAGCCTAGAAAGGTCAAACTTCGTGTGTAGGATTAGCTGATGACCAGAATATGAAATATTCAATTGGCTCAAAATGTATCCAAATTGGCGGATCATAAAGATTTGACGATAATCGGAGGAGCCTTAAGTAGTTCTTTTAGAAGGGACATAGTAGGGGTTTTTAGATTTGGTATTAGTTGTGACTGGTAGTTATGAAGGGTTTAGCAACGTTATTACCAAACCAGAACAAGCCCCAGTTAAAAACTCAGCTTCAGTAATGCGACATGGCTGCTTACATTTTTTACTTTATTTCATATTTATTTTAATATTTGCAGTGAAACGATCATATCCTTGGAATGGTAATATATTGCTTGAATCTTTTATTTAGTTGCCCCTTATGTTTTGTGTATTTTGTTGTGCTAGTGAACAGAGAATCTGTATTTCTGATATTTCCTTTACACCAGTCAAATCGCTCCATAAACCTAATTTTCATTTCCTTAGCCCCATTTGCATGACCAAAATCATAAAAATGGTAAAAACAAACATCGGCTGTATTTTTCAGCATAATCAAACCTATCAGTCCGAATTCCGAAAAACAAATGCTATTGATTTTAGATAAATCAGTATTCATCATCATCTTTTCTAAATCAAATTCCACCACAATCATTCTTCAATTTTTCAATTCTTCTATTTTGAAATTTCGGTGTACATACTTTCATACATATGAGAAAAAAATGCAGCACTTATTAAGCGAAATTTCGGGCTGTATTTCACTTGCAAAAATTCCAGTTCCCATCAACACCAGCTAACTCGCGATGAATCATTTACACACGAGTAAAACATAGCACAAATACATACTAAACGACAAAATTCGCCGCAACTTCGTCATTTTACCGTACTACAATCTATGTCGGTCGCAGTTCTTACATAAATGCACCGTTGCTCGAGATCAAAAACGAGGTCACAACGTTGCAAAATTTCTGGCAATTTCTACCCCTTCAAGAAACCAATGAGAGGTGCGAGTAATTCTACCACATAAATTCCGTTTTTCCGCCATGATTAATAAGCACTCGAGAGACTTCAATTAATACACGCGTTGCTCGTAATTCGCGAACGAGGCCGCGGCAACAGTGTATCACTAATTAATGCAATTTTCTCATCCGTCTAAATTCCTAAATCAACCCGCGTTCGCAAAAAAACCGCCAATAATTGCAACGCACGGAAGGTATATAATTTCGGTATCGTGTCGAGTTAATTTTTTGTTTTTTACCACTTCTAATTTCCAAGCGAAAATATCGTGTTATGGAAAAACAAAATTTCATTTGCGAGTTTCTCACACTCTTCTAATTGTTTACGAATTAATCGAAATTTCGTTTTCTCGACTCTCGTGTCAATTAGAATCGCATTTTTGCGACCTTCAGAGCTAGGTAATCGGATATGCAGGCTTAGGCGGAGCAAAGTGGGTGGATTATTTTGCGAACTTCCAAAACCAGGTAATTTCAAAAGCGAAAAAATCTCCGGCTTGTACTAATGCGTCGTAAAATGATACCTAACGTTCGACCGAGAGTATATCACTTAATTACCGAAAATTACTCGCATAATTTGTTCGTGTACATTTAGTAGTAAATTTTTATACGTCGTTAATGGGAAGGTGACAATAGCGATTAAAGTTTACGTTTATTCTCGATAATAGCGCTGCCGGTAGAGTTTTTTTCAAGTCGATCAAAGCGCGTAAATTAGCGACGGAATTTCCACATCATAATACGAAGACATTGTCTACATTTCGTCGGCCAAATATTTTTATCATGCGAGATTAAACTCGCTCGAGTGGAATTTTGAATTACCCGAGTTCATAAGGAAATAACACCCTCAATACTTGAGTTATAAGTGGTCAAGGTGTCTTTGTAAATCTCTCGATGTGAATACAAAGAGACTGGCTCCTTAGAGAAATCAAGTTCCCAAAAACTTCCTGGTCTAACCAGGGACGTACCGAAAGGGGGGAGCTTCCCACCTTGGCTTTTGGGAAGTTGGTAAATTTGGAATTTTTACATTTTTTGAAGACTAACAAGAAGACTGTGACATCTTATTTTTGTATTTTCGCGGAGCAAAAAAAAAAAAAAAAAAAAAAAAAAAGTCAACAGTTGGTAAAATTTCATGGTATAAGTTGGCAATTTTTGGTTTTCTCCACGCCCCCCCCCCCCCCCTGAAGAATGTCCTCGGTACGCCCCTGGGTCCAACACACACTCCAGCCAACTTCAAAAAATTTCAACTAATAATAACTTGTCAACAAAAAAATGACTGAAAAATTCCATTTTATGTACACGTGTTAAGAATACCATGGTAAATGACACAGTAAAATTCCTCTCCGATCATATTCAAGTATGACTTAGGGACATGAATGTATTAGTCAAAGTTAACTAAAATACAAAGTTACTACACTCCCATAAAAGCAACGTAATTAGTTCAAAAAAGATCGCCAGATGCGCAACAATCGAGAACACATACCTCTGATTGGTGGCTGAAATAACGACCAATGATCGGTTCAGCCATAACACGCGGAAAATTTAAAATAACTAATCAAAGTTTAGACTAGATCAAGCGCTCGTATAGTGAGCAATTAGCACTACTCTGATTTTATGTTTAATTTTCAGGGTGCAGTTACTTGGTATTCTACATAAATTAGGAATTGGTGATAAGCTTCACAACATCACTACTTTGGCTGAAATGAACAGTGATACCTACAGTACCAAAGGTAATACATTTACAATAGAACTTGTAAGGAGAGAAATTCGAAGAAATTATCTGAAAAAAATTAGAATGAGACCACTTCGGCTGTAGAAAGTACTAGAAATCAAAATGATGAAAACGGTAAGCAGCCATGCTGCATTACTGGAGCTGGATTTTCAGTTATGCTTATTCAGGTTTATAAATAAGGTTCTCAACCTCTTCATGTCTACAGGTCACATCGAGAACCAAGATTGAATCTTATAAAATCGTTTGAAAAGTTGAATTTAGAATAAATACAGTATTTCTTGCCATGCAAAGATCATATGAAACCATATTTTTTAAATAATAGAAACTTGAGGATCCTCAAGTTATGCTCAAATTTTGACGATCAGCCATTTTGGATCTGTTTTGACCCAAATTCAATAGCTCATATCTGGGTCATCAATTGACCCTACATACAACGTTTCACTTCTCTAGGTCGATTTGGTGAGGAGATATGGAAGATTCGTGAAATTTTCTGTAGTAATTCGAATTTCCCCCACAAAAGTCATTTTTTTCTCCAACTCCCCTCTAAATTCATCTGGGAAACTAAAATCAGAACAGGTTAGTTACTTGTACTCATTTCATCATATAGATACTTTAAAGGGGAAAATGTTGCATGTACAAATTCTGCTGGAACCGTCTCATGAATGTGAAGAGAGCGTGTCACATTGATGGGAAAGTTTGAGCAAAGCCTGGACATACAACATTTTCCTTTTAAGGTATCGAATTACAAAACGCGTATGTCTAGATTTTGCTTATACCCGCCTATCAATGTGACACGCTTTCTTCACATTCATAAGAAGGGTTCAGCAGAATTTGGACATACAACATATACCTTTTAAGATATCGATATGATACCACAATAAGAAATTTTCGACTTCACTTATATCTTTCCTCTCGTTTAAAGGTCGATAACCCCTCCCTTCCCTTCCCTTCCCCTCCAACATCATGTGTGTGAATTTGGGATATATTTCTTATCCTCAATCATCAGGTGATTTCATATTAAATACATTTTTAGCCATTTGAGGCTCCTCAAATTCTACTCAAATTTTGATAATCCGCCATTTTGAATCCATTTTGACCCAAATTTAGTGCGTTAGATTCTGGTCTCAAAGTAACCCCACCCACAAAGTTTGACCTCTCAAGGTCGATTTAGTGAGGATATATGGAGGATTAAAGAAATGTTTCATAATAATTTCCCCTCCAACAGCTATTTCATGCTATAACTTCCCTCCAAATTCACTTAGGACAACTAAAATCAGAATAAGTTAGTCACTTGGGCTCATTTTATCATATGACACCGCAATAGAAATTATCAACCACTCTTGCACTCCACCATATTTTAAGTTCGATAACCCTTTTTTACCCCCTCTACCAACATGTGTAGAGGTGAATTTAGGATATGCAGTTCTTTTTATCTCCGATAATTATACGAGTTCATATTAATTACATTTTTACTAATTTGAGGTCTACTCAAATTTTGATAATCCGATATTTTGGATTTATTTTGATCCAAATTCAAGGGGTAATATTCCGGTGCTAAACTAACCACACACACGAAGTTTTACTTTTTTAGATTGATTTGGTGAGAAGATATGGAAGATAAAAAATTCGTGGCGATGGCAACCAAGAAGTAGAAACAAAATTATGTACGAATATTACAAACATCACTCACTTTTCTGAGACAATAAACCAACCTCATAGCTCGAGAATTAATGAATGTTCGAAAATGGCGGGATTTTGCTGCTCAAAAAAGGTTCTCTATGCCTAAGCAGTTAATTACAGAATTCTTTGGAAAAAAAATGATTCAAAAAAAAAAATTAAATATGTACCTTACATTGATTCATGTGTTTTTGTTTTATTGGAAAATCTTATAGTTTCGTGTTTTTTCATTTAGTAATGTTTGTTTCGTTTGAAATTTTACGAAGCTATAGATAATGAAATTTTTTAGTTCATTCTCATTTCATTTTTTGATAACAAACGTTACTTTGGATTATCCGACTTTTTTAGGTACCAGATTTCCTCGTCCCCCGATTAAGTCGGATAATCGAGCTCCTACTGTACCTCCACTCTAAATGCACTCAGAAAGCTGAAATTTGAATATACTGGTGTTCGCGACTCACTCTTGCATATGTGATCAAAAATGAAAATTTCGACTTATCTGCCTCTTCTCCAGTTCCCCTCAAAATTCCAGTGATCCGCTATTTTGAGGTGTATCAAAAAAAACAAATAAGTGCCTTTTTCGCATTTTCAGCAGTTCGACGTTTGGTAGATGATTATGAATTTTTCTGAAACGCAAATACTCGTTTCCACATCAGATACGCTGTAATAGCTATCGTTTTAATTACAAACTCAGCTAATAATGCAGAGTAGTTATGGTGGAAAACAACTGTTGCGGACTACACCTTGACAAGACTATACTGACGTACCAGCTAAAAGCAGCGATCACTGTCTGCCTGAACAAAATTCAATGATTCAATACAATCAGAGTAGGAGATTAGATGACCATGTGGACTACCAATCAGCCTCCTCTACACAGAACGCAATATCATATACCTGTAAATCAAACATTATTATATGAAGGTAAGAAAACTCTTCTTGAGATGTCATGACCTCCAGACTGATCATACATGGTGTCCGCTAAAATGAAAAAATGCAACTTCGTATTTTCTCCGAGCTAATGGTAATAAAAACTCGCACTTAAAGCCAAAATAAATGCAATATACGAGTAATGGAGGGAGAGGGCAAAAGGGGAATTTTGTATTTTGTTCTTCGAAAAGTGAAGAGAGTGATCTCAATAGTTACTAAATGAACACAAAAGAATGCCATAAAAATTTCAGCTTCTCAACAAAATTTTCATATCTCCCAAAATAAATTCGGGGTATTAAAAAATTTGAAATTGCAAAAAAAAATGGATTTTTAAATTCTGCCCATCAATTT
Organism: Phenacoccus solenopsis; assembly: GCA_009761765.1. Classification (NCBI taxonomy): domain Eukaryota; kingdom Metazoa; phylum Arthropoda; class Insecta; order Hemiptera; family Pseudococcidae; genus Phenacoccus; species Phenacoccus solenopsis. The sequence continues at coordinate 39,892,974 of CM019755.1, forward strand.
AAAAATAGTAGTGTTTAGAGTACTATATTCCTATCATATGCACTCAAACTACTAATTTGTAGATCGAAAATGGTGCTAAAGTTGAGGAGTATATTTTTTGAAATGATTCTATCATTAGTTTTCGAATAAAATAAATGTTATATGTGATGGCATCTGGTAAAAGGGACCGAACGACCAAAAAACGAAATTGTTCAGGAGAGCAGTTTAACAAAATCTAAAAAAAAAAAAGTAAGCAGCCATGCCGCATTACAGGGGCTGAGTTTTCAATTGGAGCTTGTTTTGATTTACTAATAACCTTGCTTAACCGTTCACACTACAGGCCACACCCAATACCAAGTCTGAAAACCCCTACCCTATCCTTTCCAAAAACACTTAAGAAGTTGAATTTGGCACAAATGTAGTATTTCTTGCCATGAAATAATCATGAACACATATTTCTCAAATTATAACTATTTGAGGGTCCTCAAATTATCTTCAAATTTGTAATCCGCCATTTTGGATCCATTTTGACTCAAATTTAAGAGTTATATTCTGGTCACAAACTAATCCTACACACAAAGTTTGACCATTCTAGGCCGATTTGGTGATGAGATATGGAAGATTCATGAAATTTCCTGCAGCAATTTCCCCTCCAAAAGCCGTTTTTTGCTCTAACCCCTCCAAAATCACTGAGGAAGCTAAAATCAAAATACGTTTGTCACTTGGGCTCATTTTATCATATGACACAGCAATAAAAAATTTTCGACCCCTCCTGTACCCCCACCACTATTTTAGGTTGATAACCCCGCCTTCCCCCCTCCAACATCATGTATGGAAGTGAATTCGGGATATAGTATACAACTTATCCCCAATAACCATATGAATTCATATTAATTACATTTTTACCAACTTGAGGCTCCTCAAGCTCTACTCAAAATTTTGATAATCCGCCATTTTGAATCCATTTTGATCCAAATTCAAGAGGTCATATTGTGGTCACCAACTAACCTCACACACAAAATTTGACCTCTTTAACTTGATTTGGTGGGGAGATATGGAAGATTCAAGAAATTTCATGACTCAAAACTTCCTCAAAAAGCCGTTTTTTGATCTAACTCCTCTCAATATGCACTTAGGAAGCTGAAATTTGGATATGTTAGTATCCGTGACTCACTCTTTCATATGAAATCAAAAACGAAAAATTTGAGCTATTTGCCCCTTCTCCAGCCCCCTCAAAATTTGAGTGATCCGCCATTTTGAAATTTATCGAAAAAACAAAAAAAACTATTTTTGCGTATTTTCAAGAAGAGTTCCTCACCGAATTTTGAGCGAATTTTATCCACACCCGCCTGCGCAAGGCGAGTGACACAAAAAACGCAATTTCCTCAAAAACAGGTTTTTGCTAACTCTCCTCAAAATGCACTTAGGAAGCTGAAATTTAAATATGTTGGTGTCCGTGACTCACTCTTTCATATGAGATCAAAAACGAAAAATTTGAGCTATTTGCCTCTTCTCCAGCCGCCCTCAAAATTTGAGTGATCCGCCATTTTGAAATTTTTCGAAAAAACAAAAAAATCACTTCTGCGCATTTTCAAGAAGAGTTCCTCACCAAATTTTGAGCAAGTTTTATGAATACTCGCCGGCGCTACGCGTGGGGAAAAAAATGTATTATATATACCAAAAAGTTGGACATTTGCCAGATGATTACAAATGGTCTGAAACGCAAAGATTTGAAGACCCCACCCTCCCCCGACCTTCCCTTCCCAAATCAGGTAGGCTGTAATAGCTATCGTTTTTATTAAAAATTCAGTGTAAAAACCCCTTCGGTACCTTTTTTTTGAAAAATTTTTTTTTCGACCTCACTCACTTGACTTTTGAGGTCTGTGATCACTTCCATTCAAATTTTAATGAAATTTCGAATCAGAATAAAAAATAAAAAAATTTTTGACCGTCCTACCCTTAGGTCCCTTTTACTGGACGTCGCGTCGTCACATATTGCGAAAATTTTCACTAATTTTATGTACCTCAAATTTATCGAAATCCTTTAGGAAGGGGATGGTAAAGTTAACAGTTGCTCATGGAGAGGACTGTAGAGTGAACATTACATTTAAAATGGTAGATGACCAAAAATTGAGGTAAGCTTGAGAAACGTCAAACGGATAAAATTTGAAACTTAGAGCTTTCTTACGTGATTCTTATTTCAAATTGAGCTTTTTGCGTGTTTTCATTAGGGATAATATGAGTTTTGGACTCGACAATACTTGATCAGACAAAATTACCTACCTTCGAATGTGAACACGCTCCAATCAAAAACTCAGCTCCAGTAATGCGGCATGGCTGCTTACATTTTTTTTTTGCTTTTTGACGAAAAAAGAAACCAAAATACGAAGACTTACTGAATTCCGGAATTGAGGTCGGATTTTCGACACAATTTTCAATCACCCTGCTCCCTGCCCTCGCTCACAACGTCCATCGGTACTTGACGTTATCGGGCGTGCACGACGTATTTCACATTTTAATGTTTTTTTATGTAAGTCACCAGCGTACGTCGACGGCGATGTTTTTCCACCGAGATAATTTGTCGCGTGCGCGTCGATTGCGTAACGCAAAAACACGCGGCCGGTGCCCCGTTCATCGTCGTCTTGTCGAACACGCGTTGATTGATTAGTTACCCTCGTAATAGGTAATTCATTACATAACCGGCGGCCGCGGATGCCATTAGTCACCGCAGTTTTCATTGTTTGACGCGCTTATTACTGCGTTGATATTTCGGTGTAATTTTTCGCCTTCCCTTCGCCCTTTTTTTTCGGCCATCCGCGCCCAAATGTGTGTCAAACAACGTTGGCGAGCTGGGTCAACGTCGATGCGGCTCCGCGAATTCTTTCCGCCCGATCGTTCGGTCCAGTCGACGTTTCGATAATGGATTTAGAAAATACGCCAGATAATGGTTCGATTAAGGTTTATTATGGTCGATAAGGCACCGCGAACGTAGTGACAGGTTCTATTTATCTTGGGACGCGTAGCATTTGGGTCGAGTCCGAGCTATGCGCGTATAACCAGAGAGATTTTCTTCTCTCCTTTTTCAATTTACTACCATGATAAGGAGATTTTATTATACGCTCGATTATGTACTTAGCGGTATTCGACGCGATGGTTTCATTAACTCGCGGTGCGTTATTGTTTTTCGTCTCTCTCGCGGATCATCGCCTGCTAACCATCTATTCCGTTCTACGTACGAGTATCAAATCGTGCTCGTACATGGCACACAATACACGTACGAACTGGAATACGATAACGAAAACGTTCCGGATATTTCCAATTAAATGACTAGGCGCTGATAAAGGGGGTCAAATTCACGTTTAAAATACACCTCGTCAAAATACTTAATAAGAAAATTCGTTCGCAGCTAGCCCGTAATAGTCATCGAATCGCTTCAAAATGTGGGAAACATTTCGACGAGAACGAAGTATAATACATTTCAATCCTAAATGCAATAAATCGCTAATATCTGACTGAGATATAGCGCTAAATAAGCAATACCTTGGAAAATATTGTCCGCATTACCAAACAATCAGCAAATAAATGAATAAAACTGAAACGAACGCTGAAAATAGGGTACTACAAGAGATGAGCAAGATCGACGTCCGCCATATTGGTTCAGCAAAATGTAAACTAACAATTTGATATAGATGAAAGCAATGAAAGCATAATGAAAGTTGTCGATTTATTCACTACCACTGACAAAAAATCTGTTTGTTTACATTCTACTGAACCAATATGGTGGACGTCTACCTTATTCATCTCCTTTAGTACCCTACTGAAAATACATAAAAAAGATTAAACGAAGAAAAACATGGTAATTAAAAAATTAAAGAATACTTGAAAACGATTGAAAAATATATTAAAAATAAATATAAGATCAAAAAAAGGAAAAAAAACATAAAAAATCATGGCAGCATTAAAAATAGAAATAAATTTGAAAAAGAAAGAAAAACAATAATGCAAATTATACTAAAATAAGAATTGTTGAAGACCGGAAGAACCTTTACAGAAAAGAAAAATCCATCAAAAATACAGAAAAATATGAGAAAAAGAAGAACACTAAAAATATGTGAAAAAGATTAAAAAGAAAATTGAAAACAGAAAACACATCAAAAACAGGATGAAATCAACCCAAAAAGAAAATTAAAACTAAATACAGCTTTTACGTATTTTTAACCTAAATGGCAGAAAGCATCAAAAATTCAAAAGTATATTTTTTAAATCAAAAGTGATCAAAACTGTTCAAGTGGGCAAAAAATAGGCAGAGAATGAAAAAAAATCAAAACAGGGAACTCAAAACCTCAGATGAAAGAGCGAAAGTAAACGACATTTCAATCTATTTTTGATAACGACTGCAACACATAACGCAAAACAATAAAATATTTACCATAATTAAATGAAAAAAAAAAAAAAATTAAAAAAAAATTGAAAATAAAGGAAACATTAAAACTACAAAAACAAAAAAATTAAGAAACATATCATAGGCAAATGTTGAAATTAAATCAAAATTATAAAAAAAGATCAAAACAGAAAGAAAACATCATGAATCAAGATATCACAAATCAAAAAAAAAAAAAAAATTAAGAATAAAAATCAACGAAGAAAAAAAGTAATAATGGAAAAAAATGTCAAGAAAAAAAAAAGATAAATAATGGATGGGGAAATATTGTCAAAAAAAGAGAGAAAAGAAACGAAAAAATAAATCAAAACTGAGAAAAAAAGATCAAATAATCAGGGGAAAAATTGATAGAAAATAGAACACAATATCAAAAACATCAAAAATTGAAAATAATTAAAACTGAAAAAAAATTCAAAAATTGCAAAAATTGTTCAAATACATAAAAAAATTACTGGAAATGGAAAAAAATTCAGGCAAAGAAATCAAAAGTATTCTAATAAATTTATCACTGCTTGCGCTTTGCATAATAAGCATTAAAAAAAATCACTGTTACAAAAGCCGACAAAAATTACTGTGAAGTATGTTTTTTTTTTTTTTTAATTACATCATATTATACACTACATGTTTCGACATTTGGTGTCATTATTAGGTGTAGATACATAATTTAAATTACAACTAGAAAAAATATCGAAAATTGAAATAATGAAATATGAGAAAAGATCTAAAAATAGGAAAAAATCAAAAGAAGTAGATAGATCAAAAATAAAGGCAACATTTCAGCTGTTTTCTGATCTAAATAACCATAATTATACATAGGAAAAAGCAATAAAAACTGAACAAATATAACAGAAAGTCAATAAAAATTAAAAATAGAAATAAAAACCTCAAAGAATGGAAAATTATCGAAATTAAAAAAAAAAAAAAAAAAAAATGGCAAAAGCTGTTCCCATATAATTATAAGGAAAAAATTAATGAAGAGGGGGAAAAAATAAAAAACTGAAATAGAAAATATCATTAATAGAAAATGATCAAAATTTGGGGAAAAAATCAAAAATCGAAATGTCAAGCCATTTATGGGGAAAAACAACAAAAACTGATCAAATATGAAAAAAAATCATAAAATATGAAAACTATATCAAATAAGTCATAAATAAAAATATCAAAAATGAGGAAAAGACCACCGCTGTAGAGCAAAAAAAAAAACGTAAAAACAAAGCAAAAATATCAAAATTACATCAAAACATAGATGAACTTTTTTTAAATAGAAAGAAAAGAGGTAAAAAAAAATTAAAAAAACGAAAAGAAACTGGAAAAAATTGATCAAACATAGAAAAAGTTGATCAAAAATGGTACAGCAGATTAAAAAAACCTATAATACATATGAAAATATAAAATCAAAAAATTAATTTAAAAAATGGCAAAATGTGTCTAGTCACATAGGAAAAACGATTAAATATCGAAAGAAACCTGAAATTGGAACAAAAAACATCAATAATTTGATATAGAAGAGAGCCAAATGGGAGGGGGGGAATCAAAAATCAAAAAGGTAATAAATACTACAAGCGAATCGATTATGAAAAATAAAGAAAAACAAAACATTCAATTCTAAAAAAAAAAAAAAAAAAATAGATTCAAGCTTCAATAGTATCTATAGTGATCAGTTGATCACCTTTGATAATATAAATCGCTTAAAAAATTAATAAAAAATGCGATGATGAAAAAATGCAACAAAAATCTGAAAAAAATCCAGAAAGAATACGAGAAAGTGATAAAAAAAGAACACCGAAGTCGAGTATTCTCCATATTATGCACAAATTTATTACATGAACAGATGAAAAAATCTAATGCATCTAGCGAATGAATAATATAACATAATACAATGATAATCACAACAAAAATTTTAACTGCACCGATCGCACCCCATAGCACCATGTAAACCAATAATAAATTACATAAGAAACATTAGAAAAATTATGACAAAAAAAAAATAAAATAAAAAAACCAACAACTTTATCAAAAATTGGAAAAAATTCAAAAATTAGAAAAATAAATGTCAACATGAAATGAAAAGTGGCGAATAGCAAAAAAAAAAAAAACAGTAAGCAGTCATGCCGCATTACTTTGGAGCTGAGTTTCCAGGGTTTGTTCATGTTTGCTAACCCTTTTCATGTCTACAAAATCCCTACTCCACTCCTTCCAAAACTAAATAGGAAGTTCAATTCATAACAAAATGTAGTATTTCTTGCCATGCAATAATCGTATGAACCCATACTTTTAAAATTATAGCCACATGAGACTTCTCAAGTTATCCTGAAATTTTGACCATTCGCCATTTTGGGTCGAATTTGACCCAAATTTAAAAGATTATATTCTAGTCATCAATTAACCCTACATACAAAGTTTGACCTTCCTAGGTAGATTTGGCAAAGTAGTATGGAAGATTCGTGAAATTTCCTGAATAGTAGTTTCCCCTTCAAAACTTTTTTTTTGTTACAATCCTCCTCCAAATTCACTTGAGAACCTAAACTCAAAAAAGGTTAGTCACTTCTAGGTTGATTTGGTGAAAATATATGGAAGATTCGAGAAATTCCATGACTTAAAACTTCCTCAAAAAGACATTTTTTGCTGTGCCTTCCCTCCAAATGCACTTGGGAAGCTGGAATTTTGATATATTGGTGCTCGTGTGTCACTCTTTCACATGTAATCAAAAACGAAAATTCAGAGTTGTTTCCCGCTCCCCTAGCCCTCCTCAAAATTTTAGCGATCCGCCATTTTGAGGTGTATCGAAAAAACAAAAAAGTACCTTTTTCGAATTTTCATGAAGAGTCTTAAACCAAATTTTGAGCGATTTTCATCAATACGCACAGGCTGGGGGAAAGAAATATATATACAAAGAAGTTGGGTATTCTCTAGATGATTATACACTAATGGTTGGAAACGCAAAGATTTCAAGACCCTACTTTCCCCGTCCATCAAGTAGGTTGTAATACCTATCCTTTTCAACAAAAATTAAGATGAACAAAAAAAATATTAAATTAGAGAAAAATTCTTTCAAATAAAAAAAGAACAAGAACCAAAAAAAAAAAAAAAAAAAAAAAAAATATCGAAAAAAGGATCAATGGTAGATGAATATTATTTTAAATATAAAAAGCAATCAATCTGTCCAGTTGCATGAACAAGAGTTATGGCATTAAAAAAAAAAAAGTTAATAAAAAAAGAAAAAAATCGAGTGAAGACGCTGAAAACGAATAAAAGCAATTTCAGCTTTCTGGTCCTGTAAAAACTTGAAAAATAAAAATAGGCCATTTTCATTTAATTAAAACATGTTAAAAAAATGTCTGACAGTACATAAACCAGAATAAAACATTCCCAACCGAACAAATATGACGACAAATTCAAGAATAAATTACAGCTTACACTACAACTACTACAATCAAACAAAAAAAAAAAATATGGAAAATATCGTCTCAAATAAGCAACAACAATTGAAAAAAAGAGTAGAAGAAAAATCGAAAAAATTCGAACATCGCATACTTCCAATCGCTCAACTTGCACAACGGGACATGGTCGATTATCTCGGGTATTCCCATCGAGTAAATTCGATTATACTGCTAATCACCGGGCAATTTCACCGCATCGACTTGTTCTGCAATCGACATACTAGCGCAAGAAACCAAACCCATAGTAAAATCCACGCGAGCGAAATCAAAATAGCCGATTTGCAATCCAACTATCTACACTGCAAGATATGAAACAAAACCGAAGACCTGTTTCCAAAGGTGAACATCCTGTTAGCGGATCTCTCGTATAGTTGTTTCTGATGATTGGCGAATCGTGGACCTGAGGCGGTGGCAAAATAAACAAAATGTATTCTCGTTCGGCGATCTGTCCAAATTACAAGACCTTCGAGTGTAATAAATGGAAACGAATGAAGGACTTTTTCGAAACGATCGTTCTTCAAATCGGACATTAAAAACTCATCAGAAGTTCTCGCTGCGCGATGCAAATGGACGAAGTAGATGAGGCGATTTGATCGAATCATCAAAGGTTTCTTTTTCGAGTTCCGGTTCGCCTATTAGGAGTGTTTGTTTTGCTAGGACGGAATCTAATTCGCGGATACATCGAACGCGTAATAAACTTTTATAATTCGCGGTAATACGATGTCGTAATAAAATTTTACGACGGTTATGGCGTCAACTTGAGAAAAATATTTGTACGCGGTGATCGAGCCGTTTTTTCATTTTTTTTCGATCCCATTCGTACAGGGTTAACGGCCTCTACGTGCGAATGAAGATCAAGGTTTACCCCGATCACGATGTACCAGTTTCCAGCATCACATCCATTCGACGGAACGACTACGATACCACCATCTGTAATAGAAACGTCCGTTCTAATTCACCCGGCAGCGAGAGGGGAAATCTTATGAACCAGCTCACATGACGTCAAGGCGTCGCCGACGCTCGGGAATCACGTTCGTTTTAATTTCCAAATCGCAGCAAAAAATCTATAATCGTTTCCACCTTTAAGTGGTAGAAACGAAGGAAAAAAATTGTTTTCTCTCGGCGTAAAAAAAAACCGGAATCTTAAGTCAACGCTCGTTTTTAACACACGATGACGTCACTACCATAACGTATCTACGTCCAAACAAACCAATACCCTGTGGCTCTGATAAATCTAAGACATGGTATTTCCTGCAATAAGAGATCGCCATTCTTCACCTAATACGCAAGACCAAGTAGAACTCGCTAGTGATGTTTTCCCGGATACGAGCACTCCGTAGTCTCGAATTTTTTATCCATTTGCGACAATTTTCCGAATCGATTAGGAACGACGATGACGACCGTAATTAACGAACACCTGCTCCAACGTGTTAATGGTGTTAGTAATTTTTTCATTCCGTCCAAATTACCCGCTGATATACATATAATTGACGTTAATGCCCGTCCGGCCAAAATTTACATCCAAATTAATCTAACTGTAAATGTTTCCTGTTTAAGCCACAATTTGTGACAGAAATAAACAATCGAAAAAACCATTTCACTATACAGCGTAAAAGACCTAAACTAATAATGTAACTATTTCAGATTTCCCAAAATAACGGTAAGGAGTTGGTTAAATCATTTTCGAAATTCCTAGTCTTTCGAACGCACGAGTAGTGGAATTTCAAGGTGAAATTTTCAGACGTATAAATGAACTTTTTCAATGACAACGAACACTAACCCCGAATAAATGAATGAGTAAGAAAGCTCGAATTAATGGAAATCTATCAGAATTTTCACGAGTGGAAAATTTGATTACATTATTTTTAATGTTAATTTTTTTTTTTCAATTTTTCATTCGCGATGCGACCAAACGATTCATTTATTTTCTTCGTGGGTTCATCGATTTTACAACTCATTTGAGGCAAATTTCGTAGCCATTATAAATTCGTTTATTTTTTTTTTAGGTTTTTGTTTCATCATCTGATGTAATTTTTTATTTTTAATACTTATTTGTTCACTTTTGGTTTTTAGTTGAGTTTCCAACTTGGAAACGATAGCTATTACAGCCTACCTGATTTGGGAAGGAAAGGTCGGGGGAGAGTGGGGTCTTCAAATCTTTGCGTTATAGATCATTTGTAATCATCTGGCAAACGATTCCCCCTACTTATGAAATGGGACCATAGCGTGAGTGTTTTTTAGGTGAGTTTATAATAAAAACGATAGCTATTACAACTTACCTGAGGTGCATGTAACATGGGGTCTACAAATCTTTGCATTTCGGACAATTGATATTCATCTGACAAGCGTTAAACTTTTTGGCATATATACATACTTCCCCTCTCCCCACTCATAGCGGAAGCGGATATCCATGAAAATCGATCAAAATTTGGGGAGTGACTGTTTTTGAAAATGCGTAAAATTAGTTATTTTGATTTTTCGATTTAATTCCAAAATGGCGAATCACTCAAATTTTGAGGGGGGCTAGAGAATAGGCAAATGGCTCAAATTTTTTGTTTTTGATCTCACATAAAAGAGTGAGTCACGGACACCAACGTAACCAAATTTCAGCTTCCTAAGTGCATATGCGAAGAGTTAGAGCAAAAAACAGATTTTTGAGGAAGTTTTGAGTCATGAAATTCCTTGAATCTTCCATGTCACCTCGTCAAATCAATTTAGAAAGGTCAAACTTTTTGTATGGAGTCAGACTGGCACCGAAATACGATCACTTGAATTAGGATCAAAATCAATCCAAAATGGCGGATTATCAAAATTTGAGTAGAGCTTGAGGAACCTCAAATTAGTAAAAATGTAATTAATGTGAACTCATATCATTATTTGTAATGAGAAGTATACCACATTCCAAATTCATTTCCACACAAAATGTTGGAGGGGAAGAAGGAGGCATGATCGACATTAAAATGGGGGGGGGGGTATGAGAGAGTTCAAAATTTTATATTGGGTTGTGTATGATGAAATGAGCACAAGTGACTAAACTATTCTTAGCCTTCCAAGTGAATTTGGAAGGGAGTTACAGCAAAAAACTGTTTCTGGAGGGAAAATTTCTACAGGAAAATTTCATGAATCTTCCACACCTCCTCACCGAATAGACTGAGAAAGGTCAAACTTTCTACGTAGGGTTAGTCTGTGATCAGAATATGACCTCTTGAATTTGTGTCAAAATGAATCCAAAATGGCGGATGACTCAAATTTCGAGGGAGACTGAAGGGGCGGGGGGAGGGGGAAAATGACTCAAAAATTTTCGTTTTTGATATCGCATAAAAGAGTGAGTCACGGACACAAACATATCCAAATTACAGCTTTCCAAGTGCATTCGGAGGAGATTTAAAGCAAAAAACTGTTTTTGGAGGGGAAATCGTAACAGAAAATTTCACGAATCTTCCATTATCTCCTCACCAAATCGAACTAGAAAGATCAAACTTCGTATGTAGGATTAGTTGTTGATCAAAATATGATCTCTAGAATTTGGGTCAAAATGGATCCAAAATGGCGGATCACTCAAATTTCGAGGAGGACTGAAGGGGCGGGGGGAAAGGGAAAATGACTCAAAAATTTTCGTTTTTGATATCGCATAAAATAGTGAGTCACGGACACAAACATATCCAAATTACTGCTTTCCAAGTGCATTCTGAGGAGATTTAAAGCAAAAAACTGTTTTTGGAGGGGAAATCGTAACAGGAAATTTCACGAATCTTCCATTACCTCCTCACCAAATCGAACTAGAAAGATCGAACTTCGTATGTAGGATTAGTCGTTGATCAAAATATGATCTCTAGAATTTGGGTCGAAATGGATCTAAAATGGCGGATCGTCAAAATGTCAGGTTAACCTGAGGAGCCTCATTTGGCTATAATTAGTAAAATACGAGTTCATTTATTTATTCTAAGCTCAAGTTCTAAAGTGGTTTTGGAATGAATAGGGTAGTGACTTTCAGACTTCGTACTGGGTATGGACTACAGACATAAAGGGCTTAGCAACGTTATTTACAAACCTGAGGAAGCCCCAATTAAAAATTCAGCTCCAGTGATGCAGCATGGCTGCTTACGTTTTTTTTTATACGCAAGAAGGGTGACTTTATCATTTAAAAATGAAAAAAGTTCTCCCCTCGACATGTCAATATAGGAACCACTCCAGTTCTTGGACTATGTCGATATAACATTTTTGTGTGTGTGAATAAATAATACAATTGGATCACTACATTTTAAAAGTGAATACAACTAATCACGAGCATATAATAAACCAAAAACATAAAAATCAAAGAACGACAATCTTCCGGCATGCAGAATGCATATTCGGTTTTTATTACGTAGCATCAACGTACGAAGCATTAACTGCGATTTTTTCCAATCGCATACGCTATTCTTCAAAGCGTACACTTACAACTGGTCGCAGTAGCAATGAATCAGATAATCCATTACGAAGTTAGTTAAATCTTCGGCGGCGTTAAATCGAAACGCGAATGTTCGTTCGATGTCTGCGTAACTCGTAAAATCGCGTAATTAATGCGCACTTACGGTAGTAGTATTAACCCGCTCTTGGCCAGCTTATTACAATAATCCACCGACCAAGGTCTCGTTCAATCGTCATAATAAAATTATGACTTATGATATAGGTATACTCGTAGTGTACGAATATGTGCTAAAATTTTTATTACTTCAGAACAATCAAAGTTTTAAGATTTTGTTCGCCGACCGCTCGACATACCCACATTCGCGTTCGTTTCCGCCATCGAAAAGAGTACAGCTCGCCCGTACCGCCAAGAACGACCGGTACGGTACACGAGGCAGCGCGTCGACTATTTTAGGGTATAAATTACGATAAGCGATCTTATTCTCCGCATCTACGTTATTTAAACCGGATCACTTCAATGTTGTCTTCCTTTCGGGCGTCGTTATTTCGGTACGCAAGATGGCGACCTTCCGCCGAACGCCGATTAATTCATACACGTCCTAATTCTTCCTTATAACGTTGCCGTTGACATTACCATCCACATCGGGGGGAAAACGAATCACGACAGTTTTATCACTTTCCTCGAAACCGCATCACCTCAATGTATCGAATTAACGAATCACTTCCGCGCCCCAAAAAATTCCACGCCAACCCCAGCGTACATCGAATACGAGTTCGGGGACATCCGTCATCGCGATTGTAAAAATAATTAAGATTTTATTACACCGCGCATCCACCGAGTAAAGGCATCGGCACTCGCTATTCGCGTAAGTACGATAAAATCTACATATTTTCGGCCTATTTCGCCACCGCTAATAAGTAATAACATCGTAAAGTTATGCGCGCGTCCTTGATTACGCCGAGGTGGCCGCAAAATCGACCCACAACCCAGGGTATATCTACGCGTGAACAAGACGAGCGCGTATTTTTAAATGAGTTTTTAATTTAAAACCAGAGCTACTACAGCCTAGGTGATTTGGAAAAAAGACATCACGAGAGAAGAATACTATTTTCGGCTTTGAAGTCATTAGTAATCATATCAAAAATGTCCAACTTTTTGGTACCTATATTTATGTAGGTATATACAGAATTATAGCGGTATCTACGGTGAAGTCAGGCCCGATCTTGGAAATGCTGCTATCGTTCCGAGACATAATCCTACGTTGTGAGACCCCTCTCTTGGGTCTCGCAACGTTTCGAGGGTATATTTGAGCGAATATAGCTTTCAGTTTTATACAAACGTTGTGAAACCCTGGATACAGTGCTATCTTAGCGAGACCCACTTTGGCCTGACAAGGATAGTGATAAACCTGAAACGTGCCTCATAGCAACCGTTGCACATCATTTGTATACCTCAATTTTGAATTTTTCTTACCCCGCTAAGAGTTCCTAAAATTCCATGTTCGAGTGGTTTCCAAAAAGCTCACGCAAGCATCCCTAGCTCTTTAATGGGACGTCTGTTTCCTATACACAATCCAGGGCACAAGAATAGTTGCATGCATATATATATATATATATGTATGCAATAGGTATGCTACGGTAAAGTTAGGCCGATCTTGGAAATGCTGCCATCGTTCCGAGACCCAATTCTACGTTGTGAGACCCCTCTTTTGGGTCTCACAACGTTTCGTGTGTATATTTGAGCGTATATAGCTTCCACTTTTATATAAACGTGGGAAAGTCAGGCTAATCGTGGAAAAGCTGCTATCGTTCTGAGACCCGACCCTACGTTATGAGACCCTTTTTGGGTTTCGCAACGTTTCGCGTATATATTTGAGCGCATATAGCTTTCAGTTTTATACAAACGTTGGGAAGCGCCGGATATGGTGCTATCTCATGGAGATCTACCTAGGTCTGATAAAAATAGTAATAAATCTGAAGCACGTCTCAAGAACCGTTGCATACCATTGGTAATTCACATTTATTCTAAATTCAACTTCTCAAGTGGTTTTGGAGTGGGTAGAGTAGGGGTTTTCAGATTTGGTAATGGGTATTGTCTGTAAACATGAAGGGGTTAGAAACGTTATGGAGAAAATTTCATAATATTGAAATACTGAGATCTGCTAAGTTTTGATCTAAAAAGGATGGCGATGATTCATAAAGATGCAAGAATTCAAATTGCACCTTTTAAGTGCTAAAAGGAGTCTCTCATACCATTTTGACTGGCTAAAAACACAAAAAATAGCATTTTTTCAAAAGGAGGTGCACTTTGGGGACCTCCTGCTTCCCTCACCTTCCATTCAGCGGACTTGAAATTTTTTTGGGAGGTCTCTCACTCAATGTACGCAACCTTACCAAATTTGGTCAAAATCCAAGATTTATGTTTTTTTTTTTTTCGATCCACCCTAATATAACACATATATACATTAGGTACATTACTTATTAATGTACTATTGCGAGGTTTATCATACATATATAGTGTGTTATGACGAGAACTTCGAGTGAGGCAATGTACTTTAAACAGGGTATCTAACGGATTTTTTTTTTGAAAAATCACCACTTTTCCACTATCTTTTTACCAATTTTTCAGAAACCTCTCAATACGAGCTTTGCTCCCTCCCCCCCCCACCCACTTAAAGAAAATGAGAAAATCAACGAGGTCAAATCAAAAAAAATTGAACTAACATCACATATTCCGACAGTGCTGCCAATTCATAAAAATTGCTAGTCTTTTATAAAAAAAAAAAAAAAAAAAAAAAAAAAATATCTTCGGGTTTTTTCATTTTTTTTCAATACTTTTTCTTGAAATTTTGACTGAATTCATTACTTTTCACTATTTTTACAACATTCAACACCTGTTAGATACCTTGTTTAAAGACCCACTCTGGTGTAATAATGTAGAAAACTATATCTATATATACCATGCGACCCACTGAAATCCAGACAGGCAATGTAAAAAGTTTCTTTCTGCAAAATGAAATTTGTCATAAACTGTAGCAATTAGGTTTGAAATTTTAATTTCTTTTATTTTTTCATTTTGGAAAAAAAAAATTCAATAATGATTTATTCATAATCGAGTAAATAATGAAAAATAGTATTACCTACAAATGTGAATAAGCCCTAATTAAAAACTCAGCTCTAGTAATGCGGCATGACTACTTATATTTTTTTAAACCTCTCACTCTTTTCTTTCGAAAAAAAATTAACGCCCGATACAACCATTTAATAACGAAGTCGACCAAATTGCTACTTTAAGTACGTTAATCGCAGACCCGGTCGGTGCTCAATTAAGGATATTTAATTGTTGCACGAAATTTTTCAAATTACTTCATTAGCCAGATGTAGCGCGTAATTATTCGTTCGACAAATGAAATTTGTAAACTATATTCGACATTTCCTCATTTCTCGTCAAGTTTTTTCTTCGTCGACCGGGGAAACCCATCTACGAGTACTTCACCGACGTGTTCGATGTTCTTTTTTTTTTTAATTTTTTGGATCGCTGCCTTCTGAATTTGTTCTGTTATTATTTTCAAATTTCATGCACAAATTATGAATTATAATTTTTTTACTATGATAATTTTAATTTTCAATTCTTTTATAATTAATTTTTTGTTTAATCAATTTATTATGCATACAAGAAAGAGAGTGCACGAAAAGTGAAATATTCAACTACAACCCACGAAAGGTGTAAAGGAGAACCAGCGAATAGCGCTTTATCTTAATTTCTACTTGGCAAATGACAACATTGAGAGAAGCGGTGACGTCATAATACAATCATGTTGTTTTCAGCGAACAAGTTTTCAACAGGTACGCAAGAGAAAAAAAAACTCTGAATCACTTGCACACGCATTTAAAATACCGTTTCCAAAATAACTTTGACGAAAAATATTTTAATACGTAAACACGAGCGCACAACTTATCCGGCCACGACGTAAACTAAATGCATTATTCTCCAAAATTAGGGAGAGAATCTTCTTGAAAATGCAAACAAGGTAAATGTTTTGTTTTTTCGATATACTTGAAAATGGCGCACCACTCAAATTTTGAGGAGGGCTGTAGGGGGCGCAAAAGCTCAACATTTTTATTTTTGATTTCATATGAAAGACCGAGTCATGGACACCAACATATCCCAATTTCAGCTTCCCAAGAGGAATTAGAGGCTAGCTAGAGCAAAAAACCGTTTTTTGAGGAAGTTTTGAGTCATGAAATTTCTTGAATCTTCCGTGTCACTAATCAAATCAATCTAGAAAGGTCAAACTTCTAAAATGGCAGATTATTAAAAATTGAGCAGAGCTTCAGGAGCTTCAAATTAGTAAATATGTGATTAATATGAACTCATATGATTACTGGGGATGAGAAGTAAACAATATATTCCAGATTCATTTCCACACATGATGTTGGAGGGGAGAGGAAGGGGTTATCGACATCAAAATGTAGTGAGTACAACAGAGGATATTAATAAAAAACTTTCTGGCTTTTTTTTCAACATTTATGAATATATATATATATATATACTGATGGGCTAGCTAGGTGTGATTAATCTATGTATATATTCTCTCTCCAGTAGCGGCGGCGAGTATTTATAAAATTGCTCAAAATTTGATGAGAGACTCTTCTTGAAGATGCAAAAAAGTTGAACTTCTTGTTTTTCAGATATAACTTAAAACGACGCACTACTCAAATTTTAAGGAGGGCTGAAGGGCGTGCAAAAATCTCAACATTTTTATTTTTGATCTCATATGAAAGAGCGAGTCATGGACATTAACATATCCGAATTTCAGCTTCTCAAGTGCAATTGGAGCGTAGTTGAGAAAACCCCGGTTTTTTGAGAAAGTATCGAGTCATAAAATTTCTTGAATCCTAAATTTGGGTCAAAATGGATCCAACATGGCGGATCGTAAAAATATGGAGATGATTTAATGAGCCTCAAGAAGCGACAATTTGAAAAATATAGGTTCATGACATGAAGGGGTTAACAACGTTATTTACAAATGTGAATAAACCCCGGTATGGCTGTTTACGTTTTTTTTTTTAATTTTTAATTACGAAAAAATGAGGCTTACACGCTCACAAATCCTCACTAATTGTCGAAGAAATTTGAAAATTTGTAAGTACATATTTTTTGAGATTTTAATTTCAGTTTTTCATTCGCCATCTCGATGTAAAGAATAGAAGAATTTATTTATTTATGGAAAATTATAGATCAACCAATTTTTTCTTTTTTTTTTGGGGGGGGGGGAATGACTATGAAACATTGATCTTCTAGCACCCTGTATCACCATATAGAAAACTTTGTAGAAGACATTACCAAAAATTAGTCGACTAATCAGTAATCATAATTCGTCCAATCGTCGACTAAGAAAATCGCAACCTTCGGTATGTAAACAAAGGTGCACAACTTACAAAGATCTTATTATAAAAATAAGCATGAACCGAAACGATATCGATACGAATATCGTTTCTTGTGTATTTCAAGCATGTAAATTCTATTTTCAAAATTAAATTCCAAATTTCTCGCTAATCTTCCACTCGCTGATTGTCCTATACACCATAACGTTCACTTTCCGTTGCTTCCTCGATGAATGAATTACCTTCCGTATAAGGTCCATACCACCGTGCCCAATTCACCTACTTCCTCATTGCATTCGAAAACAAATACAACGATGCATTGGATTCGAAGAATGACCGCGATGCCACGCATAATTAACATAATCAACGTCGATGATCGAAGCTCGCGATTAATTTCACTTTTAATATTTTACGCGCGGTGTGCTCGCGCTGTATTCCGAAACCAGTTCGAATTATAAATTAATAAACGAAATGTAGGAATTAAGTGACAATTCAGGGTTATCACGATGAACTTCGGCGTATAAAGGAAACGAGCTCATATATTTGTGAAATTAGACCGCGTATAAATTATCCATCAACTACCTACATTGTCTCGGACATTGAACAGATGCGTTTCCGGATTACTATTCCTATATTTAAACAGGAATATGGTAAATTAATGGATAACGTCGCCGTCACTAAGAAGAATAATATTTTAAAATGACGAAAAAAAAATCCAAAATCTCCAAGAAATTTGATTTATGAAAAATTCATGAATTTTTTTTCTTTCGACTTTCCTCAACAAACGTGTTAAAAGGAACCAACACTCGACGCTCGCGAGCGAATACGACGCTCGGCGAAATTTCAAATTAAATCCCATACCATCTCGGAAATTACTTCGATAATCACGACGGTCGTTAATCACACGAACGGATATTTTTCGAGCATCGGGTCGCGTGCTCGTGAATATTTGTTTTGGATTTTCGAAGGCGTGCACGCCGTTATCAACGCGGCCGCATCTGCCTCCATAATCTACTATGTTTATTAATAAAACGCGTTTACGCGATCATAATATACACCACGTCATAGATTACAGAGTACCAACCGTTTAATTGAACGTCGCGTAAAGTTTTCACCTTGGCTTTGTCGCGATCGTGATCTACCGAACGAGGTTTTTATACCTATTTATTCGCGTTTTATCGTCCTTATCGCCCATCAACAGGGGTAAAATGCGCACCGCGTCGTTGAGAAGAAGGACGGTTGTAATTACCTATGTAACGAGAACATCGCACTACATCCATGTCCACCGTGCATCTTGGACCAAAAAAAAAGTATGTATATAAAAATTCGACTCATGAAAAATTCAAACGTTATTATTTCACTATTCGCAACCTACATCCCCATAAACGCGTATTACGATCGTATCGCGAAAGGTCGACCTGGGCACAATTAATTAGATCGCTTAAATGGGTTATCGATACTTATACAATGATGTTCGATCTCTACAATAATGCTCGGTGGTATACTTTCGTTTTTCAAACGCCCATCACCATATGCAAAGAATACATGAAAGTATCCAGGTATCCATAGCTAAAGGTATTTAGTGACTGAAAAATTGCAAAATATTTTTTTTAATATTGATAGAAACTCATTCATACGACAGTCTCCAGCACAAACAAATCTGATAGGCGAACAAAGCTGTCTAAGCAAATGGCTAAAAATCGCAGCTACCATTGAAATAGATGAATTGATAAAAAATGTCATAATATGGCCATTCATGAGTTATAAAAATGTAATTAAAATCATTCCTATTGCGTAATTTACTTTGTGAGCATAAAGCCAAAAATAACAACAAATTGGAATTCATTCCCTTGAAAGATATAGTCGCATTATACGACGATAGTCATTAATACGTTTTTCGTCTCCTTGATCGTTCAACACGAAGACAAAGTGGATATTTTAAAGATTTTTGTATTTATTTGGACATTCCTTCATAATTTTTTTTTTCATTTTTGAACATTAGTTTTTTTTTGTTGATAACTTTACACATTTTTTACAACGTTTTCATTATTGGGATTTTTTTTTTAATTTTTGAAAAATTTTTTATGATTATTTTTAAGCATTATTTTATTCAACTTTTTTCCACTTGCGATTTTTTTTATATGATTTTTTTTTTTTATCATGCATTATTGTTATTTTAAAATTATTTTCAAAGTTTTTATTATTTTATCATTATTAAACTTGTTTTAATCTGAACAAAAGCTATTACAGCCTACCTGATTTGAGATGGGGAGACGGGGGGGGGGGGTGGAGTCTTCAAACCTTTCCGTTTCAGACCATTTGTAATGATCTGGCAAATGTCCAATCATTTCATACACATCATAGATGAAGCATATATAGATAGCCCCACTGTATGTTAAATTTTTATCACTCTTCTAAAATTGAACTGGAATAGTTTTCTCCTAATATCTTGGAAACAATTCAAGATAGAAGGCTCGCAAATGGCTTATTTTAAAGAGATTGAAAATCAAAATGTTAAAATTTTTCTAAAAATTACTTTCGTCGAATTACTTTTGTAATTAATTTCGTAATAGCGATTTTGTTTTTACTTCATTATGAATTATCTCAAAAAGTAATCGATGATAATTTTTTTTCGATAGAGAAACACATTCAGAATTTTCAGCTTTTGAACTCTGCATCCATATTTTTTCTTGAGATATTAGCAAAAAAATCAAGCAATAAGTCAACATTTATTTTTAGTGCTGGAGCTCATTCACAGAGAGCGCTCTAAAAACAGAATTAGTTTTTACGAAAATAACTAGAGACTCGCATCGATGACAATAATGAATGTTCTAACTCAATTTTTATCTTAGATATTAATAAAAAACTTAGTAGTTCTTTGTTCAATATTTTTATGAATTCATATATAGTGGTAAGCTACCTTGGTATGAAAATATATATTCCCTCTCTCCCCCCCTTCCCCTTAAAGCCGGCAAGTATTCATAAAAATCGCTCAAAATTTGGTGAGAGACTCTTCTTGAAAATTCGAAAAAACTAAACTTTTGTTTTTTCGATACGCCTTAAAATGGCGGATCACTCAAATTTTGAGGAGAGCTGGAGGGGGCGCAAAAAGTTCAAAATTTTTATGTTTGGTTACAAACAAAAAAGTGAGTCACTGTCACCGACATATCCAAATTTCAGCATTTCAAGTGCATTTGGAGGAGAGTTAAAGCAAAAAACGGATTTTTGAGGAAGTTTTGAGTCATGATATTTCTTGAATCTTCCATATCTCCTCACCAAATCAATTTAGAAAGGGCAAACTTCGTGTTTGAAGTTTGTTAGTGACCAGAATATGTCGTCTTGAATTTGGTTCAAAACGGATACAAAATGGCGGATTATCAAAATCTGAGTAGAGCTTGAGGAGCCTCAAATCACTAAAAAATGTAATTTATATGAATACATATGGTTACCGAGCATATGAAGTATGCAATATCCCAAATTCAACTCTACACATTATGTTTAAGGGGAGAAGGTGGGGTTATTGACTTCAAAATGTTTGGAGGGGAGGGGTACAAGAGAGGACGAAATTTTTTTCATTGCAGCGTCATATGATAAAATAAGCACAAGGGACCAACTTATACTGATTGTAACTTCTCAAGTGAATTGATTTTGGAATTGATAGGGTAGGGGTTTTCAGAATTGGTACTGGGTGTGGCCTGTACACACGAATGGCTCAGCAACGTCATTTGCCAATCTGAACAGCCCCAACCTAAAACTAAGCTCCAGTAATGCGGCATGGCTGCTTGCATTTTTTTCTTTTATTGTAGCAAATGAAGAATAATATGGATGTTCAATGATCTGTACACAGACTACCTGAATCGTCTAGTCAATTTATTTGGATGCATTAAATTTATAAAAAATCTTACATTCAATGACAAAACTAAAAATGAAAAAACGGCAACGATTCACCAAGTCCACCTTACACAATTCACGCTACGAATAGGAAAAGAGAAAAAAATTTCAAAATTATTCAAACACGCACGCAGGCGACCTTGCTACGTACCTGATTCCTAGGATGGTTTCGCGAACCTATAGTGCGTACAGCGCTTGTCGCCAAGTCTCCGAAATAAAAACCAGCGCTACCATTACACCCTTGACCCCGGTCCCATTATAATGAATATTTAAATGAAAGCAAAACCGAAGTTCTATATGTTGGAAGCGAAGAATATATGGAACACTAATACGGCTCGAAATTAGGCACCTTAATTGCTATGAATTTATGCAGATATTATGCCCGTTCTCGACAACCTAGTACAGGTTGGATAGTGATCGATTTTTTTTTTGTTCTTGTTTATTCGAGCTATTGACCTTCTTCGAAATGGGTGATATTTGATCAGGGAAATTTGGAGGCGATGAAATTTCAATACGAATTCGATACCAATGAGTGAAGGTAGCGAAATTATAAAAATATTCCACGACTTGATCAATTACAACTTGCTCGTGTATCGAATTACGTGGAATAAAATGAAAAATATTCCCATCCGCGTTAATAGGCAAATAAATTTGTAGCTGGCGACAAAGCCAGCTTTCGGTTAGATGATGTGGCAACGTCGTGATCCTGGTTAATCAGATGATGGTTAGGTGGAAAATTTCCCCGTACCACTGGATCTGCGAATTCCGAGCGTATAGTAGGTCTAGCGAAAATAAAAATGTATTTATTTGCTCGCAAATAGCTTAGTTGGTAGTACTGGACGAAGCATCATTCGACAAAGAGGCGAGGATGTGGCAAAACACGCAGAGGTCGACGAACCATCTGTCACCAGGGGATCAGGTATCGGAGAAAATTTTCAATACGAGGACACCTTGGATGAGATAAACAAGTCTCATCTTTGCTATTGTGAAAATACAGATCTAGTAAAATTTCCACTCGAACACCCGCTCGGTAATGGAAATTCACAGGCACTGATATCTGCCATCGATAAAACGCGCTCGAGTCAACGACCATCGTGGCCGAAGCGCGTACTAGTCAGTCGGTTTTTCCAACATATCGGACGTCACACGAAACCCATACAGAAGAGCTGGTTAATTGACGTAAACGATGGCAAAAAATTCGAACATAGGATTCCAGCTATTTGCCAAAAAAATCGATTTACAGCCTTCTTTTGGCGGTAATTTAATTAATGAAAATTTCATCGTGTCAAAATACGACGAGCCAACCGCAAGGCCGCCGTGAACGAAACATTTTTTGAAAAAAATCACCACACATGAAAGCATTTATCTTTCCTAGAAACGCCGAATGGGAAAAAGGGAGAGGGGAAAACGGAAATAGGAAAAAACCTAATAGCCGGCGGATTATCCGCGACCTTCGCAACACCCATAACCTCGTTCCAGGCGATTGGTATACGACGAATGAGTAAGAATACCAAGTACAATAACCTTTATACCAATAGCTCATGTCTTAGACTTCGACTGGGACTTTTAACCACGCACATATACGTTCAAAACTTCAGCAATGTGGATGTCGAAGAAACCAGGTAATTAGATATACACGGAATATCCAACGTAGCACGTGAAGACTGGAAAAGCGAACCAACTTGTTTGTACCAAGTCCCCAACTGCATGTTTACAATAAACGAAGAGCAACCGAGTGAAGCTTCTGCGGTTGAACTGGTCGTTAAAACTTATGCAATGAGGTTAATAAAATGGCAAATCTAGATACCCGCGAGCACTGCGTCCAACTAGACGTGAAATGTTTTCGCGCCACTAGCTCGTCCATATGAAATGGCGACCATTAATTATCGCTCTCGAGCGTTGATCATTTAATTTACGAGCGTTAAATTACAAGGTGAGGGATGACAGAAGGTGGTTTGAAAATTAAATGATGAGGAGATTTATAATTACATTTTGCGTTCGTACTTCGTAGCCAAGTCTACAGGCTGTGCCGGGCGAAATTTCAGTCTGTGATGACAGATGACACGAAGTTTCAAGAAAACATGTTTATTCATGCTAGTATACTAGGGTTCTGAAAGGTCGGTGTTAATATGAGATCTAGAAAATCTATTTCATTTTGGCAACACTGTTCAGGTTCCTGAATCAGTTCGAGATGACGTCAATGACTCCCTAGGATCGTTTCCGCACCACCTACATTCGCGGTTAGGAGACCTAAAGGGGAGGGGCATCAACAGTATGAACTATGTACCGCCTCAATGCAGGGCGGTGCATAGTTCATACTATTGATGCCCCTCCCCTTTAGGTCTCCTAACCGCGAATGTAGGTGGTGCGGAAACGATCCTAGGGAGTCATTGACGTCATCTCGAACTGATTCAGGAACCTGAACAGTGTTGCCAAAATGAAATAGATTTTCTAGACCTAACCTATTCAACAGTCAGCTTAGTACTAGCGTAGACATACCGGGTGTCTATTCGATTCGGGTACCCTAGAGCGCTAAAATCCCCAACATAATGTTGTTAATTATAATTATTACATAAATAGGTACACTATATGAGATTCGTGAAATATAATAATTCAAAGCTAAGAATTTTGAGATTTTTCATGTTATTAAGGAAGCAACCAAGCGTGTATTTAAAGTTATTCGAATTAACTGAATAGCCATTTTAGGGAATTTTGCGCTTAAGGGTACCCGAATCGAATAGACACCCGGTATATTAGCGATTTGTAATTTAAGAGAATTTCTTCACTCTTTACTCCTATATTCGACCTGAGGACTCAAATTGCAATCTATATTATAGCGGTGAATTCAACAAGACTGTGTTACCAAGGACTAGGAGTCACTCTAGATTCGGAATCAAAATGACTCCAAGACTTCAACACCACAGTGACTCCGGAGTCAAGCAGGAGTATGGAGTCAATTTTTTGAAATTGACTCCGGAGTTAGGTCGGAGTCGGAGTTGGGCTTTCAGATTTGTTCCAGAGTCAAAGTGGAGTCAGAGTCAAATTTTCAACTGACTCCGAAGTCAGGTCGGAATCGGAGTTGGGCTTTCAGATTTGTTCCGGAGTCGAAGTGGAGTCGGAGTTGGGCTTTCAGATTTGTTCCAGAGTCAAAGTGGAGTCAGAGTCAAATTTTTAACTAACTCCGGAGTCAGATTGGAGTCGGAGTTGGGCTTTTAGATTTGTTCCGGAGTCAAAGTGGAGTCAGAGTCACGTGTTCAACCTGACTCCAAAGTCAGGCTGTAGTCGAAGCCAAATTTTCGCGGGATTCCTAGTCCTTGCCTTTTTTCAATTTTGTTGTGGACTTTACTTTCAAGTAAAATTTACTTATGCGTTCAACACGATTTTTAGCGGACTTTCTTTTTCAAGTGAGTACACTATTGCGTTCACTCAGTTCCTTATTCCCTTCTTTATTCATTTCTTCACGTTTCCGCGTGATAACTTGAGCAAAAGTCAACAGATGGAAACTACAGTTGGAAGAAGGTGGGAGTAGTAAAGGTCTGAAGCTGATTAGTTTTCGAGGATGGTCGGACGTGAGGTGGCATGAGAAGGCATGGACTGAGATTTTACCGTTCTCCCACAATAACTCGAGTAAAACTTTATGAAATGACTCAACATTTTGAGGATGAGAAGAGCGAATAGAGCTTCGAAGCTGATTAGTGTTTGGATTCGATCGAACGTGAGGTAGCGTGATGATGCGTGAGTTGATTTTTTTTTCTCAACTTCATTATTTTCAATAAAAACAGAGGAAATAATTCAAAATTACAGAGTGTTAAATTTGAGGAGTTTCAATAGTACAATGATAATTGAGAGTAAAAAAAACGTGACGTGACGAGACATAAACTCTCCAAAAATCAGAATTTCATTCAACTATGTAAATTGACTTGAAGTTTCGATGATAAGCACAGTTGAAATTGATCACTCAATTTGAATGTAAATAATATTACTTTAATAAAATGTTTACATCTGTTAAAAATTTATTTGGATTACATGGAGGTACCTCGGAGGCGGCCTCCAGGAGGTACTAACTTTTTTAAGGTAGGAGACGTAGGTGCAGGTACTTGACCTACACTCTTCCCCAGTCACTGATTTGGAGGATGGGTAGAAAGTGAAGATAAAGAGCCCTTATACAGAACTCAACAAATAAATTATATTTATTATTATTGAATTCGTACCATCCACTAAATGTGAAGCTTTCGAACTTCGAAGTTTTTTCAGTTTTTTGTAAATATTTTGGGAATGGAGGGATGTAAAGACAAAATGCATGGAAACAAAGTTATAGGAAATTTCATTTTCTACAACTCTGGTTCTATCCATTTTTCATAAAAGTTCGCTGAAAGTTGAGCTTTTGAACTTTGAAGCTTTATTAGGGACAAGTTAACTCTAAATTTGAATATAGATAGGAGAAGTGTAGCGTAAGAGTCCTAATGCTCTTGACCTTGATCCGTTCGCTGAAAACTGAGCTTTCAAACTTTAAAGCTATTTTAGTTTTTAGCAAATATCTCAGGAATGAAGAGTCATGAAGAAAAAATGTATAGTGATAAAGTTGTAGGAAATGAATCCATTCTTTATGAAAGTTCGTTTAAAGTTGATCTTTTGAACTTTGAAGCTTCTTTAGTTGTTTTTTTAAACACCTCGTGAATAAAGCATCGGAAAGAAAAAATGCATAGCAATAGAGTCCTTGCAAATTTCAAGCTCTACAACTTTAGTTCTCATATAATTTTCACGAGAGCTTATAGTTATGCTGTAAAATGAACTCAAAGTAAAGAATCCAATAATTAGAAAGTTTTGTTCTCTGAAAATGTTATGTTTTCATTCTGCGATCATCACTCGAGTAAAACATGATGGATTTACTTCAAATTTGAGAGATGGGTAAATAGTACAAAGCGTAAGAGTCCTGTTGTTTTTGAAGTCGATCTTTTCACTATAAGATGAGATTTCCAACTTCGAAGATCTTTTAGTTTTTTGCAAATATTTTAGGAACGAAGGGTCTGGACAAAAAATGTACTGAACTAAAGTTGTAGGAAATTTTATTCCTTACAACTTTCGTTCTCATACATTTTCCATTAAAGTTCATAGAAAGTTGAGCTTTTGAATTTTTATTCTATGTTGTTACCACTTATACATCTACATACACACCAGTTTCTCATTCAGAACGTAACTTTGACTACTAGGTACTTAGATCGATCTGTAGTTCACTTTCAGTCTGGAGCATCATTACAAAAAAAATGTACGCAGCCATACCGCATTACTAGAGCAGAGTTTTTGAAAATTCAGCTAAAAGAAAATTTACAACAGCTTAAAATTTTTCTTTCTTGAACAACTATTGAAAAATTGGCTTGAAATTTGTTCACAAATGCGACAAGAATATGCAAAAGGAAAAGAAGACATCTTCTGCTGTCCAACTCAAAGGTTGCACATGGTTCTTACAAAGTTATCCGTTACTGGCAACGCCTAAATAACCCTTCACCCCTTTCCGAAAAAAAACAATCCAACAGACCCGAAAATACCTCATCATAACACACGACAGCTCTGTATCATCGCGCATACCGCGCTACTACGTGTTGCATAAATACAAACAACAGATTGGAAACGCGCAAACTAGGTCAAGTTAAAGGTGAAAATAAACAATAAGACTCATTACCATCGCGCGAAACCAAGAAGATGATGGCAATTACAACGTAACGCGATACTGGCACTGGCATCCACCACGCCACCACGGTGTGTAAATTGAACCGACGCCTTAAATTATATATGATGTAATCTACACACTGGTAACATTTCTTAACGAGCTAACCCCTCTACATTCGATAATGAATTAACTAGTAAAATTAAAGGCCACCTTCAAATTCCACCACCCTTACTACATAGTTATTGCAATATTGCGAAATCACAGGTACCTAACTACCTATTTCGGTTACCTATTATTAGCAAAATTCGTAAATGCAATTATCAACGCTTGTTCGTGTTTTCCTATATGTTGTTGGTTTTTTTTTTCATTTAATACACGCGCACGTAGCGAAAATTATATTATCTGTTTTTTTTCCTTCCTTCGTTATGTCAAATTTTACAATCGCTTGTAATTTAAAATTTTTTACCAACTTGGTTCCTCTATTTCACGTACAGAAAATTAAGAGTTTCGAAATTATACTTAATAATTGGTTTTAATATTCTCAAATAAGTGTTAGAAATTTTTTCATCATGCACGAATCCGGCGGCTATTTTTATTTTTATACGTTTCTGCGAATTTTTTATTAATTTTTTTTTTTTTCGAATTAATGAACGGGTTTAATTATCACGTTTGCAGGCGAGCATTCCGTGTGAATAAATCATCTGCGCGTAGATTGCAAATAACGAAGTATGGGATATTTTTTAAACAACTCCTCCATTTCAATTTGATAAGATTAAAATACAACAACAAGCGTAAGCATCTATGCCACATTAGTGTGTCTGAGTTACGCATCAGGACATGATAAAATACACCAGTAACGCTATTATTCAGCGGAGTATTTAATTTAAAACGATAGCTATCAGAGCCTACCTGATTTGGGAAGCATGAGTCGAGGTGGGGGGGGGGGATTTCATATATTTTGAATTTCAAGTCATTTGTAATCAAATGGAAAATTTCCATCATTTTGGTACATGTATACTATGTATATAATATACCGTGCGTCCCATTGATCTTCGACAAGCTCAGCACAAAAATTTCTCAAATAGCTTTAATAGAAATATTTTGGATTCGTTGCGTGGTAACACTGACTAAACCGAGAAGACCTCGAATCATTGTTACCACACAACGAATCCAAATACCTACTCTTATTTAAGCTACTTGAGATTTTTGCGCTGAGGGGGTCGAAGATCAATGGGACACATGGTAAATTATATACAAACTAGATAACCCAGCAAAAGATGTTTTGCCATATTATTTCTACCTCCCCTCCAAATGCACTTGAGAAGATGAAATCAAGCAAGGTTAGTCACTTTGATTCATTTTGTCATAATTATGACACCACAATGAAAAGTTTTCGACATCTCTTGTACCCCCACCACATTCTGAGGTAGATAATCTCTTCTTCTCCCCTACAACATCATGTATGGAGGTGAATTAGGGATATTATATACTTATTATCACCTGTAATCATATGAATTGATATTAATCACAATTTTACTAATTTGAGGCTCCTCAAGTTCTACTCAAATTTTGATAATCCGCCATTTTGAATCCATTTTGATCCAAATTAAAGAGGTCATATTCTGGTCACCAACTAACCACACATACAAAGTTTAATGTTCGTAAATTGATTTGGTGAGAAGAAATGAAAGATTCAAAAAATTTTATAACGCAAAACTTCCTCAAAAAGCTGTTCGTTGCTTTAACTCCCCTCCATATACATTAGGAAGCTCAAATTTGGATATATTGGTGTCCGTGACTCACTCTTTCATATGAGGTCAAAAAAGAAAAATTTGAGCGATTTACCTCTTCTTCAACCTCCCTCAAAATTTGAGTGATCCGCCATTTTGAAATTTAGTGATATGAAAAATAATTTACGTACTATTTCCAGACGTACTGAATGTACACTCAAAATTTCATAAGCCGTTTTCGAAGAGTGTTGTTACCAACACGGTGACACGAGAATTTTATAATCTATTAGATATTTATTTCCCCCCCCCCTTCCCCGCTCAATTCCATCGGGAATGGATGAAAATCATTGAAAACTTGGTGAAAGACTCATCGTGGAATTCCAAAAAACCACTTCATTTGTTTTTTTGATTCACCCCAAAATGACATTTTACTCAAATTTTGAGATGGTGCGGAGACGAGGTAAACAGCTCAACATTTTAGTTTTTGATTTCATACGAAAGAGTGATTCACAGACACCAGCGTGCATAAATTTCATCTTCCAAAGTGCATCTGAAGAGGAGTTAGAGCAAAAAACGGTTTTTAGAGAAAGTTTTGAGTGATGGAATTTTTTTCACCCCCCCATATCTCCTCATCATATCAACCTGGAAAGGGTAAACTGCGTATATGGAGTTAGTTAAAAACCAGAATATTACACTTCAAATTTGGGTCGCGATGAATTCCAAATAGCATATGACCAAAATTTGAGGAAGGCTTGAAAAGCCTCGAATAGCTCAGATTTGATACATGGACTCACATGATTACTTGTAATAAGAAATATGTTGCATGCTAATTTCAATCCCACACGTAGTTTTGGATCGGTTATTGCCCTTAAAATGTGATTGAGTGAACGAAAGGTCGAAAATTATGATTATGTTGTCAGATGATAAAATGAGCCCGATTGATTAATATATAAATTTTAGCTTCTTGAAAACAACTTTTGGAGGGAAAATCACGACAAGAAATATCAAAAAGCTCTCATATTTCTTCATCAAATTGACCTAGAAAGGTCAAACTTTGAATGTGTGGGTTACTTGAAGGCCAGAAAATAATCACTTGAATTTGAGTCAAAATCGATCAAAAATGAATCCAAATTGGCGGATGGTCAAAATTTGAGGTAAAGTTGAGAAATCTCAAATAGCTAAAATTTCAAAAGTACGTATTTCAAATTCAACTTTATTTTTGGAAGCGATAACGTGGCAGTTTTCGACTCTGTAATGGATTTGTAATTTACGTTTAATTAATGTAAATAACGAATCTCAATTAAAAATTCAGCTCTAGTAATGCGGTATGGCTGCTTACCTTTTTTTTCATAAATTATATTCACATCCAATATAGAGATAGAAACCTTTATCGTCCAACAAACTGCCCAAGAAATTAATTTTAGAATAAATACCAAGTACATCTTGGCCACAATGATCATACTGTAATTGTTCCCCTTAAATCTAAGCTATCCGCCACTTTAGGCAGATTTCGATTTAATATTAAAAGTCATTTTACAAACGAAGTTTGAGCATTCTAGGTAAATTTCGAGAGTAGATAATATGAACAATTAAAAAATTTCCCGACTCCTGAAAATTAGATAGTAAGTGATTAGAGTTCACCCTGCCATATGAAATCATAATTAGGCATCCTTCTCGCCCTACTCGAAATTTGAGTAAACATCCATTTTGAGTCGAATCGAAAGTCTGAGAAAATGAAGAACAGATATTCTATTAATTTACTATGCCAATTCTGGTCAATGTTTATGCATATTTATTATATTTTTCGAGAAGGTAATTAAAAGATTAATTACATATAACCTTAAAATATAAATATACATACATACAGTGTACTCAAAGAGTTTTTGTATTCCATTGTTTGCGACTAAATTAAATATTATTCTTTCTTTCTATCACAATTAATTAGAAAACATGAAATTCGAGCTAGAAATTGATTAAATATTTTAATACCAAATTTTTTTGCATTTAAATTCAGGAATTTTACATATAATTTTGAGGAAAAGAAGTTTTTGATTTGAAGTGGTGTTAAGGTCACTTGGGCACTGCTTATAGACTTTGGCCAATAGTTATAAACGGTCTGAAAATCAGAAGTACGAGGTTGCCTCTTTTTCGGTTCTTCCTTTCCACATCAAGTAGATGGTAATGGCTTAGTTTACATTACAAACTCAATCAAGGAAATATACCATACATAATATCTCATCGAAGAGAGTGAATGATGGCGAAGCCCGTCCTTTAACAAATCCCCAATGATCGTTTTATTCAAATGTTAAACAATTTGCCTATCCCAGGATGGAAAGGAAATAAAAAGAAAATTGGCTGCAGAAATTACAATCCGTCGATACGTTTGAGGCACCAAAATCATTATCACTGAATGCTACTTGGGATACTTCTGAAATGAAAGGCGAAAGGGAAGCCATACAGATTAGACTAACCACATAAACCTAAATTTCCACCTAACAGTACTTCCGTGTTCCGCATGAAATTCTACTGATTCTCAAAACTTGAAAAAAAAATTGATGATAAATTATCAAAACCGCAATTCAACTTCGTTATTTCCATCGCGAATAGTTCAAAAAATCAAACATCAGTGTTACCACAGTAAAAATAAGTCTAGCGGGTTCCTGTCGACGTGAAAATTATCCCACATTTACAATATTACTTAATCCAACCGGCACTGGATTCGAGCCCAAAACTGGTTTCCTAGACAAACTGGAATTGATAAGACGATAACACCAGCTGTACGTCGCTTCATAAATTATCGCGCCAAATGTAACGGAAATAGATACAGTTCTTCGCGGTTATTTTTTAGGACAAACTGATATTACAATTAATTACATCATGGCGAAACGTGATAGAGCTCTTTTCTAGGTACTTTTCCGTCATACCAATGAAACTATTATATAATTCGTAGCATGGTAGGAAACAGCATCGCAAAATGATATGGTTATTAGAGTTTTCGAATATATTTTCCATCTCATTATCGAAAATGAAATGGATGAGGTAAATATGAGACTCAAAGTATACCTCGGTATACATACGATGGCGATATACTACAGCAGGGCATAGGAAACATTAATACATACCGTAAGCTGAAAATTTCGGCGTACAGTTCAAATTTTATGACAGCTATCATTTCGAATAAATATAATCGCAATAATTTATTTCGATTACGATCATTTCGCTACGCTTGATTCTGTAAACAAAAAAACAGTTAATCGTTTACAAGGCTCGAAATTCACATAAATCCGCCCATAATGTCGACAATTGCGAAGCTCTTGCATGCGAAAACGCCATTTCTTAAGGCGTTATAGTTTTGAAACGATTTCTGATGAAGTAAGGAAAATAATAAAGGACGTACTTGTACAAATGATACGCGGAAAACCTTCATAAATCATTTACCAAATCAATGCAAAAAAGCTTAAGTAAGCTAGAATGCGAACTAATGAGAATTTTGATTGCGGTATTCGCGAAAACTTAATCGGAATTTTCCATAAATACTCTACACGATTATATTATTTAAGATTTACGCGAAATTTAAACGTACTGTAGCAAAATTACAATAATTTTTATCAATACAACCGAGAAGATGTGAACACCCTAAATAAACATGCCGGTTGATCAGTGTTGCCATTTTGAAATATCAAAAATATGCAATCACTGGCTCCCAGAAAAATCTCGAAGTTGAAAATATTTTCTTTATTTCTTCGGAAATCATTGGTAGCGGCCGAGCAAAAAATTATAATTAATGTATGATCATGAATAAAATAATTAAAGCAACAAGTGAATCATCTTAACATGAATTCATTCGTACAATTTTATTGCCTCAAGTTATGAGGAAAATTTTGAATTTTCCAATTTTTTAACTTGTAAGCCGGAAGCGTCGCCGTCATCAGGTCATCATAATCTATTTTTGTTTTTATTCTTGTTAAATACGTTAAAGATCTGTTACGTTCAAATTTAATAATTAATACATTGTGACTTCTGCGCGAAATAAAATAATTCAACGAACCAAAACAACTGTTTTATTTACAAAAGAAAAAATAATGTATATATCACAATTTACAGAAAAATATTAACAAAATATAAGAATTAAATGATCTATTTTGAAGTGTGAAGTTTTTAGTTGAGCACTGATGAATGAGGATTTTATCAAACGAACACATAATGTACCGTTGATGTTTATGAAATGATATCAAATTAACTATGACTGTTAAGTGCGAATCCAAGTCTCACGTTTCCCTAACCTTTCACCTTCTTACCCATTCATAGTCGCATACATTTAAACACTTTGGACAAATGTAAAATGAAATTTCAGCTGGAAAGATACTTTACATATTGGTACAAATAATGAAATATATAAAGATACTCGTATTTGTGATATGAACGTTTTAGGCTTAAATCAAATAACGATCAAGTTAACTCGCTATATTCGGTCCATCCGTGATTAGGGGCACCAAGTCGTAGAATACCGACGGTTTTGTCTTTGGATGCAGTAATTAAATCTACGAATGATGTTAAGGAACATTATTACAGCTTGTAATTAATGTCAAAATATATCACGCGCTGGATGGGGAATAAAATCATGTGATATAATTCCGAACGATTTGGATTGCGAAAGAATTTCCAACATGAGAAATTACATAAATTCAACTTGATATCTTTTTTTTAATTTGCATAAAAAAAAATAGAAACCATAAATATACACATGTCACATCGTTAGAGAAGTTTTTAAAGACTAATCGTTTAGATTTCAGATGATAATAAGCTATTTATAGTTTCATATCCACATTCAGTACTCCAAGGCTGGAAACCCCCGACTATCCCATTCAAAATTACCTGAGAAGTTCAATTTAAAATATGTTGTACTTCTTGCCTATGGATATTATATGAGCCTATCCTATACCCATAAACGTTGAGCATTTTGAAACTCCCGAAATCTTCTCAAATTTTTAATCATTCGTTATTTTGAATACATTCTGATTAAAATTTCAATTATAAATCTCCCGGTCTTCAACTACTCCTACATAAAGAATTGAAGTCTCGTACAGTCATAAAACGGCATGAATTAAAAAACCACTTTTTGTACCCAATTATCCTTCCCTTTCCAACATCAAGGGGTCGCATTCTAGTCTCCAACTAAAAATTCATACAAAGTGATATAAAAAACTGAACTATTGTGTATTCTTTTTTTTTTTTTTTTTTTTTTTTGGTGGCGTTTTTAACTGCCTTGGTTATCACGCCACCTCTAGGATGGTTAAATTTTAAATAGAAGGCCGCAACGTTGTAAAAGAGTCAAAATGTTATGGATATTTTGTGGGTCGTCGGTTATTTCTTGTTTGATTTTTAATGATTTTCGAATGTCGTACAATTTTGGACACAGAAAGAGAAGGTGGTTGACAGTGATATTTTGTTGATGACATAGGCTGCATATTGGTGGTGGGAGCTTTTCGAAAAGGTAACTATGTGTGAGCCTAGTGTGACCTTGAATATCACTTATTTTTTTTACCAGTTAAGGCTATACTCTTTGTTTACATTTTGACAAGAAGAGGTTCGTTTTGAACGTCAACTTCAATCGGTTATTTCTCCCTGAAAACGCGATATAATTTATTGCGACCAGTTTTATTTTATTTATTAATCTGTTAGAAGGACCTGACTTTTGAGATATTTTCGAATATTTCCTTTCCTTTTGATTTAAGAAGAGTTAAGTGGGTGAGAATTCGCGAGATATGGCAAAATTTTAAACCTTAATCATTCGTTTTAGAAATGACATATCGAAAATTTCTCGAAATACAAGTCTTAATCTAATTCTAAAGAAGCTATTTAAAAAAAGAAATTCAAGAAAAAACTGATCAAAAATTGGAAATTTTTGTTGAAATTGGTCGAAATCGTTCGCTATAAGTACAACTCTTTAATGTATTCAGATCTTGAACGATCATTAAAATCGCACAAGTTCGTTCAAAAACGTCTCATCAAAATGTAAACATGAAGTATCCCCTTAATAATTCATCTGAATAAATTTTTTTTGAAATGAGCGTTGCCAAGGTTAACTGAAATGAATCATTAAAATTTTTAAATGTGACTGTAAATGGTCGAAAAAGAAAATGGTAATATTTCATTTTTTTTTTTCAATTTTACGAAAAAGAATAAAAAACAAAACTATCAAGATTTTTTTTCATCAACAAATATTTTGTGTTCAAAAATGTTGAAATCATATGGACACACTGTATATTATGTAAGTACTAAGTACATAAAAAACGTTAGAAATTGAAAAGTCGACTCTGAATGATCTAAAATGCTGAGATTTGAAGATCTCTGTGTACTCTGACTTTTCCATCTAAACTCAGGTTGGTTATGATAACTTTCATTTTCATGAAAAATTCATCGAAGGATTGAGTATAAAAAATTTCAAATTGAGAAAAAGGATACATTCGTCATAAGGCGAAATATCTAGGTCTTGAATATCACCTTTGTGAGAGTAAATCTCACCTAAATATTCGTGATGATCGGGATATCTTCTATACCTTCTTAATTTACCATCGTCGCAAGCTGAATATAATAAACTACCGTTTGACGTGTATCTAAAACCGAACATTGCTAATTAGAATAATAAAGCATATGATAGAAACCCTAGGTATGGTAAAAGAATCCATTTTTTTAAAGGCGTTAAGCGTCGCTTGAGTATTTTCCATTAAAAAAAAAGTAAGCAGCTATGCCGCATTACTAGAGCTGAGTTTTCAAATGAAGGCAACACTGAGTACCAAATCTGAAAACCCCTACTCTATTCTTTTCAAAACTACTTAAGAAGATGAATTATTCACATGAACACATATTTTTCAAATTTTAGCAATTTGAGGCTCCTTAACTTTTCCTCAAATTTTGATGATGCGCCATTTTAAATTTATTTTAATAAATATTGTTTTTATTAAAAAGTCAACTAAAAAATAAATGATGGGAATTGCATCAAAATGGGATCCTTTTTAAGAGTAGTTCGCCTAAATTATTCGCACCTATTATACTATACTAACCGTAATTTCCAAATTGGACTACCCTCGTGTTCTCTTAAAACTTCTTTGATTCCCAAGTCAGGTACATAAGCGGTGATTTTATCACCTCCGCACATTAATAAACCTGAAAGCACGATAATTACATACACGAGAAAAGAATGAAAAAGCGAATGGTAGATAAAAATCGTACTATAAAATCCGTCTTCGGAGCACTGATTAAATAACTCTGGTGTGGCGCAGATAGCATTTACGTGATTTTGATTAGCATTAAATGAATGCAAAATCCTACCATCTGTGCCGGTAATATTACAAGTACCGTCGGTACCGGCGGTCAGAATAGTACTTTGGTTACTATGCGTCCACGGCCAACTGGGATGTAAAAACATAACATCGCGTATGGTGGCGCTATGTATCTGAAAATTCGTTCCAATTAATTGGCTGCTCAGAAAGGCGTAAAATGTTGCCAAGAAAATACTCACATCGTAAAAAAAATCTAGTGGTAATGGCATCCTGAGATCGAGTAAAGTTAATCCTTTACCATTAACGGTCACGCAGACAGCCAAACTCGGGCATATCGGATCGGTAGCTAGGCCAGCACGATCTCGACCGCTGAACGCGCAATTATCGTATGCTAATAGTTGCTCGCCTCTTTCTACATCAACGACGGCTAATCGTCTAGAGGTGGTTGCTGCTAAAATCTGCGATTGATCGAAGTGTGAAGGTTTGTTCGAGTAAACACTAATGATTTCAATAGAACTTACTTTCGAGCCATCGATGGTAAATCTGACAGCATTTATATTTCTAGCTAGAGTCATCGTGGTGATCTGATAGGACATGAGTAACTCGGCCCTTAAAGCAGTGTACAAGTTTACTTTGCCATCGTAACCTCCCGAACAGAATAGATATCGATCCTATGTGAAAATTTCATTACACTTGTGTCAGGTTTTTCGTAATAATAAATCCACGCAGATTCATTTACTTACTCGGGGGCTGAAAGCGACACCACGGACGCTACCTTGATGATATTTCAAGAACTTTGGAGTCCCTTCTTCTTGCATATTGACCCCCAGCTTACACCTATCGCAATGAACGAACGAAAGGTCAACTTGAAATTTACCAACATCATATCACAATGTAATAAACGCCTTTAACGTTAAACTTTATTTGCACTCAAACGGAACGAAATTTTAATTATATGGATATTATATTATCTCCATGATAAACAAAATAATTACTTCGTTATTTTCATCTTTATACAAACCTCGATTTGAAATTGCAATATTTCACACTTTCTGATGTTCAAAAGATTTTCATCGCCTGAAACAAATCAATAAAATCATATAAGTAATGAAAAAAAAAACTCTATTCGAGATGATAAAAAAATTCCACAAGTTTTTGATATCATTTTAACCAAGCATTTGGTAAAAATTTAACACCAAGTGTACCTCGTTAGTGGGCCAAAATAAATCGAATTAATTTCACGTACACTCGACATGAAAAATTTTCCCAAACACATATTGAAAGTGAAAACTATACCAACAAATTGCCATAATAATAATTTATAATTGTCATTAAAATAAAAAACCACCGTCATGTCCAACTTCGATGGCACCCCATACTCGTAATCAAATTATAATAATTGCAGCTTAAATATAGAAAAAGTAACTGCGTATCGCTCATTCTAAACTGTAAGGGAAACCTAGACACAGAAAAAAATATACACATACAGCATATACGAAAACCAAACCAAATGATAAATTAAACTACATCAACGTAACTGATAGTACCTGCAGAAAATACTTGACCTGTTATTAAGAAGTACAGAAAAATTTCCTACGAATTAATAGGTAATATTGAAGAGTACTTCGAGTATTTTCGATGTTAATGAAGTGCAGCAATGAATCCCATAGTTAATATGAATTGCGAATTATCGTATTATTTTTAAATTCTACCTTATAATGACGATGAAACTCATCAGCTGTTACAGTACAAATGTAGGTTATTTCTTCATCGCAATTGGCTAATACTGGAGTTTGATGTCATATTGAATTAACTTGGGAGAATTAATAACTGAGATTGAGATCCTTTGTAATCATACATACGATAGTTTGTATTATGCTTCTATAACCGTCTTGACCAATTTTCCAAACAAATTATTCATTTTAATGTCGAAAAATGGTACAAATTATAACAATACAATTACATGTAAAAACTGATAGCAATTACTGATAGAAAATCAAGGTTGCCTTCGAACGATTACAAAAATGGCGATGAAGTAAGTACTATGCTCCAATGTTACCACGTAAGTCGTAAGTGTGATCGATATAGTACGTTTTTCAAATACTAGGATCGCACTGCGCGGAAAATGAATAATTTATTATTATTAATATTATTGTTATTATTATTATTATTATTATAATTTAAATTGAGTAGCTGAGAATCAAAACTCGCTTTCGGCAAGTAGGTTGATTTCAGGTTAACTGCGAAATAAGTTTCAAATATGATTCTGCGCTACTTTGGGCACCTTCAGAGGTTTTCAATATTGGAGTAGGTTTATAAACGACCATAAATTTTTGACAAATGTGAGTTTCGATTCTCAGTTTTTTACGTTCAGTGTATTTTATATAAAAAAGCGTGATTTTTGATTTTTAACAATTATGTAACAAATTTATAATGATGAACTGTAAGGAATAATGGTAGGAAAAGGAACATAAACTATATCAGATTGTAGACCTTGAAATACTCGATCAGAATTCATAATACACAAATCAATCTTTTTGGCAAAAGTCAGTTTTGATTCTCAGCTCCTGAATTTTATTCGTTGCTTTTTTTTTAAATGTATGTTTTAAAATCTTCAGTAACTCCCATGCATCATGTACATAATTTGTTGAAATAATTTTTTACACTACATCTAATGAAAATTGAAAACTGATACATTATGAGATATTTTTCAATAATGTAATTTGTTTTGAAGTTTAAACTGAAACGTGTACGAGATGAGCTTATTTTTGCATTGTTTTCTATGATTTTAGAGTGAGCTGTTGTGTGAGATTGCCGGAGCCAGTGTTCTATATACCTAGCATTTAGTCCTCGAATTATTTTTCACGAAACTCGAAATCCTGAAGTGAGAATCCAGAATATTATTTTCTAAAAAAAGTGTTATCCCAAAAAATAGTTCTCTGCAATAGGAAGGAGATTCCCAAAAAATGTTACTTTCTCCGATAGATATATTACCTTGAAACAAGAATATCCAAAATATCCTCCTCGAATAGCATGGTTTGTATCATTTCCGTAGTACATATTCTAAGTTCGGTGAAGGCATTCTCAAATAACTGGAATAATGAATTAATACCAAATCACAAGTAGAAGCATTGGAAAGGATACGTTTATTTAAGATCAAAAATCTAGAAAGGCAAAATATTTTGGAATTGGGGGAAAATTCGAAAAATTAAGCTCCAGTAATGCAGCATGTCAGCTTACAATTTTTTCTTCTTCAAAAGTGCATTTTATGAATTTTCTTCGTAAAAATTATGAGCACAAACTTCCAATGTCAATTTGAAAAAAAAATCGTAATTTTAACTAGAAAAATATGAAATTGAGTGAAAAAAATGAAAAAAATATTTTTTTAATTATTCGATAACGCTTTCTTACTTCAAATCGCAACAAAATATGCAATTATGATAACAAAATCATATCAGCATTCGATCACGTTTTATTTGCGTGGAACTACGAGATTTCTTTAATTAAGTTATAATTAAAAATTACATTTACCAGAATCAACAAAAAATAACAAAAATAAATATCAAATGTTTGTATACGAGGAAGTTGATGGTTGCTTCCAAAAAATTAAATTAGCAACGGGATCTACCTACATAATCCTATATGCGAATTTCGCAATTTCCACGGTATTTCTTGACGTTAATAAAATTGCCTATCTTGTTTGCCGTATATACTAACAAGGGAAGCACCTAGCCCAGACTCATGCCCTCAAATTTCAATGACGCAACTTTAGTTAAGCATACCAGCACAGCATTTGTAATCAAAATTTCAACGGCAATAGGTCATTTTGGGGAATTATAATTTTTCAAAATTTCGTAATTTGTATAGCTATTGATTTTCATATGAAAAAATCAAATATAAGATTAGTGGACTTACATCATCTCTTCAGGTACTGTGTCATCAAATGGTAATTTCGTGTCTATAAATAAATATTTACAGACTCTCACTAAACAGATGTAGAGAACAAATTATGAAATTAAGAAAAAACGTTGTATAACTGAAGGTCTATATTATCAAGAATCATTCTTAACCAATGTTTTCGTCTACTAACTTGAACAATTCAAAAATAGGTTGTTCGAAGAATCTCAAATAGATAAATATGATAAAAATATAATTCATATGATTACTGAAGCCAAGAAGTAATGTATAATATACCTGAAATCCATATTAGTACTTATCCTTGAAAAAAATAGGAAGAAATTTGCAGCCTGGGCACATAATGTGGGCATATAACGGATTAGCAGTATTTTCTATAAGTGTTAACATTAGGGTGGATTGAAAATAGGCAAAAATATTATTTTCTTTTGATTTGCGAAGTACTCAGGGAAAATTTGTTTTTTCTAGTCCTGATGATGCGTGAAAAATTTTATCAAAAAATGTTGAAAATTTTCCACGAGTTGGTTACCTAGAACTCAACATTAAAACATTTTGTACGTTGAAATTTCGATTTTTTCCCTCATTTTATCGACATAATTTTGATAAAGTCAGTTATTACTTCATATAGTTTTGTTGTTTGGTTCCTGAGACAAATGAAAAAATTGAAAATGAAATTCTTGAATTATAACCCGCAATAGTAATTTTTAAGGTTATAGAACTACCAAAAATTTTCTATATTTTTGATGTAATTTTTCACACGTCATTATACAATTACACAAAGGAACCTTTTTTGAGGAAATGTGTGATCATTTTCGATTCACTCTACTGAGCATATATCCAATAAAACCTCAACTTCAGTAGTGCAACACGGCTGCTTAGGATTATTGTTTTGTTGTTTTTTACGATTTACAATTTTCCATCTAATAAAACGAAAAAAAGATGAGAAGAAATAATAATCGATCAGTAGAAATGAAAAGAACTGGTAAGAAAGTAATAGGTAAATTCATCAACGTCAATTTTAATTAATTGTAGTGAATACAAAAATGAAGTAACAAACATGAGTTTCATCGAGTACTTTATTCATTTAGGAGATCTTTCTCTTATTTTTACAATAAAATCATCGCATATACTAATATGTTACGCAATATTAATATCCTTAATGACAGAAATGCTCAAGTATGACCATTTTTGCAGGCTAATCAAACTTTCGCCAATCCTTCTAAACTTATAAACTGCGTGAGTACAAAACATAGTCTTACAACGAGATATAATAATAATATGTGAAAATATCATACATTATGCAAGTAATGGATTTCCTAGGAGTCACAGAGCACCGAAATAGTATCGAAAGATGAAGTTTCCTCAACAGAGTAGTTACACGTAGAAAGCGACTGTTTGCTTGTATTCATGATATTCGTTGATCCATGATCGTTATGATCGAAAGGTCTGGAGTCTCCAGGTCTTTTACTAAATTATACAGCGTTTTATTATTATTATTATTACAACATTTAATTAACTAAAACAAAACGTTTAGTAGGTTAATCGATGATGCGATATACTCACTCTATAACACTTTCACGGACGAATCTGGAAATATTCGCAATAGGAGCTTCTATAACCAGGTGTACAAATAATCCGATGACGTATGAATATACCATATCTCCAAAAAACAATATAACCTAAAACATTGAATTAAGGGAGCTTATAATTACTTAATATTTTTACAAAAATCATCCACTAAATATTGGTAAGAAAATAATTGCACTTACCAAATTTATTCGTGAATACGTCGATGTGAATTGTCTTTGCGAGCATGTGTAGTAAAAGTACACTATAATATTGGATAAGTAAACTGAATATGTTAGACGTCCTAAAGGAGCGAACATTTTGCAGTTGAACAATTCCTGCAATATTCCTAAAAAGAAAAATTCAATTCAATAATAATTTGCAAATTATAAAATCCAATTACTACTTCGCAAAAGAATAAATAGGTAATTATTATTAGGTACATACCCGTATCAGAAGTGAAATACATGAAAAATAAAACAGCCCATACTGATACAAATAATGACTGATGAACGGATGCGTAAACAGCATTCTCTAGCCTGCTGTAATCTTCTCCAAATATAATACTTAAAGGACTATTTTGTAGAAGCATTTCAATGAATACAATTCCGAATGTCCATAAAACAAAGATCGGTTTCTAAAAAAAATATAACCCGAAAATTCATCACCTATAAGAAACACTTCAGCAGTCATGCCGTATTACTATTTAATACTGTGAGCTTTGAATCTTTGCAGATTCCAACTCGTCACAGTAATGCTGTTAATTCACTGGGTTCACCAGAAAATAACAATGTTGGAACGGCCAAGATACTATATCATTTATGTGTACTCACTTTGGAAAGCTTATGTTTTAAATTTTTATTATCATTTACGAGCTTCGTCACAAGTGCAGTGATGAAACCAACCAAATAAGGACCAACTCTGGTATACGTTGCAGTATAGAAATTAGTCAATTCTTGTTGAATTGTAGAGTATTCCAATGAGCTGAAATTGACGCATTTTCAAAGTTATCTTTCGATTTCAAACATTTTTCATTGAATTAATCCGCGAGTGTTCTGTATTTAGATCGTTATAGGTACGTAAGCGCATTAAATTAACTTACTTCGTATACATTCTTAAAATTCCGGGATATTGATGGTAAAATTTAATAAATGTTATGGTAATAGAAGAAATAAAAGCCAATATGACCATGTGCAATCCAATTTTTTCATGGTTGCAGTAGATCAGTAATAGTATCCCACCCAGTATAGTCAACTGAATATTTACCGCTGAGTACCACGACACTAAAACACACTATAAAAATAATTTAAGAATTTGAAACATTTTAAAACAACTACTGATTCTATGTGTGGTATAGTTTCGAATATATTACCAGTCCATCACTTTCAATCATCCAATTACTTATGGCTAATGGAATGGCCCACCAATGATCCATACATTTACCCACTTTCTTTGCAACTGCATCATTCCACAAAGGACCATCACTGGTGTAAGGTAGTATGTACGTGATATACAAAACGAGAATAGAAATAATAGAAATAATTCTGTAGTGAAAATTAAAATGATGTGATAAAGATCATCAGGAACAATTTATTTACAGCAAGTATTAGTAAAAATTTACTTCATCGAACGAGAAAAAATGTTGATTAATGTGAAAACACATCCGCCTCTTTTTGTGCGCGTGAAGTAGAGGTTAAACATTAAAAAACCACATATCATGAAGGACACACTTATCATGTCTTCATACATTACTTCAGCCTTCGACCATTTCCATGTCTGTGAAAAATCAGGTAACATTGTGACGATAAATGAAATATATCGTATATGGATATACATACAGGGTGACTACTTGATTCGACCAACTAATGTTTGCATTCTCCAGCGCCAAATTCCCTCATTGAAAAAAAAATCAAATAATTCAATTTCTCTTGTTATTTTTGGCTGGATTAAGAAACCGAAACTCAATTATTTCGTTTTCCAATCATTCTAAAAGATATTCATCAAAATTATGCACTTTATTCAAATTTTAATTAATTACTCAAGTTGAATGAAAATGTTGTGATTCTCCGTCGGCAAAACTGTTTTATAAGGGAAAATAGAAAATATTATACGAAGCCAAG
Organism: Phenacoccus solenopsis; assembly: GCA_009761765.1. NCBI lineage: Eukaryota > Metazoa > Arthropoda > Insecta > Hemiptera > Pseudococcidae > Phenacoccus > Phenacoccus solenopsis. The sequence goes on from CM019755.1 coordinate 39,936,805, forward strand.
AAGGATTAAAAATCAACTTTGCTTTTGTTTGCTCTTCGTCATAAACTAAGGTTATCAACATCTAATCACAACATTTCTTTTCTTTGTTTTTTTTTACCAAAATAGGAAATTTGGCGTTTTGTGCAGTGATGGGATATTGAGGGAAATAAGCAAGGGAAAAACAAATTATAGGAAGTTTTGTCCATAAAAGAGAAAATTTGGGAGATATTGTATTCAGAGAGGGAAAAATGAGAGAAATTTTTTTATTGAGCAGAAACACTGGAAAATTTGGATTTTACACTTTTTTTTTCATGAATTGACTTGTCCATTTGGAGTGGCTGACATCTGGTGGCGAATATAGGAACTGTTGAAAATAGGATAACATTTGAAAAAATACATCGGCTCTTATGGGAGCATTTTCATTTTTCACGTTATACGCTAAAACAAAGGGTTTTTTTGAAATTTTTGTAACGTAATTATTTACAGAGATTTTTATGCTCTTTCCAACGATGTATTTTTGATGATTATAGCACTTAAACTCACGAAAATATTCATTTTTTATGAAATCATAATTTACATTTAAACAAACAAAAAATGATTCTTCAACACGAAATTCGAAATCAAGTTCAACATCATGACGTTTATGCAAATATTACTGCAGAGAATAATCAAGTTATCAAGAAAAACTGTTTTTAAAATGTAAACAGTTAATTTTTATCAAAAGTGCAGTTTTTTAAAATTGTATATTTTCGCAAATATAAACGCTACAGTTGTCAAAAATACATTGTTGGACAGAGCATAAAATTTTCCATAAATAATTATATAACTAAAATTTCAAAAAATCCCTTTGTTTTTGTGTAAAATGTGAAAAATGAAAATGCTCCCATAAGAGCAATGTATTTTTTGAATGTTATTCTATTTTCAATTTTAGACTTGGTTTTTAGCTGAGTTTTTAATAAAAACGATAGCTATTACAGCCTACCTGATTTGGAAAGGGAAGGTCGGGGGAGGGTGGGGTCTTCAAATCTTTGCGTTTCAGACCATTTGTAATCATCTGGCAAATGTCCAACTTTTTGGTATATATATATTTTTCCCCCACGCGTAGCGCCGGCGAGTATTCATAAAATTCGCTCAAAATTTGGTGAGGAACTCTTCTTGAAAATGCGCAGAAGTGCTTTTTTTGTTTTTTCGATAAATTTCAAAATGGCGGATCACTCAAATTTTGAGAGGGGCTGGAGAAGGGGCAAATAGCTCAAATTTTTCGTTTTTGATTTCATATGAAAGAGTGAGTCACGGATACTAACATATCCAAATTTCAGCTTCCTAAGTGCATATTGAGAGGAGTTAGATCAAAAAACGGCTTTTTGAGGAAGTTTTGAGTCATGAAATTTCTTGAATCTTCCATATCTCCCCACCAAATCAAGTTAAAGAGGTCAAATTTTGTGTGTGAGGTTAGTTGGTGACCACAATATGACCTCTTGAATTTGGATCAAAATGGATCAAAATGGCGGATTATCAAAATTTTGAGTAGAGCTTGAGGAGCCTCAAGTTGGTAAAAATGTAATTAATATGAATTCATATGGTTATTGGGGATAAGTTGTATACTATATCCCGAATTCACTTCCATACATGATGTTGGAGGGGGAAGGCGGGGTTATCAACCTAAAATAGTGGTGGGGGTACAGGAGGGGTCGAAAATTTTTTATTGCTGTGTCATATGATAAAATGAGCCCAAGTGACAAACGTATTTTGATTTTAGCTTCCTCAGTGATTTTGGAGGGGAGTTAGAGCAAAAAACGGCTTTTGGAGGGGAAGTTGCTGCAGGAAATTTCATGAATCTTCCATATCTCATCACCAAATCGGCCTAGAATGGTCAAACTTTGTGTGTAGGATTAGTTTGTAACCAGAATATAACCACTTAAATTTGAGTCAAAATGGATCTAAAATGGCGGATTATCAAGATTTGAAGATAATTTGAGGACCCTAAAATAGTTATAATTTGAGAAATATGTGTTCACATGATTATTTCATGGCAAGAAATACTAAGTGTTTTTGGAAAGGATAGGGTAGGGGTTTTCAGACTTGGTATTGGGTGTGGCCTGTAGTCATGAACGATTAAGCAAGGTTATTAGTAAATCAAAACAAGCTCCAATTAAAAACTCAGCTCCAGTAATGCGGCATGGCTGCTTACCTTTTTTTTTGTTCGTAGTAACTGCAGTGTACTCTACAGGTTCGTAGACAGGTCAATAATGTAATATATTAAATCTCTACAAAAAAATTAGAGGGAAAAAAGGGAAATTTCTGATTTTCTGTGGGAATTGAGGGAAATTGCAGGTTGAAATATGGGAAAAACTGTGATTTGAATATCCCATCACTGCTTTTGTGCTCGGATTCCAATGGGTCACCCGGGACATAATTATGTATTACATATACACTGTGATCATTTAATCTTTGAACATCCAATACTACAGATGCATTGGTGATTTAAAAGGTGTTGCTCGTATAAGTCGTATATAATACTTACTGCGTAAGTAAGTGTTTAGATAAAGTTATTATGAGAAGCGTTGAAAAGCTTATAAGAGTACATACATAGGTTTGTAAATTCGTATACCTATTGTTCCACCCAATGTGGTTTCTAAGATGTACATTAACAGACCCACTATCAGATGCAGAAATGTAGTTTTCTTAAATGGCTGGATGGAACAACTAGCATCATTTATATATTAAGTACAAGAAATACGTTCAAAGACTAGGGTTAATTTATCACTGGATTTTGACTCAGTCAAAAAATCCATATAATTATATACAATTATGTAACGAACGTTTGTCAGTTAATTACAATACACGCCCTGAAATGCAACTTACTTCTTTAAAGGTTTCAGCATTGAATTCAGCAGATACAATAGAGTGTAGGAAACGGTTACAGTAAATGACTAATATCAGAATAACAACTTTAACAAAATACACAAATGAGTAATCATTTTCTCCGTAATTTTTCAATTTTTGGAAGTTTTCGACGATTGAAAAACATTTATAGATGGCCACTAGCGATGGATTGCAGCATTCGCTATTGTCTGTAAAAGATATAAGAAAGAAGAAAGGAATAATGTACTTAGTAATGGCGTACATTAACTATATACCTAAATAGGGCACGGGCATGTAAAAATTTACCCCTTATATTTTGTTGAAAAGGAGCCAAAAACACGGTTGGTAAAGGTTTAAAACAATGAAAATCAAAACGCTTTTGTTTTAAACAAAAAATAACTTAAAACGTCTTTTTTGTTTGAAACGTGTTTTTTTTTAAAACTTGTATCAAATTTGAAGTATAAAATGACTGGTCAATGTTTTCAATTTCTCATAGGTAACTGATAAATTTTTATATGGTGGTGGGCTATCTAGGTATGGACGTATGGTAATCTAATATTGGTAATTATGGAAGACATAATAATACTACCTACATATAGCTACTTGTACTAATGACTGAAGTAGATTCCGCATGGCGTATACATACCTAGGTTCCCACTGAGGTCTGATGTGACGTCCAAATAAGTAGATAAGATCACAAGTGAAAGTATGATAAGAATTAGCAAACTGAAAAATTGATTAAAAATTTAGCGATAGATAATAGTCAACGCCATAAACTGATACATCTAATAGAAATAGTGGTAATAAATCAACCTCATTAAATAAAATCCGAGAGAAAAACTATACTGATCATTTTTAGCTTTACAAGATGCAGGACTGACGCGAACGGATACACCGAGTTTATGTGATTCGAAAACTTGAGATAATGCATCTTCCAAAGACAGAGCTAAGTCATCAGCTTGGCACGATGATGGAATACATAGAGCGAATTTTATTTCCTGCTCATTACCACTGATCGAATTGTTGCTGAGCTACAAAAAAAAAAAACACCAACCAGATAATTTATAGGTACTTCAGAACGTTACGTTACTCTAAGACTACATCATCATCTTGGTGTCAAATTGGAGAAACTTACCGTTGCAATTCTTTTCCACACAGATTGTTCTTCAAGGGTATGTTGGACGCTATTTGTGTCTGGAATGTAATTTTTCGGATAACTCGTCCATATGACTTCAACTAAACAATATCGTCCTTCGATTCCATGCGAAGAAATCGATAAGCATTTATCATACGAGCCAAAGTTATTCATTCTACCCGCAAATAACCCTACGGATGGCCATTCCGAAGACTCCATCACTAAATATGGAACAATTAGGCGCATATTCGATGAGTAAGTCTCAAATTTAATGTTGGAAATTTTTTGAGACCATGCTTGAATAATACATACTTTTAACCGCCCATGCGGTTTGATTCTGTAAATGCAAAAGGTATGAAGTGTAATGTAAGAAGCAATTTTCGTTCACCAACGAATCCATTACGAATAACGTTTGGACTTCTTCAAATAATTCAGTGATCCATACTGCATGGGCATCTCGGAACCACTTTGCATTACTATCACTTTCATTAATAATTTTGAATTCTATGCCAGAATAATATGTTAAATTAAGTAGGTATAAGTACAAACATGATTAAGAATTCATAAGCCAGACGTAATAGAAGGTGAGTGATTAATCTCGGTAATGTATACCTTCACGACAACGGTATGGAAGTCGATACGTCTTCTAGACAAATTTTTTATACGGGAAGTACCCGCGCGAAAAAATACCAAAAGAAATTACGCATTCGTCAGTTTTTTCAGAACATTACCTTTAGGTAATAATAATTTATTGTTGGTTTTTTGTACTTGTTTGTGAATTTACTACTGGATTACCAGGTTACCAACAGTTTTTATAAGATGATTACTAACATTTGATCATTCTGATAGATATGGCCATGGTTTATTTTTAGTATTAGGTACTATTGGTATACTGATATCATTATTACACTATTATTGACAATAACTAATCATTACAATCTTCGTATTTTCAGGTCATATACATAAGCCAAGAAAATAGGACATATATTGTCGTGCTCTACTAACAAGATTTTGAAAATCGTATAGATAAAATCATAAAATTTTCCTCTTAGACACACCTCATACCTATTCTAGGACACACATATGAAGCACGTGACGCAGCCACACCAACTTTTATGTTAGTAGGCGTCATTGAACATAATAAAATTTTCGGTATAAAGTGGAGCAATACCAATGATCATTAAAGGCTTTCTAAAAAATTTATTGTAAATTATTATGGTAAGATAGATACTATTCACAAACTTGTTGAAGCAGGTCTACCAACTGGAGCTATAATAAATGAGAAATTATATGTAACCAAAAAAAAAAAAGTCTGAACCATTCTAGATATTGTTGAGGAATAACTAGCATTAGGATACTTACATTAAGGAAAGGGAACATTAATTTTAAACAAAATTCGAGGTGGGATGTATTACTTTTTGATATTGAGCTGTAGAAGGAGAGGTTATCGACCTGAAAATGCGGTGAAGGGTAGACGAAAAGTTGAAAATTTATTATTGTGGTGTCATATGATAGAATAAGCCAAAATGACCAACTTATTCTGAATTTAGCTTCCCAAGTGAATTTAGAGGTATGATTATTGCACGGCAATAAATACTACATTTGTTCCAAATTAAATTTCTTTAGTGGTTTTGGAAAGGATGGGGTAGGGGTTTTTGACTTGTGATTGGATGTGGCCTGTAGTCATAAAGGTTTCAGCAACGCTTTTCTCAAACCTGAACACGCCCCAGTTAAAAACTCTTCAAATCTTTGCGTTTCAGACCATTTGTAATTATCTGGCAAATGTCCAACTTTTTGGCAGGCATACATTTTTCCCCCACGCGTAGGGCACGTGGGTATTCATAATCGTAACATTAGCTCAAAATTTGATGAGGAACTCTTCTTAAAAATGCGCAAAACTATTTTATTATTTTTTCGGTAGATTCCAAAATGGCAGCTCACTCAAACTTTGATCAGAGCTGGAGAAGGGGAAAACCGCTCAATTTTTTTGTTTTTGATATTATATGAAAAAGTGAGTCATGGACCCTAACATTAACAAATTTCAGCATCCTAAGTGCATTTTGAGAGGAGTTAGAGTAAAAAGCGGATTTTTGGGGAAGTTTTGAATTATGATTACCTATATGTCCTCACCAAATAAATCTAGAAAGGTAAAACTTTGCGTGTATAGTTAGGTGGTGACCAGAATATGACCTCTTGAATTTAAGTTAAAATGAACCAAATATGGCGGATCATCAAAATTTGAGTAGAGCTTAAGGAGCCTCAAATTAGTAAAAATATAATTAATATGAACTCATACAATTATTGGGGATAAAAAAGTATACTACATCATAAATTCACCTTCACAGATGATACTGGAGCGGAGAAGGGGGGTTTATCGGTTTCAAAATGTGGTGGGTGTGCATGAGATCGAAAATTTTTTATTGTGGTGTCACATCATAAAATGAGCACAAGTGACAAACCTATTCTGATTTTAGTTTCTCAAAGTGAATTTGGAGCGGAGGTGAAGCAAAAAACGGTTTTTGGAGGGGAAATCGCTGCAGGAAATTTCATGAATGTTCCATATCTCCTCACCAAATCGACCGACAGAAGTCAAACTTCGTATATAGGGTTAGTTCCTGATCAGAATATGATCTTTCAAATGTGGGTCAAAATGAATCCAGAATGATTTGAAGAGTCCCAGGTAGTCATAATTTGAGAAATATGTGCTCATATGATTACTGCACGGTAAAAAATACCACATTTGTTCTAAATTCAACTTGATAGGATATATAGTACAGGGAAATAAGCTCATGTTTTGACCAAACCTGGAAAAAATGGTAGTGAGCTGAATTTCACATTATATGTGCAGAATGGTGTCCTTAACAAGGTATAAAAAGTTGTCAACCGTAGGGGTGAGCTAACCCCTGGAGGGGGCTAAAACCCCGCAAAAAACAGTTCTTCAACTATTTTTTGCTAATATCTCTAAAAATAAGGGTTCTACGTGAAAATAAGTTATATCAAAAAATGTTCCTCATTAAATTTCCTACAGAATGAGTAAGACAGTTTTCTCAAAAAGTCATTAGTAAGCCCAAAATGGGGAGGTCAAAATATACCAATTTTTAGAATTCCCTTTCGAAAATCAGTTCTTTGTTTATATCTTCTATACGGTGCGTCCTACGCAAAAATTGTTAATATTGAAAAATATTCCCCGTTCAATTTTCTATAAGGTACATGAAAAACTTTTCGCAAAAAGTCATAAAAGGGCCCAAAATACATTAATTTTGGAAAAATTTATTCACATGTATTCATATCTATCATCAAGTGACCTAGGTAGGTGATGAAGATGAACAAGTAATTTTTCCTGATGATTTCCCCTCCCCTTCCTCCTCCTCCTTTAGAAATCCTTCTCCAGATTTACATTATAGAACAAAAAAAACTACAGATATACTTTGAAATATTTGTTTCAACTCGGTTCGGGATCATCTATTCCCTCTTCATCACTCATTTCCACCTCCATACTATTCGTGCAATCAGCTCCACAACAATGACCACGCAGCTTCGAACATTTCAGTCTTGAAATAATAGAAAATTAGGTCGTGCAAAATGTTTTTGTAATGCTAACTTGAAAGTTATCAGCTTTTAACCAGTTTCCCTGCATATGCAAGCAGAATAGCCTTTCTAATAGCAACAATACCTCGTTCTTAGGAAAATTATTTGGATATGCTTGAAAAATATGATAATTAACTACCTACTTACCGAATCTGAGTATGCAAGAAAATCTAAAATAATATTAAGTACTAAAATTTAACCAATACGTTGTATTCACTACGTTGAATTAATTTAGGCCTATTTCAGTGCAGCTGCAATTCATATTGTTTACCTGGCTCATATTTGGAAAATGTGCAAGTGGTGGATGGAAGCTTGTTTCGTTCCGAGAGTTAAGGAAACGACATGTGTAATGCAAGAATTCAATTCGTAATATGTCCAACGAACAATATTTTGTAAAAAAAGTCTATTTTGGGCCCCTTTATGGCTTTTTTGTAAAAATTTTTTCATGTACAATGCGAAAAGGGTAAAGTATACACTCTGACACCACCAAATTTTGTATATTCTCGAACCATATCAAAAATTAATGTAATTTTTTTATATTTTTTGAGTCATACTTGACTTCAAAACAAATGCACCTTCTAATCTCACTAATAGCTCATTAAAAAGTGCGTAAAATTTCTGATATTTCCCTCGCCTATACTATACTGGGTGACTACTTGATTCGAGCACCCCAAGCGCAAAACTTTTCCCTGATAGAAATAAATTATATATTTGAATGATGTTAGCAAGAATAAATCGCATAAATAATATTTATTTAATGCTTAAAAGCGTTAATCGATAAAATGAAAAATTTCAATTTATACTTTCATTGTCAAAAATGCATATATGCTTTAAATTTTCTCACCTTTTAGCGAATTTTTTCGCTTGGGTGCTCGAATCGAGTAGTCACCCTGGACCCTTGTATATCTAGGATTTATAAAGTTTTAAAAGCTGAAATGCGCATTATATTTAAAACTATTTGACTTGCACATTTTCTAAATATGAGCCAGGTAAACAATATGAATTGCAGCTGCATTGAAATAGGCCTAAATTAATTCAACGTAGTGAATACAACGTATTGGTTACATTTTAGTTTTTAAAATTGAACGGGGAATATTTTTCAATATTAAGAATTTTTGCGTAGGACGCACCGTATACAAGATATAAACAAAGAACTGATTTTCGAAAGAGAATTCTAAAAATTGGTATATTTTGACCTCCCCATTTTGGGCTTACTAATGACTTTTTGAGAAAACTGTCGCACTCATTCTGTAGGAAATTTAATGGGGAACATTTTTTGATATAACTTATTTTGACGTAGAACCCTTATTTTCGGAGATATTAGCAAAAAATAGTTGAAGAACTGTTTTTTGCGGGGTTTTAGCCCACTCCAGGGGTTAGCTCACCCCCTACGGGTGACAACTTTTTATACCTTGTTAAGAACACCATTCTGCACATATAATGTGAAATTCAGCTCACTACCATTTTTTTCCAGGTTCAATCCTAATTTCCCTGTACTAATAGAGTTTTTCAGACTTTGTATTGGGTGTGGCCTGTAGACATTGAGAGGTCAACAACGTTACATAGAGATCTCAACAAGTCCCAGTTAAAAACTCGACTCCAGTAATGCGGCATGGCTGCTTACATTTTTTTTAAATTTTGTACTTATCTTACTTGTTGTATTTTTATATGGTTTTCAAAATGCGTTAATTCATGTTAATAGTCTCTAATTGTTTATAAGCAACCCTATGCCCAGCATTAGTTATTTTTGCAATTAGGTACCTACGTATGTAATTTTTTTTAAACTCAGTTTTTCATGAAACGGAATTAAAAATTTGATAAACAAGAGGTATAGGTATGCAATAATGGTTGATTACGCATGCTAGTAGATTTAGAAATTTGATTCAATATATTGTACTTAATTCACATAAAAGCATACCTATATTAAATTTTATTACCTTTTATAATTTCGCTGATATCATGAATTTCGGAATTTGAACCTATAGATCAAAAAGAATATCGTTAATCCATATTTTGTTTCCTTTTTTTCAGAAACTATGACAAATACTAACAGTTGATTTCATCCGAGTTATCCATACAATCATTTTTACCATCACAAAAAAACAACATTGGTATACAAAGAGATCTACTAGATCTGCACGAGAATTCATATTCACTGCACGAGTCATTTTTTGTACCATAGGAACAGTCTTTTTCATCGGAGTAATCTTTACAGTGAGGGAAACGGTCGCATTGTTTGGTATTGGGAATACATTCGCCATTTTTACATTGAAATTGTCCGGCATCACATTTAGGTATACAATTGAGTTCATCGCTTCCATCGGGACAATCAGAATCATCATTACAAACCAATTCTTCATCGATACATTGACCATTATTACATTTGAAAAAACCCTCTCGGCAACCTGCGGATCAATTATTATAATTATTTTATACGCATGAGTGGGGTTAAAGATAAACATTAAACATCAAGGCGCTGTTTGGGACGAGTGATTCGAGAGCAAATATGATGAATCAATCAGAATTCTCTGAATTAATGTCCAATACAAAGCCATCAATTTCATCACGTAGTTTTTTTTTTAATTTTTGTGGAAAAAGTAGATTTTTATTAAGTTCTTTGTAATAACTTCGTTTACTTGAATTCGTGGTTTATTATTATCATTATTATTTTTTTTTAAGAAAATAATTAATATATTGTTTCTAATTTTTTCTTTGCAAAGGTAAATACGGTACAAAACACCATAAAAACTAAAAGTAAACTTTTATGCTGTTCTGTAACATGTTTTTTAAATAATTCATATGGGATAGTCGTTTTGTGAATGCGTTTTCATTTTTTTTTTTTTCTGTTTCTTTGTAATATTTCTGTACATGACATATAAGACTCCACAAAAATATAAAAACGGGTTGAATATTTTAGGCACATAAACGACTCCATCAGTCCATAACAACAATTTCGAAATCACTGAAAAAAATTAAAATAACAACGTACTGAGGAAAACCATGATAAGACTGACGGCTTCCAAAAGTACGAGTCAATTTAAGTTTTAATTTAAGTTCCAGTTCAAGTTCCTTTTATGATTTTTCTCTCAAGCAGTTGGTAGCTCAACTTTAAACGTCTGTTGAGCAGTCAGTTTTTATTTTGAAGCTAGAAAGTTTGTAAATACATCATTGAATTTAGCGTGAAATTCTTTGCAAGTAGATATCAAACTGACGTAATGGTGGCATCTGTGTGAAAGGTAACACAGGTAACTTAAACTTTGAATTAGGTTTTCTCAACTTAAAAAAAACATGACTGCACATATTTCAAACTAAGTCTTTAATCTTCTGTAAGTCTGTGATACAGAAGTACAAAGTAAGAACAAATACACAAAACTCAACAAATGAGAGGTCACAACTCAAACTCATAGCCATTGGCCATCATACCTAGGTTGAATAATTTTTTGATGCTACTATCTGGTTTTGAAAGTAAGTAAGAAAATAATCAGAACTTAAATCCGGAACTGGAACTCAAATAAAATGAATACGTTCTTTGGAATTCTAATTTTTCTTAAACATTTAAGTTCATGTTCTATAAAAGTTCCAAAAAAATGTTTAAGTTCCGAGTTAATTCAAGTTCCAATTCCTGAAAAATGTACAAGTTAATTCAAGTTCTAGTTGCGAGTTTTGCGTTTTCAATAAATTTTTAAAAATAACTAAATTTTTTTAAAATTATTTTTATTATTTCAGAATTAATATTTTTTATTAATTTTATTTTAATATTAATTTTTCTTTTTCTTTATTTAATAACTTTATAATAAATTATAATAACTTAAAAATATTTAAATTACATTTTTCTATAGCTTTAATTCACTCTTGCCGCCCGTTGCGATCTATGGGCCTATCAGCCCCTGTAAACCTTCATATGAACTAATAAACCTTTATTTCCACGATGAAATAAGTACTGCAAAAAACTCACAATTCTCTTCGTCAGACCCATCTTGGCAATCTCCCTCTCCATCACATACGTGTTGATAATCAAGTGATCCTCCATTTTTGCATTCGAATTTCTGCGAATCTAGACAATAAAAACCATTAAAAAAACATTACATACCTATCTTAATTAAAATACAACTTTTATTTCCAAGACAAAATAACAACTCTCAAAAACTATCATCATTTGTTGTCTCAGACCTATCGCAATATTGTGATTTATCAGAACATTCGATACCGTTCGTTTCATTAGATGCCAAATGTAGACATTGACATGAATTGATTACCAATCAAATGTACGAACATGAATGAAAAATGAGAGGATCATTAAAGAACTTTCTAAAATATCGTATTAATAGATGTGTTTTATAAACTATACATACTTGATTCATATGTGAGGTTAGTAGTATCTTCAGATTTAGTTGAAGGAGTGCTCGAAACTGTCTGAAAATAAAATTCTCAACATGGTATAAATAAGTTCAAGAAATCAATGAAATCATATACCTATTCTTACGTACATAGGCTCGATAAGAAGCCTTTTCAAGATTTTTGAAAGATAAAAATTTCATCTCTCAAGCTCCATGACAATTAGATCCAAAATCTGGCGCACTCAAAATTTGAAGAAGCTCAATTTAGAGGGATATGGGCTTGTATAATTATTGGAAACAAGATGCAAACAATATCTCATCAATTATAATTTGCAATTCTTAGAAAATGAAATGATGTGTTTTTTTTTTAAATCAACACATAATAGTCTACAGACCAACTAGCCAAAAGTGCTCTAGAACTTAATTTTCTTGTTTTTTTTAGGGACCGAAAAAATTACTGGACATAACGAAGGTACCGGTTCAGCATTCCCAAAAATGATGAAAAAAATTTTCTAACCCTGCGTGTTGAGTGGGAGTAGGTCAAAAGGGGGTATTTTTTGACCTAGACCCGGGCAAAAAAATTCAAGCGAGGTTTGATAGAGTAGTGCCCTACTATGCTGAATATGCATTTTTTTCTACTGCACATCTGCACAGTTGCAATTTATGGCACTTCAAATGTCATTTTTGGCCTTTTTTTATTGTACTGCGGCTACAGATCCTCAAATGTGACAGGAGGCTAAATTTTGTTGTCATATTTTGTTGCAACCAATGTTAATACAGTACATCCAAAATCGCAAAATTGATTGAATTATACCTGCAATTTTTGAAGTTATTGAATTTTGAAGTTGCGTAAGTATGGTTATTTCTCAAATTTAAACTTAACGAATTCTGCTTCAAAAGTAGTCGTGTGACCTATTAAAATGTATTAAAATTTTGCACTTGATTCAAAAATTACGAAGTTTTTTCCCATCTCCCACAACCGATGGGTTAGCCTCCTCAAATTTAATTTTCCTCTAATTTAGTCGTGTGACCTATTAAAATTGGTTATAATTTCACGCTGGATTCAAAAATGACTTTGGTTATTTCCATTCCTTCAACGGATTACCCTACACGTAGATTCACCCCTTCCCCCCTCTATTTAGACTGGTAAAATATAACGCTTCAACAGAATGAAGTGATGAAGGGCTTCCCTTATCGGTTCTTGACTCAAATTTGGTTAAAAGTGGTTCCAAATGTTACTTGGGACCTAAAAACATTCCACCTAAAAAATTGTTTTTTTGCTTATAGTTCTGAAAGGAGTAGGAGGAGCGGTAAATTAGATCAGTAAAAAAATTAAAATTTCAAAAAAAAAAAAATTAAAAAATTTATAATGATTTCATTGTTGTTCAATTATAAATGATTATAATAATGTCTGTTCAGGAAAGGAAATTTAACAAAAAATTATAACATTAAACTACTCTCCCCAGCAATTTTGAGCGCAATAAGGTACAAATTTTAATTTTTTTACTGATTTAATTTACCCCTCCTCCTACTCCTTTCAGAACTATAAGCAAAAAACAATTTTAGATAGGTTATGGTCCTCTCACACATTTAGCCGTAGGGGTAGGGGATGGAACTTTTAGAATGTTACTTAGGAAGGCATTCTGCGTATGTATTGTATAAATCATCTTTCCTGTAATTTTTTTTTAGGTCCGAACCTAAAATGACTGGGCTATAAATGTTATCGTTGCGGGCGGTATTTGAAAAATACAGGTTTTTATTCAAACTTCGTTTTTTTTTTTTCAGCATGTTGTACTCTCTAAAGGGACTTTGAAAAAATTATATGTTGTATCTAAGAGTATGACGAAGTTATGAAAAAAAATTCAGCAGTGGCAGTAATCCGAAATGTTTTGAAATTTTTTTTTGAAATTTTCTACCCCTTCAAAAATGAAGAAAAAATTTCCAAAAAAAATTCAGAAAATGATCATACGAACGTACATGTACTACTTATGATATGTGAAAATTTCAAAAATTGTCCCTCGTTCTTACTGGAAATATCGTGAATTGAATTTTTTTAGCATATGAAGCGCGATAATTTTGGAAAGGGTGAGGGTAGGGGGTCAAAAATTTAGGTGGAATGTTTTTAGGTCCAAGTAACATTTGGAACCACTTTTAACCAAATTTAAGTCAAGAACCGATAAGGGAAGCCCTTCATCACTTCATTCTGTTGAAGCGTTATATTTTACTAGTCTAAATAGAGGGGGGAGGGGGTGAATCTACGTGTAGGGTAATCCGCTGAAGGAATGGAAAAAACCAAAGTCATTTTTGGATCCAGCGTGAAATTATAACCAATTTTAATAGGTCACACGACTAAATTAGAGGAAAATTAAATTTGAGGAGGCTAACCCATCGATTGTGGGAGATGGGAAAAAACTTCGTAATTTTTGAATCAAGTGCAAAATTTTAATACATTTTAATAGGTCACACGACTACTTTTGAAGCAGAATTCGTTAAGTTTAAATTTGAGAAATAACCATGCTTACGCAACTTCAAAATTCAATAACTTCAAAAATTGCAAGTATAATTCAATCAACTTTGCGGTTTTGGATGTACTGTATTAACATTGGTTGCAACAAAATATGACAACAAAATTTGGCCCCCTGTCACATTTGAGGATCTGGAGCCGCAGTACAGTAAAAAAAGCCAAAAATGACATTTGAAGTGCCATAAATTGCAACTGTGCAGATGTGCAGTAGAAAAAAATGCATATTCAGCATAGTAGGGCACTACTCTATCAAACCTCGCTTGAATTTTTTTTCCCGGGTCTAGGTCAAAAAATACCCTCTTTTGACCTACTCCCACTCAACACGCAGGGTTAGAAAATTTTTTCACCATTTTAGGGAATGCTGAACCGGTACCTTTGTTATGTCCAGTAATTTTTTCGGCCCCAAGAAATGGACAGTGAATGAACACTTTTCGGCACTTGGTGCGTAGACTATAACATTTTTATTTGAAAAGAAAATTAAAGTACAATATTAATAGGTATTAGGTAGATATTTTATATAATTTTCCCATTATAATACTTGTGGCGAAGAATAAAGATGCTAATTGCCTGAGATTTTCCCAGATAATATTTTAATGAATATTCAGAAGTACTTTCTTGGAATTTTCACTCAGATTTAGAAAGGAGATGTAGGAGGCGCAAATGCATTAGAGTTTCTTTTTCGTGATTTCTTGATATAAGTTAAGGACATCAGTATATTCAAATGTGAGTCACCTCACTTAAATGACCTTTTGAGGTGGTTTTAAGTCATAAAATTCTTTGAATCGTCCATACCTTCTCGCCAAATATACCTCAAAAATCTATGTGTTATGATTTATCTATCAAAATATGACTTCAAATTAGAATCAAAATAAATCCAAAATGAAGGATAGTCAACCTTTGATAAAACCTTGAAGAAGAAAGGGTTTAAATTTATGAAAAATGGGTTCATACGTGTTATTATCGGCAATGACGTATCAGTCCTAGACTGCCAGCTCATTGCTTCGACGTTGAAGTAAAAATATAGTAAGCGAAAGCGGTATGGTGGAAATCGACTCTTACGCATGGGAAATTTCAAATTATGGTTTCAATTGATAGCAGAGTAATCTCATATTACCGATATAGTCTAATAACAGTATTTCAAGTTCGCTCATTAGAAGCGAGTTGAAACGAAAAATACATCCGAAGGGGAAATTATGAGTCATAAAATTATTTCTATCATTTTTATTTCTACACAAAATGTTGTGTGGAAAACTTAAACGATTAGTTACAAGACCATAATATGACCGCTTGAATTTGGGTTAGAACTGATGCAAAATGTTGGCTAAAATTTAGGTGGTTTTGGGGAGAATAGGTTGGGTTTCCAGCTTCGGTATTGTGTGTTGTAATGTGGTTGTAGAGGTTAACATCATTATAGTAGGGCTAGGATTTATCGAAAGGAATAATTATGTTTTAAAAAACGCTGCTATGACCATGTGGTCTTCTAAATTATTCACTAAGAAGGATGAAAACATTCTGATTTTTTTTTCTAAGCGCTAAATACCAAAAAAAAAAAAAAAACTGAAAATATTAAAAATTTTTCTATTGATTTTGTTTTTTCCTCCTTTTGTGGACTAATTTGTGCTTTTTTTTTCAACAAAAGTTGTAAAAACCGGAAAACAACCAAAAATAAGCAGAGTTTTGAGGTTTGCATAGTAGCCAAAATAAGCAAAAAAAAGCGCTATAAAATTTTACCATTCGTCTTAGAATTTCATGAAAGTAAAAGAAATTGCAAAAAGCGATATCTGAGGCAGCAGAAAAAAATAAGCGCTATCATATAAATCCTAGCCCTAATCATTAGCAATAAACCTGAACAAACGGTCATTAAGAAAACTCCAGTGATGGGGCATGGTTGCTTAAATTTTTTTAATCTATTTGAAACACTTCTTTGTTTCAATAATTTTAAAACTAATGAATATAGAAAAAATTTAAGTATTTTTTTTTTTAGTCTTTGGACACGAAAGCAAAAATCCAAGTTTTTTAAAACTAGTTCTTTTTTTCAAAGCATAAATTGAAAAAAGAGTTGATAATTATGAATGAATTTTATTTTATTTTTTTCAAATAAAAATAATTTTTTTCAAAAAATAAGAGGTAAATATTAACACGGTAAATATTAGCAGTTTGAATTTCAGATGCATTTAGTCAGTTACAAAGGCTAAATCTCTCCTCACAAGTAGATAAATGTCGATAGGTGCCCAAGAATCGGCTCCCTAAGGAAAATATATCTAATACTCGTAAGGTAATGTTTTTTATAGTGATTTCAGCTAAACTTACCGAAATTTCTGGGATAGAATTTGTTGTGGTTTCTTGGGTAGATATTGTTGTAGGTTTTTGCTTAGAAATTGTTGGTGGTTCTTGGATAGAAATTGTTGTAGGTTCTTGCGTAGAAATTGTAGTTGGTTTTTGGGTAGAAAGTGTTGTAGGTTCTTGAGTAAGAATTGTTATAGGTTTTTGCATAGAAATTGTTGTGGTTTCTGGGGCAGAAATTGTTGTTGGTTCTTGAGTAGAAACTGTTGTAGGCTCTTGGGTAGAAAGTGTTATAGGTTTTTGCATAGAAATTGTTGTGGTTTCTTGGGCAGAAATTGTTGTTAGTTCTTGAGTAGAAACTGTAGGTTTTTGCATAGAAATTGTTGTGGTTTCTGGGGCAGAAATTGTTGTAGGTTCTTGGGTAGAAAGTGTTATAGGTTTTTGCATAGAAATTGTTGTGGTTTCTTGGGCAGAAATTGTTGTGGTTTCTGGGGCAGAAATTGTTGTAGGTTCTTGGGTAGAAAGTGTTATAGGTTTTGGCATAGAAATTGTTGTGGTTTCTTGGGCAGAAATTGTTGTGTAGGCGAGTAAATGAATTGTCAATAATACTGGTACCATATACCAAATCATTATGAAAACCTTTACTGTTGAATTATTCACGGAAAAACCTTCTTCACGATTTATTTTAAAAAATCACAAATTACCAAACGCCCAAACACGATACCAATTTTCATAATAACTATAGAATTAATCACCCAAGAACTGATCACTTGTTAAAAAATCGATTTAAGTTTTCGCGGAAAGAAATAACCAGCTTACGTTTTAAAAACACCACACCAAATGAAAATCGACAACAAATTACTTTAGTTGCACGATTGCAATTGATTTATTTTATAAGTAACGCGTAATTATTACGATAACGAAAACTTATTTATTTCCCAACATGATTCATGATTCTCCGATCTACGAGATTAATAACAAACTAATGCTTCATCCTATCGTCAATTTATCGGAAATGGATAGGAATGGAATTATGTGCTTGTTGATTTTTTAACATACATGTAACTTTCAAAATGAAAATTTAAATCCTGCAATGAGTATTTTGTGACAAGCATAGTAAATATGGAAATATTACCATGTTTTTGGGAAATAATTTTAAATACATCGCTTTAACATACCGTCGACGTGCGTCCGATAGAACCCTAATACAGGAAAACACCAAATTCTCTTTTAGTAAACACTCCAATAGATATAATATGTTGTAACACTGATTTCCGCTATCACAACCAATCACAACGCATTTATA